>JAULJZ010000023.1:5911468-5957601 GCA_032270985.1 Heliamphora pulchella
AGTTTATAATACACTTATAATAATACACTTATAGTCTTATATAATATAATAAACTTATATAATATAATAAATTTAAATACAAAAAAAATTATAACTTATAATAATAAACTCATATAACATAATAAATTTGAACACAAAAAAAAAACTTATAAGTTTATATAATATAATACACTTATAATAATACACTTATGTAATATAATAAACTTATATAATATAATAAATTTGAATACAAAAAAATAACTTATAGCTTATAAGTTTATATAATATAATAAACTTATAATAATAAATTTATATAACATAATAAATTTGAATACAAAAAAAAAATTATAAGTTTATAGAATATAATAAACTTATATTATATAAATTTATTATATAATATAATAAATTTCAAAAAAAAATCAAAAAAACGGGCTGGCCCAGTAAGGCCCGCCCAGAGACCCGCCCAAAGGCCCGTCCATAGGCTCGGCCCGAGGCCCGGGCCCGTAGCCCAAGCCCAAGCCCAAGCCCAAGCCCAAGCCTTTTAGTTCTAGGGTCTGAGCCGAACCCTTGGCAAAAAAGCCCGGCCCGGCCCGGCCTGAAAATTCGGCGAGAGCCCGTCGGGCCCGGGCCGGGCCCAAATTACACCCCTAGGCCAACACCACCATGTTAGACCAAACTGGTGTATAATGAAAATATATAT
The DNA here is from genome assembly GCA_032270985.1 of Heliamphora pulchella. Classification (NCBI taxonomy): domain Eukaryota; kingdom Viridiplantae; phylum Streptophyta; class Magnoliopsida; order Ericales; family Sarraceniaceae; genus Heliamphora; species Heliamphora pulchella. Next base: position 5,912,148 of record JAULJZ010000023.1, read on the forward strand.
TGGGCAGTCAACGCATTTATTACCATATAAAGTCATAATTGGCCTAACTTGGCACATAATTAACCATCATAATAATGATATAATGAACTTCATACTGAAAATAATTAAGCATTGTAAACCAATTGCTAACATTTCTCAACATTATGAAGATGAGAAATAATTAACCAGTATAATGATAAGTAAGACCATTTCATTGTGCTAAATATCAACACAGTGTATAACCAAACCACAACCAACAAATGTTGGTGGTAACTCTTGCGGCCGGAGCCTGTAAGCCCCACATATCTCCCCAGAGTTCGAATCCTGGAGTGTCATTGCCCCTTTCCCCAACTTAACTACCAAAAAAAAAAAAAAAAACCACAACCAACAACTAAATTCCAACAAAATTGTGTGACAACCTACCAAAAGAAAATCTTTATACATTGTAACTATAACTTTGTTACACAACAATTTTGTTGTACCAAATACCATAAACAAACCATATATCTAACTCAATTATCCAACACATAATATCAAAGAACATTTTATAAAATACCTAATTCCATTTGGAGACAACTAAAAAATGTTTACTTGTAACCATTACCACATTAGATGAGTGAGTGAGAGAGAGTCAGGCTATCGGTTGTACAGGTAGCCAATTTATTGTATTAAACATTTCAACGACTATGGTTAACACATCTTCAATGCAACAACAATGAAAAAGGGTGCATATGATATGCACCTTTCCCGCGGTGTGTACCAAAGTGAGACTCTCATTTGTGAAACCATCTGCAAACAGGCCCCATTCGCGGGTATTTTTTTAAAGGTAAAACATGGTACATCCCACAATTTACCAATAAGCTTACAAAATCTCAGAAACATTCATTAAGACCATCAGAATCTATTACAAAACATAAAGAAGCTGGCTATTACCTAAAGCAATCACTAATCCAACATCTTTATCCGAAACCCCTCACACACATCATTCTAGAAGATCTCCATGCTTCAAATGAGAAAGGGCCATGAAAAATTAACCCAGAGAATATTGCGAAGCAATATGACCTATGTACATCAATGATCTTTGTTTTTTCTAATTTTACTTCTTCACTAGAACATATATCACAACTCGCGGGCTGCAATAATCTGGATGCCACTGCGATTGGTCAACACGCCCCACAATGAACTCCTTTGACGCATATTCTAAGAAGTATTCAAGTATTGCATCTGCTATAAAAACAAGTTTTATACATGTATATGATTCCAACTATGTAGGTAAACCCCCTAAGGTGCCCACCATATGCACCATAGTATATATCTGTTGAATTTAGTAGGACTAATATGTATCGTCCAATTATATACGATAATTCTACAGTATGACCCCTACCGTAGGCATCATATGCACCTTTTGTGTGGTTGTGATGCTGCCCACTCATTAAGCTTTAATAACAAATTACTTTAAGTGACTTGATAAAAAGATCAACTAACCGTTTAACATGAATAAGAAAATAAAAAAATAATCACAACTTATATTTTAAACATAACTAAAACCAAATATTACATAACTTAAAGTCATTATAAAAATAACCATAATAGAGGCACTTAATAAGTCAACCTATTTTGGTCGTAACAAGGCCAAAATATGTCATAACCAAACTATTTTCCACATAACGAAAAAATACCCAATACCATTTTATTCATAACTACAATCTTCCATCGACATAACACCAAGTTTGCCGTAATAAAAATTAATGAAGGCAAAACCAATTAATAAGTAACCAATACAATTTTATTTGTAACTAACACCATTAATTGCATAACCACCACTCAATTTGTCATAACTAAAAAAATGAAGGCATAACCAATTAATTTGTAAACTAAAATCTTTTTGTCTCTACTATTCTATAAAGGAAGAGCACCCACTTGGTATCCCTCCCATAATGAAGCTGTGAGGATTTTTATATTTTCATAATGCCCTTCGAATTTAAAAATATGTCAAAACAATCAATAACTTCTAATAACTAATTCGGTTATTAAAAAATACATTTTTCACATGCTATGCATGTGCACGGTGACTAGTTTGTATTAAATGACATAACCACTACAAAACTTTTCATAACCAAAAAATCAAGGCAGGAAAACCAAATAATTCATAATCAATAACGGTTGATTCATAACCAACACCTTTACTAGACACAACCATTACCAAGTTTGTCGTAACCACAAAATAATGAAGGCATAACCAATTAATATGTAACCAATACCATTTTATTTGTAAGTAATACCATTAACTGACAAAATCACTGCCAAATTGTTGTAATAAGAAAAAATGAAGGCATAACCACTTAATTAGTATCTAATACCATTTTATTCATAACTAGTACCATTGTTTGACATAACTGCTACCAAATTTGTCGTAACAAAAAATAATAATGAAGGCATAATCAATTAACACTTTAACTTCCTCCGTTTTATTCGTTACTTATACCATTAATGATATATCCACTATCAAATTTGTTCTAACCAAAATAATAATAAACATATAACTAAATAATTTGTTATCAATACCATGTTATTTGTAACTAATACCATTAAATGACATAACCATAACCAATTTTGTGGTAACCAAAAAAAATAATGAAGTAATAAGCAATCAATTCATAACTATTACCTTTACTAGATATAACCAATACCACAAGAAACAAAAAGATTTCTGAATGTAATGGCTTACCATCAAAGAATGATAGCCTCATGTATTTATACTAGGAAACGTAGGGTTACAAAAGAAAGAAAAGAAAAGAAAATAACGAAATCACAAGAAAGAAAAACTAAATTAAAGACTAGAAAATAAGGGCCGAAAATAAAGTCAATCAATTCCAACACCCCCTCAAACTAGAAAGTTAATGTCAATCAAACTCAGCTTGACAACTAATGAAGAGAGTAGTGATGGTCCCACTGATTTAGTGAACATGTTTGTACGAAACAAAAGTAGAGGGATTTAGTGAACATGTTTGCGGTCTATTTAGATAACAGAACAAAAAAGGGGGTCCAGCATGTGAGGAAGAAAGAGAGTTAATATCAAAACTAAGGTGCCTGAACAGAAGGATTAGTAGAGGTCATAACGCATGCTCAAGCCTTTTTCCAAATAAAGTAAATGTCCATTTCTATATGCTTGGACCGTTCATGAAGAACTAAGTCTGAGGCAAGCATAATAGCATACTTGTTGTCACAAAATAATTATGGTGATTCCTTCTCTGTAATGCCTAGCTCAACAAGAATAGACCGAAACCAAAGTATTTTACAAGTCCCCTGAGCCATAGCCCGATTCTCAGCCTCGGTAGAAGATCATGAGACAACTATCTGCTTCTTACTTTCCTACGCTACAAGTTAAATAACATAAAATGTACAAAAACCAGAGTTACGTCTGTTAATCTTAGACCCAGCATAATCAGCGTCAGTAAAACATGAAAGGCCAAGTTGGACACTAGTAGAGGAAAATAAACTAAGACCAGGACAAGTCTTAAGAAATTGGAAAATATGAAAGATAGCATGTACAAAAGACTGACAGGGAGTATCCATAAATTGATTGACAACATGTTGAAAATGTCAAATCCAATCTAGTAATGATCGAGTAAAGCGAACAACCAACCAGATGTTGATATGTAGATGGAGTAGGAAGCATTTCTCAAGAGTTAGCCGAAAGTTTAAGATTTGGCTCCACAGAAGTAGAGGCTGACTTACACCCTAACATGCCAGAATCTTTTAGGGAGAACAACAATTTACTTCCTTTGAGAAATGGATATCCCATGATGAGAATGAGCAACCTCAAAACTGATAAAGTACTTTCAAGGACCTAAATTCTTAATATCAAAAGCTCAGTCAAGATCTTGTTTTACCAGGTTCTTGGGGTATCATCTCTACGAAGAATGATGTCATCACATACACTAATAGAATGATATAATCACCATCAAGACATCGACGAATAAAACAAGTGTAATCGGAGTGACATTGGAAAAAGTCTAGATAACTTGACTGAAACAACTAAACCACGCCATCGGTGACTGTTTCAACCCAGAAGACTTACAGATGCGACATACCTTCCCCACGTACTCCCCCTCAGCCCGGAAGCACGGAAGAGTATCCACATAGATGGTTTCAGGTAGATCCCCATGAAGAAAGACATTCTTCACATCTAGTTAGTGAATAGGCCAAGAATGAAAAACAATTAGGCACACTAGAATGCGAACAATAGTTAACTTGTAGCACTAAAATCTTTACCCATAACTTGCGTAAAGCCTTTGGCCATAAGGCGGGCCATATACGGATCCACATAACCATCAATTAAGTACTTTACATCGAAGACCCACTAATACCCCACAATTTTCTCACCAGGGGTAAAAGCACAAATTCCCACGTACAATTAGTTTCTAAGGCATCCATTTTTATTTTCATGGCACTGACGCACTTGGAATTCTGGAGAACTTCAGCCACAGTACAGGCACACACTCAAGTTTGCTAAAAGAACACGATAAGAAGCGGAAATACCATCATAAAAGACATACTTGGAGATAAGATGGTAACCAACCATAAAGGGGCGGGAACTGCGATCACGAGTAAGATAATGAGAGGGAACGAGAGGTGCGCGAGCTAAATGAGGAGAGGAAATACCTGAAAATGGATCCAAAGAACATTCTAGTAGAGTAGGAGAAGAGCGATAGCAGCGAAAGTACTGCTGCAAAGGAGAGGAATGCCTTTGAGCTGGTGGAAAATGAGAGAGGAGGGTACACACCGAGGTCAAGTCAAAAATGGAAATCAACTAGCACTCGGTGAGGGATCCACCACTGAAGGACTGGGAATACATTCTCGCATTAGAGAATTAGTGCTATAAAAGAGAATAACCTCACAAAGGATGACACTAAGAGAGAGAAACATGAATAGCATTTGGACAGAGCTAGATAACCCACAAAAAGACATCGAATAGATTTATTATCGAATTTAGTATGAGTGGGATGGCCATTTTGAACAAACACATACAACCAAATACCCTAGGGAGAATAGAAAATAAAGTACGATCGAACTGAAGAGCCTAAAAGGGAACAGAGCCATGCGAGACTCAACTAGGACTACGGTTAATGATGTAAACCGCAAAAGGACAGCTATATGCCAATAAAACTTGAGGACATTCATGCCACAAAGAAGACAACGAACAACTAACATGAGACGACGATTCTAACATTCTACAATAATGTTACGTTCAAGAGTGTAAGGACGTGAAAAGTTCCAGAATACCCTTTTGAGTAAGTTAGGCACAAAAAACATCAAATATGTGCTCCCTACCATTACCCGATCTTATTTGTCGAACAATAATATTAAACTAGGTTTTGATCATCTAAATAAATTAAATAAACAAAGGTAACACATCTAATATGCGCTTTAGTAAGTATACCCATTCACATAGTAACCATGACCAGAGAAAGCAATAACTGGGGAAGAGCCCCATACATAAGAATGAATAATATCAAAAAGACTAGACACACAGTGCATGAGGGGAATATAATAGTGCAAGTATGTTTAGAAAGTTCACATATCACACACTAAAATTTATAATCCTTACAAGTTTTAATTAACGAAGGAAATGACAAATATAAATATTGAAACATTGCATGTCCTATACAAATATGCCATAAGTTCAAAGTTTTAAGAGAAAAAAACATAAGAGCTAGGTGCCAGCAAGACAAAAGCTTGAAGGCCCAAAAAATGAAGGTGGTGAAGATGGGGGCTCTCCAAAGTACTATCATAACCCCTACCAAAAATCTTCTTTGAACTTAGATCTTTAAGTAAATAATGAGCTAGTAAGAAGATGACAATGCAATAAAGATTTTTAACAAGACGACTAACAGATAAGAGATTAATAGCAAAGTTAGGAACATGAAGAACAAAGGTAAGGGATAGAGACACAACAACCTTATTGTGGATATAAGAGGTAAGGGATAGAGACACATCACCCAGATAGGGCATGAGACCCAGAATGGCCAATGTTCTTAGCAATGGCAGCAAATCGAGAAGAATGAGAACCATAATTGGAACAAGAAGCACGATTTCCAGCAAACCGTTGTTTCAACTCCGAGTGAAGTTTGAGGCAGCAAGCTTTAGTGTGCCCAACCTCAACATAATGATAACAAACAACCTTTCCAGTCAAGGCGCGAGATACAGAGCTCGCAACAAGAGCCATCTGATCAGTCATAGTAGTTGGGCGCAAAAACGGGAAGGGTAGGTTGGACCAGTTAACGACAGCACTCCTACCATCAATAGTTGTAAAACCCTATATAAGGAGGGCATGAGAGAAGTGTTCAAAATCAAAGATCGAGATACTCGAATTTAGGTTTCAAACCTATCAAGAATTGATATATACGCTGACGAGTGAGCCGTTTAATAACAATGGACGCCTCCTCAGCCAAAAAATAACTCAAGGGCACATATTGGACCAACTCCTCCCAGCAAGACTGTAAATACCCAAAATATTCTACCATACAGAGTCCCAAGGCCTGTTGAGATGCATGAAAAATATCCTGATATAATTCTAAAATAGGAACATCATTCCAAGCATGTGCATACATTTGGGTCAAAGCAATCTATAAACGAGAACTAGTATCATGGTACATGAACACGTAGATATGTCCCTCCATAGAGTTGAAAAACTAGCCCAAGATAGTCCAATTCTAAATATCCCATTGAAAACGCTTGGCATCACCCTCTGATGGTTGCCTCACAGTCTTCAAAAATTAGCTAAACTTTCCTTCTTCACTAAGGAAAAGGCAAAAAGATCGATTCCAGGCAACAGATTTTCTCTCATTCAATGATACTAGTAATACGATGAGCAAATGTAAGTTGAGAAAGGGAAAATTTTGGTTGTGATGACTTAGAGACACCTTTTTCACCTGACTCAGTCATACTGTGCAGCAAAGAAAGAAAACAACAAAGATATCGGCAAAGAAGGTCGAAGACACAGAAAAACACAGAGTACTATTAGCGAAAGACACTAGTAGCCCAAAACGGATACGTAGGTCACACAAGAATTGCTTACCACATCATAAACCCAAAAGTTCCTCAAAGAGACCAATAGAATCAAGTGTCCAGGATCTGGAGGCTGAAATCAGGGATGGACATTGTTGCCGCAAGGGATGGAGGTAACTAGTAGCACCGCAAAAGAAAACATCGCAAGCAGATAGCTGGGCGAGGACCGCAAAGGCTGGACCCTGGTCACGAGGGTTGGGTGAGGATCATGAGGGTTAAGCGTTGGTTGGGAAGGAGCGTGGTAGGTGGTGCCGGAGGCTCTAAGTGGTGGTTGGTGCTTTGGTGGTTACCTAGCCCTAATACCAAAAAGATATAAAAAGTTTTTTATATTTAATGGCTTACCACCAAAGAGGGATAGCCTTGTGTATTTATACTAAATTTAATGGCTTACCACCAAAAAGGGGTAGCCTTGTGTATTTATACTAATCAACGTAGGATTACATAGGAAGAAAAGAAAAGGAAATAACAAAATTATTAGAAAGGAAAATAAATTAAAGACCACAAAATAAGGGCCAAAAATAAAGTTAATCAATTCCAATAGGACAAACAACTAAAATAATGAAGGCATGAGTAATTAATACAAACCAATATCAATTTATTCGTAAATGAGACCTTTAACTGCCATAACTATTATAAAATATTTCATAACCAGTAAAAGAAAAGGCATAGCTAATTATTACATAACTAACTCCAATATGTTATGGCCAATGACATCTACCACATGACCATAGCCATTTTCTTGCTTGGTTATTTAATTGGCCATTTGCAAATCCATTCAAAGGTTTATTTTGTAGGTTTCACTACATTTGAAGGAATTGAATAAGTGATCAGTTTGCGACTTATTGAAGTAGGTGATTTGCGTGCTTGCTAATTTCGTTAGTCATCCTCATGCCCATTCGAAGGCACATTCTATAGTTAACATTCAAATGGAATGACCAATCAAAACATTAATCAATTGTTATGGCTTCTTGAATTAGGTCATTTGCTCGATCGGTGATTCTGTTAAGCCATTCACATGCCCATTCAAATTCATTATCTATGGGAAAGAATTTCAATCAAATGGTCAATTGAATCAGTAATCAATTGGTATAACATCTTGAATTGGGTCATTTAGTTGGTTGGTGATTTAACATTCACATGCACATGCAAAGCTTATTATGTGGTTACCATGTTAATCGATTGGCCAATGGAAACTTCAATGATTTGGTATGGCTTCTCGAATGGATGATTTGCTTGCTTGGTGCTATTGATTTACCATTTGTATGCATATTCAACTTCATGATTTATGGTTTTCCACTCAGTTTGAATGATCAATCAAGTTAGTAATCAATTAGTATCAGTTCTTGTATTCGATATTCGCTTTCTTGGTGATTCACAATTTCAATGCCTATTCGAAGGCATACTGTAGTTAATAGTTACCATGCTAATTAGATAGTCAATTCGCATGCCCATAGAGCAGTTCATGGGTCGGGTTATGACAAAACCCATAATGGAGCAAGTGATTTACCATTACCATGCCCATTCAAAGGCATATTATGTGGTTACTGTGCTGGCAAAATGATCAATTTCCATACCCATGGAGCATCTCATGGGTCGGGTTAGGACTAAGCCCCTAAGTGAGTGAATGACCCAAAACAAATCTGGATTAGTTAATGGTATGCCAATTAATGGTATTAGTTACAAATAAAATAGTATTGGTTACTTATTAAATGATTATGTCTTCTTGTTTCCTTGGTTACAACAAGTTTGGTAGTGTTTATGTCATTTAATGGTATTAGTTAAGAATATAATTGTGTTGGTTACTTATTAATTGGTTATGCCTCTAGTTACGACTAATTTGTTAGTGGTTAAGTCAATTAATGGTACTAGCTAGTAGCCACGAATAAAAAAGTATTAGTTGCGAATTAATTGATAATGCATTTATTTTTTGGTGATGTTAATGGTATTAGTTATGAATATAATAAAAATAATAATACTTGTTATGAATTAGTTAGTTATACCTTCACTATTTTGTTTTCTTTTGATTATGACAAATTTATTAGTAATTATGTCATTTAAGTATCAACTTGTGTTTGGTCTAGCTTTTTTGTAAGTTTTTTGGCTTTATAGCTTTTTTATAAAAAAAAATATATGTGAAAAGATGTGAAAAAAACTAATTGATTTTAGTAGTAAGCCAAACCAGTGGACTTTTTAGAAGGCTTTTAAGAAAAAAGCTTTACAAAAAAAGCTTGGCCAAACATAGGCTTAGTTATGAATAACATATATACATAATATTAGTTACGAATTACTTGATTATGTATTCATTATTTTTCCAGTAATGTTAAATTTGAGAGTGGTTATATCATTTAATAGTATTAGTTACGAAAAAATGATATTAATTATGAATTAATTAGTTATGGATTCATTATTTCTATGGTGACGACAAATTTAATAGTGGTTATGTTTAGTAAAGGTATTGGTTACAAATCAGCTGGTATTGGCTACGAATTATTTGATTATGCTTTCATTAATCTTTTTGGCTACAAAAATTTAGTAGTAGTTGCGTCGTTTAATGGTATTAGTTGCAAATAAAAAAAAGTGTAGAATACAAATTAATTGATTATGCCTTTATTTTAGTTTTGACAAATTTAGTAGTGGTTATGCAATCAATGGTATTAATTCTGAGTAAAATGGTATTAAGTTATTTATTCATTTGTTATGCCTTCATTATTTTTTCAGTTATGACAAATTTGATATTTATTATGTCAATAAAAAATTTAGCTATAAATAAATGATAATGGTTATCTTTGGATTTATGTAAAAAAAAATGGTTTGGTCGTAACATATTTTGACGTTATTACAATTTAAATAAGTTGACTTATGAAGTGGCTCTATCTTAGTTATTTTTATAATAACTTTAGTTATGCAATATTTAGTTTTAGTTATGTCAAAATAAGTTGTAATTACTTTTTATTTTTTATTCATAATTCATGGTAACCGATTGGATGACGGTCACTTAAACATTTTTTTTTATTAAAACTTAATGAGATGACAGCACCACAACCACAACAAAAGATATGGTATGCATCTACCAGGGAATGCATACGATAGAATTCTCCCATATATATATACAGACAACCAAATGAAACTTAAATTATTACCATTTCGAAGTTCTCCAGCTAAGATAATTGTTGTTTGGATTCCACAAAGCTCTAGCAGCGTTGCCAACAAATCAATCACTGCTCCCTCACTATAGATTACATCTGAACCAAATACTTCATTTTTTTTTTTTTTGCAAAGAAAAAAATGAAAAGAACACAATAAGAGTCTATCAGTCTATACAAAATTAAGAAAGAAAGCTCTGAAGTTCATAATAAATTTAAATGACAAACAAGTAACTCATAAAAGATTCACTACTTTGCGAGATTCACTACTTTGCCGAGAAGAAAGCATATTTATAATTTAAACAGCACATGGAACATTTTGGATTATTTTTTAGGTCAACATACCAGACAGAGGGTCCATATACAAACTCAGGGACCAAAGGAAACATTTCAGTTTGGAAGAACCTCAATCGTTTACAACATTCTCTAGATTGTTATATCAATTAATTCAAAAAAACAAAGATAAAATTGTTGCAAGACATGTTATGGCACACATTGGTTAGCCAAAATACATAATTGACCATAACCACCCACCCGCCCCCCCCCCCCACCCCCCCCTCTCACCGTGCCACCATACCACCCAACCCCATCCCCACAACACCACCACCATACCACCATCCCACCCACGTTAAATGAACTCTTCTAAATGTATAATATACATGTGTTGAATATTCGACACTTGAATAATGTTATAGATGCATTCGACACTTTTATTTGGACATTCACTACGAAAACATATATAGTAATTCGAGTTTACTATAAATTTATGCTCAAACTTGTATTATGCATGAAATATTCTATTAGTATAGCCCTCTAAACACCATTTACCCTAAAAAATAAAAAGAATATATTAAGAAGTATAAATATTTTGTTAAGTACCAATGACATGAGAATTAGATAAATACAACACTTAGATACATAACCGGACCTGACACCTACATCCGAATCCTGATACTTGTACCTGAATCCATGTTACATTCATGTAACATAGCTCCTCACCACCATGCCACAACCACCATCACTACCACCACCACCCATCCACCCCCACCACTACCACCCATCCACCCCCACCACTACCACCATCATCTCACCGTAGCTGGCACCAACATCCATCCACCGCTACCATCCATCCATCCATCCATCCATCCATCGCTGCCACCATATTACAACTATTGCCACTAACACCACACTGACATGCCTCTATCGCAATTACCTCAACTATCACCTCCCTCCACTACAATTTTCACTGTTTTTATAGCCAACACCGTTATTCTATCGCAATATCACCACCAGCACGACATTTGCCACCACCCCATACTAGCCCCACCACCATTATTCTTCTTTATCTTCCATCATTATCATTGTCACCATAGCCATCACCGGCATTCCTCTTTCAATATCGTCGCTACTACAACCACCCTCTTTATGTCCACCACCATCACTGCCACCGCTGCCTCACCACCACAAGATAAAAATCAAAAGAAAAACTAAAAATAATAAATTTCTTGTTCAGCTTATTGTTCATATCAAACATCTTGTTTAATAAAGCATATAAGTTTTTATCAAGCAGCTTTTCAACTTAAACAAATTCAGCATCCAGTTTTCAGTTTTTAATTTTACCGAAGACCATGTGTAACACTCTTTTGGTTTGGTGGTGGTAGGCATGGCTTAACTACAATGGTTGGTGTTGGTTTCTAATTGGTACATGCCCTCATTTAGGCATAAGATTGGATGTCAACATAACAGAACCTGCAGCTAACTATACCAAGTAGACAGTCCCAAAGTCAGGTTTAAAGATTAAAATCAGGTTCAAAGAATAATATCAGGTTTAGAGATTATCCTATATTTTCCTCCCATCAATGCTCCAACATAGTGGGTGTTTGGCAAAGCTTTTAGATTATGCTTTTAGCTTCCTGTTACTACCTTTAGCTATAGGCTAGAAATCTATTCCAAACACTCACAACTTTTGCTATGAACTACAACTATTTTTTTTTCTATTTCAGCTATAAGCTACAATTTTTACCAAACAATCACAGTTTCTGCTACAAACTACAAACTACAATCTATAAGCTATTAGCAGTAGCTTTGCCAAACACCTCCATACTGTGTAGCATTTACTGCAACTTCATGGAAAGGAGAAAGAATAAAAATAGTGTCAAAATCCCATGACTAGCTTTCGCTGCATAAAGTACATTTCAAAAACTAGAAACCAAGAAAACAAAAACAAAACATCAAAAAAATCCAATGAGAATTATTATTTTATTTCAGAATCTCTTTGGTCCAATCAGAAATGCATGCAATCATATGACACCAACAAAAGCAAGGTAGGAAAGATGAAAATGTATGTACTGTCCATTTGATTTGGAAGTGCACTGAAATAAAGTAGATTTTTGTACCATAATCAGGTAATGGTTCGTTCAATTGTAGATCAGGCTCCTCTCCCCAAATGAGTTCACTCACTGCTGCAGTACCACGAACATCTCCACAGAGATTAGCTTCAATGTTCTTTTTCAGTAGCCTCAATCTATCAGGCAAATCAGTAAGAATAACTTGAGCACCCAAAAGAGCAGCAATGCATCTGGAAATGCAACAAAAGATGAGTAATTTAAGAGCAGCGACTTTAAAAGACAGATTGCTAGTAAAGAAAGCAGAAATCAAAGTGAAAATTTCCCTCGTGTTAAGAAAATAATACCCCAGTCGCGCGCACAAAAAATTGCTGATATATTTCATAGACATGAACTTCAACACATGAGCTGAAGAATTCTGATAGAGTACAAGCCTAATAATATCGGGTCTATTGACAATGTAATTTTTTGGCTTCCCCCATTTGGAAGCCATATTATCAACGGGAAAATAAACTGATTGAATTTGTTCAGAGGGTACCATATAATGACAAGGGCAATAACTAAGATAAGATGGAAATAGTTATCATTACCCAACTAATCCACAGCCAGATCCCAATTCAACAACCTTCCTGCTTTGAAGAATCATCATCCTTGATTCCACAGCATGCTCCAAGAACTTCCCCAATACAACTCCACTATCCCAAAGCACTGCTCCAGTAACTCCAGGAGTCCCCTAAAAGTAATAAAAACTCAAAAGATCTAAAAATAATCATAACCGGAGTTAAACAAAGAAATGAATAGATGTTTCAAATATCAACTGATTCACAATTCTATGAGGAAACTGTTAGCCAAATCAACTAATCCCCTCCTTCAGAGATAGAGTTCTGATAACCTTCAAACTCATTAAACACAAGTTCAAATCACATATCCTTTCACCACTGAACATCGTTATTTATTAGCAAATGGTATCAGGAATTATACATAAGAAAATGGAAAATGATAATATGGAAAATAATACTAAGTAATGATGCTAATGCAGGATGCTTGGCAGTACACACTTGTAGCTCTAGCAGTATTTGTATGAATCGAGTTCCCAAACTCAAACCGCATCGCATGCTTGGAATAGGAGTATATGATGTACAATTTTGTAGCAGCAGCTGACACAGAGCATACAGGGACAACGAGAGAAGCACATCACCCATTATAATGTGTGCCCAGCTCAGGAACCCTGTGGCACTCAAGGCACAAAATGCTTTTCAAACATGACCAAGTGGGAAAAAAATAATACAACTTTAAAATTTAAATTATATATATATAAACAATACAACTTTTATTATACAAAAAATAATAATATTACTCTCAGTAAAACAAATCAAACTCTCTTTTCTAAAATTTAAATTATATATATATATATATATATATAACAAATTTAAAAGGAACAGTGTAAAACCACATTAAATATTTCAATTGAAAAGCAAAATCTCAAAGAGTCATAACAAACAATTTCAATACCGAAAACGTCACATTTTCTGGAACAAACAAATAATAGGAATACCAACCAAAGAAGAAGGGGATTGGAGAATAGAAAGACGGCGTCCACAAGCGTCGAGATGGAGCTGGAGAGAGGACTGGGAGACGAATGCGTTAGGTTTAGAGAGCATTGGCTGTTGAATCCCCCATAGCAGCATCATCTCCTCCGCAGCGCCCTCAACCGATGACGATACCATTCTCACCCTCCCACCGTACGATCCGATCTTCACCATCCTCTCCTCCTCCTCCTCCTCCTCCTCCTCCTCCTCTCTAATTTCTTCCTCACCACCCATGCCCTTTCAATTGACGGGGCCCACCCGCTCTGTCCTCAATCCGCCGCTTCTTGTCCCGCTCCTGCCTTCCTCCTCCTGCCTCCTGCCGCCTGCCGCCTGCCTAGTAGTGTGCTAAGGCACCGCCGGAATAGTTTTATACTTGGCGGTAGGCACATGCGTGCAAAACTCAAATTAAAATAATTTAAAATTAAATAGGATTTTATAAAATGTGTAACATAATTTAGCTTAGCGAGGGACAATAATTTTAAAATAATATAAAGCTTAAAAAATAAAAATATATGCTATTTGCTTTAAAAAGATAAAAATATATCTAAAATAATGTCCAATTCCTATTAATGTGTGCCATTTTTAATATCAAAAGCAAAACAAAATATATAAAACACAAAAATAAGAAAGAGATTATGGTGAAGTTATCAACCAATGACACTAATAAAAATAAAAAAATCATTCATTCATATTCTTTTGTAATAAAAATCACATATTTAAATTTTTTTGTAATCATCTCATATTTTTTGCTTTGCAATTTCTTATATGAAAAATAATTCATTCCTAAATTTTTGCTTTTTTATATTTTTTTATATTTTTTTAAAATATAAAGTAAATGTATTGTTTTTCTCCTATATTCAAGTATGTATTTTAGTAATTATGCTTTTTTGTTTATTTTACGACTTTGTTTAGTTTGCGAGAATTCATGTATAGTTGGCCAAGAAATTTTTTATTTTTATTTTTAATGTAAGAACTATTCGTAGATTTGAACATAGAAGACATTAATAATTAATTTTTAAAAAAATAATAAGAAATTGAAAAAAAATTGTAGTATTTTTAAAAATTGTAATATTTTTTTAAAATTCAAGTTACACATGCAACCCGTTGCCCGACCTCTAGTAGATTATTTGTTAATAATTTAACAAGTTTTATTTATAAAATATTCTTTTATTATTTTTACAAAATATTATTTTTTTAATATGAAAATTAAAATTTTGAGGCTATTTTTCAATTAAAAAACAAAAAATTTAAAATACTTTTAAACAAAACAGTGAGAATACAATCTTTTTAAATTTCATTACTGAAAAACACCTCATAAATGCAATTTAAAATGGGAGATGCTCCCCATTCCGAAAGCTTTTACCTAAAATTTGACCTAGTGAAAATAACTTCCTCAATTGGATTGAGAAATCTTGAGCATGACGCACACGTGAATAAAATTTTGAGTTTTTTACTTTTTTTATTGAAAAATTTTTTATACTACCAAAAATTAAAAAATTAATGCAAAATATGAAAAAATTCACATTTTTTTTTCAATTTTGTACTTATTTTAGAAAAAATTACTTTAAAATCTTTATAAGAATTTTTTGTCTTTAGTGATTTTTTTTAACTTTAACTAAAATAATTATACATTGATTTGTCTCTAAAAGCTCATTAAAACTTTTTTTTTAATTTTATTACTTATTTTAGAAAAATGCCACTTTAAAATTTTTATAAGAGTTTTTTTTGGTCTTTGGTGAGCTTTTAAATTTGTTTTATTATGAAGAAACAAAAAATTTAAAAAGTTAGACCGATCGAAAAAAAAAAAGAAAAGATGTTTATTAACTTTTAATTATTTTTTTAAAATTCGTTATTGATTGGGTAAAAAATTAAAAATTTTTTTTTTTGTTTTTATTTAAATTAGATAGTTTTCTCCTTCTCATACATCAAATGTATGAGGAATTTCTTATATATTACAAGATATAAACATTCTCATACACAAACATTCTACGAGATACTTCTCATATATTACAAAATTAGAATATTCTAATACACAAGCATACTGTGAGAAACTTTTTATATATCATGATCTACATGAGAATATTCTCATATACACATGTAACGACCCAGTACAGACCCTGATTGTAACAATTCGGTTGATAACGACTCGTGTAAAGACCCAATCCAAACCCTAAGTGTTAGTAACGAATAGTCCACGAGACCATCGAACACAGAAGAAGTTCAGAACCCTAACTTAAATCGAAAACCTAAGTTCGGCCTGGAAACTCCAACAAAATTCAAAACTTAGGCAACAAAACCTTAGCACTCGGAGAGTTTCGCAATATTCTAAATGAAGTAAATATCATGAAATAATGTACTAAAAATTAAAAATTATCATAAATAGGGTAAAATAACCATCTTGCTCATAGTACAACAAAAGGTCTTAAAAATTCAAATTTTGATATATGGATATCCTAAATCAAGGATTTAAGTATAATTAAGTAGCAAAGGACAAAATAACATTAAAAATGACAAAAATACCCCTTAGTGGCTGATCACCTTTGGAAGTGTGCCAAAAAGTGATTTTTTGCTTTTTTTAGCTTAAAATAACGAGAAATGTATTAAATTAAGCCTTATGATGATCCAAGATTTATTGAGCAAGTAATATACATAATAATATAGTGTTATAGGTCAACAAAAGTAAACAAATTATTATTGAAGTTCATATACAATAAAATAAGTCAAAAGGTCACATATTATCAAAATAGTTTAATTTGACTTAAAAGACTACATCTATTTAACCAATTGCTATGAAAACTATGATAATACATGAAAATACTATATTTCTCATAAACATATTAAAATAATAGGTCTCAATAGAAAAAGATATCAAAAAGATACATCAAATTAACTTTTAATGCATTTTCATGCACAATATGGGACACAAAAATCGAGAAAAATCCCTTGATTGATGGGGGATCAGATTTTTGTCCCCCAAACTGAACCATAGCTACATTTAGCTTCCTCATATCTGAATTTAGCTCACAAAAAATTAAATCAACTCAAATCAAACTCAAGTCACATTTATGAAAATGAAGAAAAATAACCCTTTTTGGTACTTTTTGTCTCCCAAAAGTACCAAAAACACCATTTTGATTTTTGTCTCCCAAAAATAACCTTTTTTGTTATTTTTGGCCAAGAGAGGAGGAGGAACCAAAAACACTTTGATCTTGAGAGTTAAAGTGAGTTTGAGGAAGGAAAATGAAGAAACCAAAAAGATTTTCAAAAGTTAAGTCCAAATCAACCATCCACCCTTCTTTGATATCTAAAAATAAGTAAGTAAAATATCTAAATCTTGTGTCTTAAATCCCTCAAAATATCTCCCAACACATCCCTTTAAACACTCCAAGAACTAAGAACCGAAAAGGCGTCGTAGTTGAAAATTAGGGGCTGTTATGTTTATGAATGATATGAGATGTTGTTGTGTATTGTTATCTTTGAGTTTGAGTTTGAAAAGCATAGTACAGTGGCATCAGCCATTTGACCAGGCGATCGCCAGGTTATAAATAGCAACCGCCATGTCAGTCTCCTTGGAAGTGGTGACCGCCATGTTGTGTTATGGCGATCGCCATGTTTAAACCTGGCGGGCGTGTGTCAGTTTGCAGTTTGTGTGATCTGTATAAATCGTGGCATCTGAATTATGCATCTAAGACAGTTTGAGCAGCAAATAAAGAAAAATCAGGCAACAGATAAACATGTAAAATAATAAATGGCGCGAAGGCCCAAAATGCATCAAAAGTGGTAGAATGTATCAAAATGTAACCAGGATACCCAGGTCCAATAAAATAATAAACTGGGGCACGCAGGCTCATGGAGCAAGTACATGTATCAAACTAGGGGACGCAGACCCATAAAGAGTAAATGTATCTAAATGAAAGTGAAAAAGTAACTGGGGAGGGGGGTTCTCTCTCTCAGGAACGTCTCTGGCGGACCCAGCGGGAAGAAGGACTGGCCTTGTCCGAGCTATCATCCTCAAAGAGCCGATCAAAGTCATCGCCGTCATCACTACCGGAGGAGGAGGACATAACCCTAGATCGGCTCCTAGCAGAAGAGATGGATCCCCGGGAACGAGCTCTGGAGGAAGCAGCACGGGACCCGCGGCCTCAAGCTAGAGCTGGAGGCGGAGCAGGAAGAACTATGCCGGTAGCCAGTACTGGAGGCTGTTAAAAGAGAAGTAAGACTCAAAATAAAAGAAAGTGCAGAAAACCCAAAATAAAATATGAGATACTTACGATGGCCATCGGTGTGAAAGTAATGCCAGCTGCTCGAATAGTGGCATCCATCTGTCGGACCAGTGCTCTAAGGCTGATAACCATCAGCATCGTGAGGTCCAACCAAGCCTGATCAATCTGCAAAAAGCAAAAAGGAACAGTTTAAGAATGTTGGACAGGTAAAAACAGGATGTAACTGAAGAAAAGGTATAAGACAAACCGGGCCGATCTCTGCCCTAAACTCCGGCGCCAGTGGAACAGGAACCGGCAAAGTGATAGAAAAGTCGTATGCCACGATCTGAATCTCCCAAGGAATCTTCAGGCCCCTCATCCCTTTCGTGGCCTCATCTGCAGCTCCAATAGCAGCATCAACAGCGTCAACATTGGTAGCCTCTGGTGCCCACCTCCTCCTACCTCCAGCTGGGCCGGGTCCTAATGGTCTTAACAGGTGTGCCTGGGCCCAGGCGGTGTAATCTCCCTTTGCCACCAGTAGCTCAGCAACAGGAGTCTCCACCAGCTCTAAAAGAAGATCGATCGGCTCAGATGATCAGTCCGACGCATACAGGCCGGAGGAACCACAGGGATCCTGAGTGATCCAGGCCAAGCGACTGGTGAACCACTCGCTCTCCTAGATAGTACTCCCATCTAAATGGACCCTCCAGCTGGATCCGTCTCGAAGCAGGATCCCGACTGCGCATCAGATCCACGTTGGCTCAATCCTCTACTCCCTGCCAGACATCCCAGTGAACCTGCAGAGTACAGTGAACGGTGCAGTGCAGTATAACAATTAGTGAACAGAATATAGTGATTAGTGTGCAGAGTAGGAAAGAACAAAAATAGTACAATGCAATATAGTATAGTACAGAGAGTAGCGAAAATGATACCTTGTCAGGGGTTTGCCGGTCTAGTGAAACTCGGAAGCGATCAATATCCTTCCCCCCAGCCTTCTTTTCCTTTAGCCCACGGGACCACCAGGTAGCTCGGGGAATGACTGAAGGGTCTACAGAAGAGTTTACCGGGACATAAAGCCCGAGGAACTCATAGGTCCATAACTGCAAAGAGAAAGATGTCAGCAAGCAAATAATAACAGATAACAAAAATGAATGGAGAACTGCAGAAACTAAACCATACCTCCCAGACCCTCTAGTATCCTCCAATGCTGAGCTCCTAAGGGAACCGGGTCAAGGTCCGCATAAAGCTATAGAGAGTGGCGAGAGCGGCTCCTCCCCAGTCGAAAGATGCAATCTTGTTAAGACGAGCCAGGCTACCCAAGTAATGCAAATGAACGGTGTTCTCCTTGTTTGAAAACAAGAAGATACTGAACATATACATCAAGAAGCCTTGGGTGACCCATTCGTAGTGGCGAGGCTCGGTGCACTGGAAATGGCGAAAGCGATCGAAGAACCAAGTATACCGGGCTCTATCGCGATCCATCTGAGCGGGAATAGCTTCAAGGAAGTATATTAGTGCATCGGTAGAACCAACGATGGTCAGGTCAAAATGGATAGGGACTCCTCCAACCCGGATGCCGGTGATCAGCGTAAAATCCAGAGGCGTCAGAGTAGCCTCGAATGTGGTAAAATGGAAGGTGTTGGTGGTATCCCACCATCGCTCCGCCAGAGCTGTCAACCATACTCGGTCGTTGCTCGTCCTACCCAATAGGGATATGAAACGAGCAAAATTGGAGGCGTTAATACAAGATTAGCTAGGGGCAGGGAGGGCATCATACCACTCCAACACCTCTCAAGAGGCAGAACCCCGGAAGCCACGGACATAATGATTAGCCTGAAAAGAGAAAACAAATAGAGGATATATAAAGAGCAGATCAAATACATAGAATATGCAGCAGATAGCCAAAAGCAATATAATGAAAACCCTAGGTTCGTGTATAAGTGATGACCCTTTAGTTCTTTTAAGCTCTAGAAAACTAGGCACCCTAACCCTTGGTTCGTGTATAAGTGACAATCTTTCGGTTCTTTCAAGCCTTAGAAAACTAGGCACCCTAACCCTAGGTTCGTGTGTAAGTGATGACCCTTCGGTTCTTTTAAACCCAAGAAAACTAGACACCCTAATCCTAGGTTCATGTGTAAGTGACAATCTTTCGGCACTCTAACCTTAGGTTCGTGTGTAAGTGACGACCCTTCGGTTCTTTTAAACCCTAGAAAACTAGGCACCCTAACCCTAGGTTCCTGTGTAAGTGACGACCCTTCGATTCTTTCAAGCCTTAGAAAATTAGGCACCCTAACCCTAGGTTCGTGTGTAAGTGATGACCCTTCGGTTCTTTCAAACCCAAGAAAACTAGACACCATAACCCTAGGTTCGTGTGTAAGTGACAACCCTTCGGCACTCTAACCTTAGGTTCGTGTGTAAGTGACGACCTTTCGGTTCTTTTAAGCCCTAGAAAACTAGGCACCCTAACCCTAGGTTCCTGTGTAAGTGACAACCCTTTGGTTCTTTCAAGCCCTAGAAAACTAAGCACCCTAATCCTAGGTTCGTGTGTAAGTGACGACCCTTCGGTTCTTTTAAGCCCTAGAAAGCTAGGAACCCTAACCTGAGGTTCGTGTGTAAGTGACGACCCTTCGGTTCTTTTAAGCCTTAGAAAACTAGGCACCCTAATTCTAGGTTTGTGTGTAAGTGACGACCTTTCGGTTCTTTTAAGCCCAAGAAAACTAAGCACCCTAACCATAGGTTCGTGTGTAAGTGACGACCATTCTGTTCTTTCAATCCCTAGAAAGCTAGGCACCTTAACCCGGGGTTCGTGTGTAAGTGACGACCCTTCGATTCTTTCAAGCCGTAGAAAACTAGGCACCCTAACCCTAGATTCGTGTGTAAGTAACGACCCCTCAGCACCCTAACCCTAGGTTCGTGTGTAAGTGACGACCCTTCGGCTCTTTCAAACCCTAGAAAACTACGCACCATAACCCTAAGTTCGCGTGTAAGTGACGATTCTTTAGTTTTTGCACGTACTAGTAAAAGACTAGGAACCCCAAGCCCTGGTGCGCCAGGCAAAATCTTTGACATTTTTGTATTAATCAAAATTCAACAAAAAAAATAATTAAAAAATCTTCCCTTTAATATTTGTGTTTTGCCCATTTTTCCTAGGATTTTTCTTAAAACTTTTCCAATCTTTAGGATTTTCTAAAAAAAAATTTCTAAAAATTTCTAAAAATTACCCTCAAAATATTCTGAAATCTTTTTTTTCCCCTCAAATTTCTAGGATTTTGCTTGATTCAAAAAAAAAAAATTGCCCCAATTTCTCTGAAACTTTTGAATAATTTTCTTTTCTAAAAAAAAAATTCTAAATTTTCCTAGGATTTTTCGAAAAAATTTTCTTAACTTTCTAGGATTTTATAAATATTTCATAGGATTTTTCAGAATTTTCCTTAATAGAAAATATTTTCTTAGGATTTTTTAAAATTTTTCTTAATTTTCTAGGATTTTCTAAAAATTTACCGCATTTTTTAAAGATTTTTTCAAAATTTTCTAAGGATTTCTAAAAATTTAAAAATACCCCTTAAATTTCTAGAGTTTGTGATTTTTGAAAAATTTGCCTTAAATTTTTTAAATTTTTTGACAAAATTGCCTCTAATTTTAGGATTTTTGATAAAAATTAACCCTTCAATTTTCATTCCCCAAAAACAAAAACAAAACCAAAACCTCCCCCTTATTTTTATGTTTTTCCTCAAAATAAAAAAAAATTTCTAAACTTTTTGTTTTGTACTTTTCACTAAAATAATTGTTCATTTCATTGTTTGTTCAAATCCTAATGTCCCTACTGTTTTAATCTCCATTGCATAGGTACCTAAACTAAGTTCAAATCCCAATCATCAATCATACCATCATCAAAATAAATCATCAATCATCATTATTCACCATCATATCAAAACACATTATTATGTCATTTGGGGGATCTTAGGAATGTGTCTACGTTTGATATATCATGCTTTTGTATTAAAAAAATAATAATAAGGATATGGTACGTACCGAAGGTCACCGGCGAGAAATGTGGTGGTCAGGTTCTTGAAGAAGAATGTCGGCAGCAACAGTATCGGTGGGAGGCTCGTAGCGTCTCATCCCGCGTGAAACCACGCGATAGGGTACTAGAGCGTAAGTATGCGGGTCGAAGGGGTTTGGTCTCGGTGACCGCCAGGCTAGCAAAAGTCATGTTGCCCTAACAGTCCACTATTTGCATCGACAACGCCTTTTTTTAAAGTTATTCTTTGTTTCTTTTTCTTAAGGTTTATTATAGAGATGGATTGAGGGGTATCTTGAGGAAGTATATTAGAAGGTATAAGAGAGTTTCTTACCTCTTTTGATGCCTAAAAAGTTGAGGAAGAGATGGACTTAACTCTATAGCACGTCACTTGAACTTTTCTTCATTCCTCTTCCTTCCTTCTTTTTTCTTCTCTTCTTCTTCTTTATAGACACTTAGAGAAATTTTTGTAGTCTCTCTCTCTCTCACTATCTCAGCCGTACCATATGAAGGAGGAGAGTGCTTAGGGTGTGTTTTTATAATAGAAATTATAATGGAGATTAATTATTGTTATTGGTTTTAAAATTGAATTTTTCGAAATTCCTATTGTTGCTTAAGATGTGGGAGTTGTTTGAGACATGCAAGATCAGATTTTGTAGATGGGGTTTTAACCATGCCTGCTTGGAAGACTAAAAAGCTGGTTTTTGTATTTAATTGGGGTTTTAAATTGTAGTTTGGTACATTTTTATGAATATAAATGCATAAAATATTAATTTTATATACCTAAACCTACTAAAACCTATTATATTAATGTATTTATAATTTATTTAGTCTTCCCATGATTTATCATTATTTTGATAGTAATTAATTAAATAGGTGTAAACTTTTAAGTTAAATTAAGTTAGTTTGACTAAAATTGGCTTTTAACTTATTTATTGAGTAGAGATTTTAAATAATTATTTGCTTATTTTTGTTGACCTATATTATTATATTATTATGTATATTACTTGTATAAAAAGTATTAGGTCAAAATGATACTTAATTTATATATCTTTTCTCATTTTTAAGCTTAAAAAGATAAAAAGTAACTTTTTGGGCACATTCTCCTTGGTGGCTGGCCATGCAAGGTCAATTTGGTCATTTTTGTTTTTATTTTGTATTTTATTAATTAATTGTATATAAATATATAATTTTAGATATCTATATGTCAAATTTTAAAATTTTGAGACTTTTTGCTGTATTATTGGCAAAATAGTCATTTTACCTTAATTATGAGAAATTTTAATTTTAAATTTAATATTTTATGTTATTTACTTAATTTAAGTTATTCCGAGACTTTTATGAGTATTAGGGCTTTATCTCTGAGTATTTGGTGTCTTTTAGGGTTTTCGGGTCAAATTAAGATTTTCGGGCTAATTAGGATTTTTCATTGTTCATGTAACGACCTAAGCTCTCGTCAACTAACCATTGCTAATACTAGTATTTGGGCTTAGATCATTCTGCGAGTAGTTACAGTCCGGGCTGTCACAACTAGGATTCGAGTCGGGTTATTACAGTCTAGGTGGTTACTACTAGGGTTCGGACCGGGGTGTTACAATCTACCCACATTAAATAAATTTCGTCCTTGAAATTTCATGAAAAAGGTTGTGGATTATTACTTGTGTCTTCTCTTCAAAGTTGTGTCCTTGAATTGTTTGTTATTGAGGGTGTGGATAAGGTTGGGTTGATACGTTCAACATTTTGGAGAAAACGGTTGTTTAACTTTACTAATTTCTTAAACCGATCACTATGAAATTCTCAATAATCACGTCGCATACTTGTGGCATGAGAATTGTTTGTCTAGTGCTAACGTAAAAGCCTTCGTCCTTCAAGTGTATCCTTTCCTCTAGATAATGCAACAAGTTTATTTAACATATATCCCAGAGTTTGTGATTTCGGGCGTACCTCTGTTCATTAACGGATACTCCTTCTCTTGTGAAGGCGAGTCTCTTGTCGATTGGTTCTTTTGTTGGTCAAGTTGTATCATCTTTTTCGAACTGCTCATTTTCTTTTTACAAATATTACAGTTTCTTCCCCTTGGTAGCGGGCATTCAAACTTTTTATGTCTAAAACTTATTGTAATTAAAGCAGATCGTTGAGTTAGTCTCTTGTGAACTGCGGACACTCCCCTCATTACTCTCTGGTTGGTCAGGTTGCATCACCTTTTTCATACCATTCGTTCCTTGCTGCAATAATTTTGTTTAATCCTTGCAACTCTGTTCTGGTTGACGGTGATCGTAGTTTAGTCTTCCTCGTAGTGGGTACTCCTATCTTTTATGTCCAAGCCTACAACATTGATAGCAGATTTTTAATTTTGGTGTCCTTTTTCCTAGTTGTCCTTGTTGGTCACCTTGAGAGTAAGGTTTCGAGTGCGTGATCTTCCTGTTATTCCGTAGTGGTCCTCCTTGATTGTCTTCTCCAATTCTTGTCGGGCAGTGCATCATCTTATGTCCTGGATTGTTGCACCTATAGCAAGCTCTACTATTGGTTGTTGTTGCATTGTAGCCTTAATCCAAACCTCAGTTGTTCGGAAAAAACTCTTCTTCTCAGGTACTAGGATATTATGTACTCTTAAGTCCGATAAGTACCATGATCCTTCCTGGAGTGCCTTTCCTTGTGTTTCATCTAAGTTAGCTGTTAGATCTTGCAAAATTTGTGTTAGGCTCGGGACTTCCACTTCCTCTTCAGTTTCACTTACTTTTTCCGAATGCCCATGGTTTTGTCTTTGTCTCGCCATCTCTAAAGAAAAAAAAAAGAAAAAGGCGTCACTAAACTGTTCACTAAAGTCGGTTATACTTATATGGCACTTAATCTGTTCATTAGTATAAAAAGTCTTATTTAGTGAAATCCTACCGCTCTTTACCGTAGAGTGTTAACGCAGAGCTACTATTCTGAGTTCTATATGAAGTTCCGTTACTGCATCCCTGGTCTCACTTCATTGACTAGCAGAGATCTATTCTGACCAATTAGTTCCTCTCTATTTCTATTTCATATACTGATAATCTCGCAGTGTTGTTCACACATAAAACCTCATATGGTTACAAAGGCTAGTTGGAAACTTGTTATTGTAAGTGGCTTTGACTGAAAATAAGGATTTTCTTCAATCTCCTTTATGCCTACTCTTAACATACTTTTGATGGGTCTTGTTTAGGTATAATAGGAAACTTTCGTTGGTATAAAATTTCACTGGTATATTTTTTGCTTGTAGCTACCAATGTGTCGTGAGGTTTAACCAATAGAAAGCGGGCAACCTTAGTAAGATAATTTATTACAATCCGAATGTTATCGTATTCTTGAGGCGATCTTTGACAAATCCTAGCGAAAAAGTCCGTAATCAAATACTTTCCAACCTTTCCAAGTGCTGTACCGTTTCTCTTAGCTTCCATCGTTTGTCCTTCATGTGCTGGTATGTAGGGTTTGGATGTCTCTTCCATTGACTGGATAGTTTCTCTTCGGTGGTTGGTCACTTTAGGGCAATTAAATGGGATAAAAGGTATGTCTGAGGCAAATATCGAGTCACGTAATCCACTTTGGTTCTTCATCAAACTCCTGATGCTCATATCGTTGTCAGAGATTCTCCATTGAAAGTGGGGATGGCCGGATTCAAATACTATAATTTTGGTGAGAAAGCTGATGTGACTAATGATGTGTACAAGTACTTTTTCTTTATTTGCATACTAAGGGTATCCTAAACTCGAGGCGTGTCTCTTGTTTTCCACTTTCCTACTGTCGGTATGAATCTTTTTCTATCTGGTTCATTGGATGTGTGGGTCCGCTATGAACTAGTTTGGAAAAAGTCTAAATTTGGTCATATGGTGGCATTGTGAGTCCGTTGGTATAAAGCTGTTGTTCCTAACTGCAGATTGTTGATGGCATTGTTCTACTTGTCGGGTCTTTGAAAAGGTGTAATTAGTTCAACAAACTCTTTACTTAACCATTCTTGCAGGCGGGGGTCTCAGTCTTCAAATCTTCATTAAAAGTGGACGTTGACGATACTTTGAGTCGTAATGTTGAGGAAAGGTTGCACTATGATTTGAGGTGATGTTAAAAGGTTTCCGTGCATTGGTCTAGTCCTTCGTAAAGGTGCTAAGGCCTAATAACATAACATTCCGACGATCGTCGTCACTCATAGATCTACGGCGCAGGGTTTTAAATATTAACGGGCAAAACATACGTGGAGTTCAATAAGGATGGTCAGCTCAATTTACCGATTTCAAAGAAGGTGACCATAAGGCAGTGACTAGATAAGTGTTTGGCTGAAAATCTCGTATGGTATAAGCACGAAATGTAGCTGGAGGTGAGAATATCTTAGGGTGGACTCCCAGATGGTTCAAAGGCATGGGGTCATAGTTAAAGTAATCACCATTGACTCGGGTTGAGAGATCGATTGAAGCTCAGGTGCACTAGAGGTAAGAAATCAGCAATTAATGAATATTACAAAGAGGATGTTCTCGGGACTAATTTGTGCACTATCAGACCTTGACTAAAGGTATGCTTAAGCAACAGGTAGCCAAAATGGATATTTACCCTAAAATTATGTCGGCCTAACGTATTTCAATTCAAGCATCCAAGTCAACTCCCCAGGTTGGGATTTCAAGAGTTCACAAAATTGCTTCTGTTGGACATTGTATTGAAGTCATGAATGAATGGTAGTGAACGATTACCTACAAATGTTACTGGGTAGCATTGTTAAGGACCGATGCTATTTTAATCGGGTATAAAAGTTGTTACGGGATTTTGGAAAAAGAAACTTATAAGGGCGAAACTACCGGATTTTAATGATACTTCCTCAAAACTTAGGCTACTCTGAGTGACTTATCACCTAGGGTTTAGTTAACTTGTCGATAGTTTGATCGTCTATCGACTATCTAAGAGAGTGTCGAGATTAGGGGATTGTTTCCATTCTTATTTATCCTCATGTTTTTGGGATATTATAGATTTTAGTTTAAGATCATGAGATAACTTATAAAGGATTTAACAATAAATATTTACATTTCATTCAACCACGTAACTGGTACAAGGTTCTCAAAAAGTTCACATAGCATACGCACAACCTTCAAACAAGAGAAAAAGTACAGCGCCTAGCGTACTAAAGCCTAAACAAACAAATGCAGACAGAAGTGATGGACAATTGGATCGCATTCCCAAGTCGCTTTTTAAATGCTGTAGTAATGCCACTGGACCTCCACGTACCAAATGTTCCCTGGCCCTGTACAAGCTCTATCTGTGATGGCCATCGGTACCTCTTCATAAATCTTCAGATCATCGAAGTTGATATCTGGGTTACGTGGGTCAACGATCCCTCGTTTATCTCTCGGCATTGTCGTCTGCAGCCATCAGGTCTTTACCAAATCTCTAAGTCGCTCCTTAAACCCTGACGGTACTTCCACTCGATATGCTGTTTCGTCGTGTTTTCCTAGAACCTTTATTGGACCTACAAATCGAGGGAAAGATTCTGGCTTCCTCCACTTCTTTGTCCTTTTTGGGAATACTCGGGCATACACTCGCTCTCCGGTATGGTAGTCTTTGCGGTAGTTCTAGCGGCTTTAGTAGATTACTGTGTCCGTAGTTTCATCATTATCTGGCTCTGGTGGCGGCGCCTCTAGAGAATTATAAAAGAAAGCGATGGCTAGCTCCTCGTTCTGGTCGTCGTCCTCTAGTCCCTCCTCATCGTTTGCTCCGAAGTCTGCCTCATTCCCTACTACATCGGGTTTCTCGTTTACTCCTACTTCCTCGACCTCTTCCTCTCCCTGCGCTGGCCACTCTTTTAGAAACATCCATGCTAACGAAAAAACGTCTGTCGGGTCCTGCTCTTCGGAAGGTTCTTCCTCAAAGTTTGAGTTCTCTAGTTCCGATGCTGTCCATGGTTCCCGAGCTGGTTCTGCGTCGGACGCCATTCTAAGGGAAGAAAGATAGAGAAAATCCAAAGGTAAAGATTTTAAGTTGTTAAAATTATACGTGATAACTTAATAGTAAAGACACTCTACAGAATTTCTACGCTACAGAACTCGTAATCTCCCATTTTACAAGGCCTGAAGGTTCACTAAACCTAGACTCTGATACCAACTGAGACACCTCATTTTCTGGGCATGTCGGGACATATGTAACTATAAATAAGAGACTTATTCTAGCCGAATGTTCATAAATACATAAGATAACTACTACATTATTAATGGTTCAAAATTTGTTTGAAATACTTAATACTTACAGTCATCTAGAAAATTCAACAAAATTTACAATATATCCGTGAAAAACTGAACAAAAGATCGAAAAGTAAACATCCTACGTCTTCAAGCTAAGTCGTTGGGGATAATCGTCTCCTGCCACTCTCCTTGCTCCTCGAGGTCTTCTACGAGTGCACCCTCCTCAAGCTGTTCTTCTTCTTTACCTGTGGCACGAATGCCATGAGCCCGAACCCAGAAGCAAATTTTCTAAACTGTCTAATAAACTCACGACAAGATATTCTACAATACATATCGTATAACACTTGATGCAAAGTTAAGTGGGGTAAAGATATAGGCAAATTATCATTTTTAACAGGACAAACACTTATAAGAACAGTAGCGTGAGTGCGTGATGCAGATGAATGCAATGCAAATGCCCAACTAGACTTGTATCTAGAAATAAAAATAGAAGTTCCACTTCAGGACTTATTTCTATTACTTGTATGGACTTATTATCATTATTGCCGCCTCAGGAACTTATTGTTATCGTCGTGATAGGACTTGTTGTCATTGTCGCCTTAGGTACTTATTGTCATTGCCGTGATGGGACTTTATGTTATTGCTACCTTAGGAACTTATTGTCAATGCCGTGATGGGACTTTATATTATTGCCGCCTCAGGGACTTATTGTCATTGCCGTGATGGAACTTTATGAGGTTACCTACATTAAAAATTAGGATGCTCGTTAAGCGTCAACCCAAAGTTTAATTAAAGCTAGTGACGATCCCATAGTGCCTAAATCCCATTTTTATAATAAAAACCTTCAATTCAATATCACATCTGGCAACCAGGGACGCTCTAGATCCACAACCACTAAATAATTGATTTTCATGTCAACCAACCTAATCAAAAGATATGAAGGGAACTCTGATAACCCAAGATGAAATGGTGAAATGCCCATATCGTGCAATATGCCTCTCGTGTACAATTAATCATTGCATAGTATATAAACATGGCATGTCACATGGTACAACTTGTTAAAGCATTACGCACAAGCATGGGAAGCATAACCATAATTCATGTGGTATAAAATCGAACCATCGGCATGAATTTATTTCATCAAAGCATCATTTTTTAATACTAGTTACTCACAAAATTCATATAAGGTTCACATACTCAAGTCTCATAAGTAGTATACCATTCGAACACTTGGCCAATTTTAGGTACAAGTTAAAATTGCTAGTTTTAAGGTTACGACAACGTTTTGGAGTACTTACACATAGATTTAATTTTTGATATTTTAACACCAATTAGATAAAACTATTCCCTACAACTTTCATGTTTATCACTAATACTAGATCCTAAGGCACGGGGGTCATTTATTTTATTTAAGTAAAAACGGTTCAATAATTTACAGAGAAATATATAGGAATTGAGCTTATGTTGGCCAATGTTTTGGTGCATCCTTTCAAGGGCGTAGGTCTGATATTTGGAGGGGTCCTAATTTGAGGTGTCTCCTACAAGTTTCATGTTTTGAGTTAGAGAATGTTATTTGGACAAAGTTTGATATTTTGGCCAATTTATAAAATGGGTTCAGTCAACCTAAAAAGGGTCTGCAGAGTGTGTTTTTAACAGAGAATGCTCAAAACCTTTAGGAAATCATCCAAGGTTATTTTGGGCTGCTTTTTTATCAGTATTTATTTTATTATGTTAGATACATTTTTCATGTTTATCACTTTTGGATTTGTCTTCTAAAACGTTGGGTTTTGGATCTCACAAAAATGTGTGATAAAGAAGTGTGTCAGTCACTGGACTTTAACAGTGATTTTGGGAAGTCTTTTGACCTATCAAGACTTCATAGGTTTGTCTCAATTTAGGTGGACAGAAAGCTAAATATGTCGTCTGCAAGTTTTGTGTTTTGACCTAAGCTCGGTTATGACTGTAACTTAGGATTTTTAGGTCTGCAACTCAGAGTGGTCAAGATCTGACACTCTTTGAAAAAAATGAGATATCTAGAGTTCTACCCAACGAAATCACCTCAAACCAATTTTTTATGAAAGATAAGTCAACAATCTAGATCTGGATATAAAAATCACTTTAAGACCATTTTTATACATTTGGTTATGATAATTTAAAGTTGGTGGCCGAAAGTAAGTCTAGAAATTAGGTTACTTAGGGTTTTGGTTGCTTAACTTATATTATGTACATTTTTGACATGTTTTCTTTGAATGCATGTTATAAAATCACATAAATCAAAACTCCAAAATACACACAAGCCATAAAACTTAAAAACATACACATGCAAACTCATACAAAACACAATCTTGCCCTTGTAGTCTACTATTTGCATCTACAATGTCTTTTTTTAAAGTTGTTCTTTATTTTTTTTTCTTAGGGTTTGTTATAGAGATGGATTGAAGGGTATCTTGAGGGAGAATATTAGAAGGTTTAAGGGAGTTGCTTATTTCTTTTGATGCCTAAAAAGTTGAGGAAGAGATGGACTTAGCTCTATAGCACCTCACTTGAACTTTTCTTCCTTCCTCTTCCTTCCTTCTTTTTTCTTCTCTTCTTCTTCTTTGCAGACACTTAGAGAAATTTTTGTTATCTCTCTCTCTCACTCTCTTAGCCGTACCATACGAAGGAGGAGAGTGCTTGGGGTGTGCTTTTATAATATAAATTATAATGGAGATTAATTATTGCAATTGGTTTTAAAATTGAATTTTTCTAAATTCCTATTGTTGCTTAAGAGGTGGGAGTTGTTTGAGACATGCAAGATCAGATTTTGTAGATGGGGTTTCAGCCATGCTTGTTTGGAAGACTGAAAAGCTGATTTTGTATTTAATTGTGGTTTTAAATTGTATTTTGGTACATTTTTGTGAATATAAATGCATAAAATATTAATTTTATGTACCTAAATCTACTAAAACCTATTATATTAATGTATTTATAATTTATTTAGTCTTTCTATGATTTATCATAATTTTCATAGCAATTAATTAAATAGGTGTAGACTTTTAAGTTAAATTAAGCTAGTTTGACTAGAATTGGCTTTTGACTTATTTATTTTGTAGAGATTTTAAATAATTATTTATTTATTTTTGTTATCCTATATTATTATATTATTATGTATATTACTTGTATAAAAAGTATTAGATCAAAATAATACTTAATTTATATATCTTTTTCTCATTTTTAAGTTTAAAATGGCAAAAAATAGCTTTTTGGGTACATTCTCCTTGGTGGCTGGCCATGCAAGGGCAATTTGGTCGTTTTTGTTGTTATTTTGTATTTTATTAATTAATTGTATATAAATATCTAATTTTGGGTGTTCATGTGTCAAATTTTGAATTTTTAGGATTTTTTGCTATAATATGGGCAAAATGGTCATTTACCTTAATTATGGAAATTTTTAATTTTTAATTTAATATTTTATGTTATTTACTTAATTTAAGCTATCCTGAGACTTTTCTGAGTATTAGGACTTTATCTCTGAATATTTGGTGTCTTTTAGGGTTTCCAGGTCAAATTAGTATTTTCAGGCTAATTAGGGTTTTCCGTTATTTATGTAGCGATCTAAGTTCTCGTCACTAACCATTGATAATACAGTGTTTGGGCTTAGATCGTTCCGCGAGTAGTTACAGTCCGGGCTGCCACAACTAGGATTTGGGTCGGGTTATTACAATCTAGGTGGTTACTACTAGGGTTCGGGCCGGGGTGTTATAGGTGAATATATCTCAGTTAATACAAACTTGTAATCCTCAGCAGTTAATACAATGTCCAAGTTTTTTTTCAGTCAACACAATTTGGTCCCGTAAGTTTGTTTTCTTTGAGTATTGAAGCGAGTGGGTTGAAAGCCATTTTAATCTTGAGAATCATATAATTAAAATACCGTTAATTATGACGAGCAAACCTTTGAATTTATTTTAATTTAGTTCTCTCTACCATTTTAAAAGAAATTTGTCAGCAACCGGGTACCTTGTGAACAGCATGCCTCGATAGGAGGACGTCTACTATCCATTGTATGTCCGGACATTCCAAATTCTATTAATTTAACTATATAGGCAACTGATCCTGCCAAGTAAAATTAAATAGCTGACATAATTTTGGTCTAGTATATAATAACAGTGACTGAGATGAAGATAATACTATTATATACAATTAAGTGTTAACCATCACCTAATTTCAAATTAATCGTTTCGCAATGAACCCTTCAGATAGAGAGAAGTGATCGATACTAACAATTATTCAAAATTATTCCTAAAGAAAGTTTGTACTGGTGATACCACAATTAATTTGTCTAATGGGGAGAAAGGTCTTATTGCCAACACGTAGAATTTAATTATATCGCCTACATACTGGTGATGGAGACCATGGGATTTATCTATGAATAAATTTCCTCTCCCACTTAGATTTTTAAAATATTTTTTAGGGTTATAAAAATTCATTCAATTAAAATAAATTTTTTAATTTCAAAAATCACATGATCTGAAAGAGTCAAATATTTTTCCATATACACGATTCCAAAGATTTCGATTTACCAAACCATCTTTTTTTAATGCATAACAAATAAAATTCAATAAATACACAGTTTTTCCTTCAGCTTTTTAGCTAAGGTAGTGATTAAATGCATTTATTTATTTTATTTATCGTTTTACATTTTTAAAAAAATAATAATTGATTTAGATTAAATATTTTTTTATTTAATTAATTTAAAATTTGGAATTAATTTTCACGTTTTCCTAATATATTCGATTTCATGAAAATTCATCTTAAGCGTGATATTTTGTAAAAATAAAATATCTAAAGTTTATCCATTTAATTAAAAAAAACATAATATTATTTTCCATTACAAATATTTTAATTAAAACTAATTTTAATTAAAACTAAATTTCTAGAAATAATTAAATTAACAGAAAAATATAAAATAGATATACATCATCCACGCAGTTCATATGAATATAAATTCACGATATGTATATATTCCGATTTTATGATCGAATTGAATCTCTGATGAGTTTCAGTCTCCTATTGAAAATAAGCTGTAAGAATCTCATTTCGAATTAGTTTCTTGTGTCCTGATTGCAACAAACTTCTCCGATATACTTTGATATACAAATATATCACTTGAGGATCAAAAAGCATCATAATAGCATGATCAAACAACCCCGAACCAGCTCCACCACCACTGGCCACTAGCTACCACCGGCCACTAGCTACCACCGGCGCCGCCCTTAGCAATCGGCTTCAGGCGGCTTTTGCTGCTTCCTCTGTACTTCGTTTTCAACGCCATTTTTATAAAAGATATTTCTCATAAAGTAATATTTTTCTTTCAAAAAACCAGACCGAAAATAGTCCCGAAAATGGTCATCGAAATAGCTCGAAAGTTGCTGCTGCCGCTGCCTGCGTCACGGCCTTGTTCAACCCACTATTTGGGCTTTTTCTGGTGGTGTTTTTGTTCCCATTTTTTTTTGAAAAAATAGAACTAATATCCAACAACCTGTTGTTTCGAAGAACGCCTCAAAAATAGTCTCAAAAAAGCCCAAAAAAAGCCTTGAAGGGCCGCCAGTGTCACCGCTAATTGACGTCGCTGCCGTCTGTTTTTTATCCACTATTTTGGCACTGTTTTTTTTTTGTCACTTTTGGACTTTTTTTCCTGTGGTATTTCACTTCTATTTTATGATAAATTTTTTTCTCAAAACTAGTCTCGAAAATATCAAAAAAACTATCAAAAAATGGCCCCGAACCGCCGCTCGTGGGGCCACCCGCAGGCTATTTTTTAATTCAATTTTTTTTTTGTTTTTTTGGGACATGTTTTGATTCTGTTTTTATGCCCAAAATTTGTAGAAAAAATTGCTGGAAAATAAGTTAAAAAACCGTGAAAAAACCACCGTGGTCCGTGGCCCGTAACTCCCAAAACCACCGCCGGTGCTGCCGCCTGTTCTTCGTATTCTTAGATATTCAACCTATTTTTAAATATACTAAACAGATATTTAAAAATAAATAACTACTATTACATCGAAACCTATGTCCTGTAAGCTCACATTTGATGTAGAAAAAATTTAATCTATCATGATCAACCCTTGTGATTAAAGTAATTAAATCATCATCCAAATTATTCAATCAGACATGAAAATTATGGTAATCATAAAACTGAAATTATAATGCCTGCAAAATAATATTAGCACTATTCTAAAACTACATGGCTCTAATAAACCATAAACAAAAAAATAAAATAATTCTGATACCAATTGTTGGAGGTAAAACTGTCAAGATCATTATTTTTATAAATGATTTTCAATAAAAATTAACTGGACAGAAAAACACCGAAACGAGTTCTAGATAAAATTTTTAATGTCGAACGATCAAAATAAAAATTCGTGTAACCAATTAATTTAGAAGAATACATTTTTTCGGTTGATTCTCCAACTACAATTTTGATTTCGAGTTGAAACTCCTGACATACCTTCCACTGTATTTTCTTATGCAATTACCCAATGTAATATGGGCTACGAACCTTCGAGAACTCGTACCAGCAGAACCTGGCCAGCTTTAGTCTTGAAGACAAGTTATGAATTTGGTTCAGCCTACCCACATATTTATAGGGTTACAGTAGGGACCTGTGGAGTAATTATGACAAAGACTTCTAGTGTAACATAGATATATATCTAGCAATTTTCGTAATTAGGTAAACTTCTCAGCGGTATCTGAATTATAAAAATCTTGTAGCGATTTCTGTAATTTTTATAAAATACTAAATTATAGTTCACACCACCAAAGAACTATAATTTTATTTTAAGCCATAATCTCAAGACCTTCTTGTATTGAGCTCCTGTTATTAAATGCTTAACACATTTCCCCACATTAAGATTCTCGATACCCACCAATTAAATTTAATTACTAACAATTTAATTTAATCGGCATCTTTAAATTTTTTAAGCCTTTCTGCTTAACTTATTTGGCTGCTGGATAATCAAATCTACCTATAAGGTTTGCCCGGTCAAAACTTATAAACTTTCTTAAGGGGATATTGTCAATCCTGATCATTTGAGACGTGAATTTCGTTAATAATTAATATTCACCATGTAAATAATATAGTTATCCAACTCACCGGGAATATAGATCTATATAAGATCACACCTTCTAATGAATCAAAACAAGGAGTATTAAATATACACAAATTAATAATTATTTTAGTATTAAGAGCATAAATACTATTCATAATAACATTGTGGTGTGAATTAATTTATATAGTCATTATAATATTAATTACCTTAATATGTCTTGTTCAATACACATAAAGTGTATTAGTATAGAGAATCAGAACAATAGTCGAAACTATTATCTGTTCCCCGTATCCAAGACATGCCTACTAAAACTCTGTGCTACAGTCGTACCCGATGGTATATCTATTTTCATTTAAACTGTGAACAAATAACTTATATTCTGCAAGAACCTAAAATCTAATCTTCTGTGTGTAAACTGTATTTTACACACCAAATTAAATACTGTATAGAATAAAGGATATCTATACATAATATTAAAGTAATGATATTACATACATTACTTATTATGATTCTCATAAAAAAAATTAATTTAATTAAAATAAGTTTAAATACTAAAAATATAATTTTCAATATACAACCCTAACATTATCTTTGGTAAAAGTATGGTTATCTGGGTAGTTCGATATGAAAGACTTGGGAGAAGACAGTCATATCATTGAGATCAAGCTTGTGTGAGATCAGAAACAAAGGATGTTGGGCTTGTCGCAAGTATATCGATGATATCCTTGCTTGTTTTAGCATGCAGAATTTCAAGAAATGATTTTTTCTTTTCAAGTATGGAATCACTCTATTTAAGGATCAGTATCCTGAGACACTTGATGAGATAGAGAAGATGAAGACGATTCCTTATGCTTCGGCAGTAGAAAGCCTAATATATGCAATGCTTTGCAATAGACCCGACATCTGCTTTGTCGTTGACATGTTTAGCAGATATCAGTCTAACCTAGGTAGGAGCATTGGACTACAGTAAAGAATATAATTAAGAATCTAAAAAGAACTAAGGATTATATGATGATTTACTAGACAGACAATCTAGTACCTTTAGGGTACACAGACTCAAATTTTCAATCTTGCAAAAATTTTTGTAAGTCTACCTCAGGATATGTGTTTACCTTAGGAGGTGGAGCTATTAGTTGGAGGAGTATCAAAAAGTCCTGCATTGCTGACTTCACCATGGAGGCCGAGTACGTGGTAGCTTCTGAAGTAGCCAAGGAGGCCGTTTGGCTCAAGAACTTTCTGTTGGATCTAGACGTGGTCCCTTCAGTTTAGTCGGCTATTACACTTTATTATGATAATAGCGGAGCTGTTGTAAACTTAAAGGAACCAAGAGTCCACAAGAATGAAAAGTACATTAAGCGTAAGTATCACCTAATACGAGAAATTATACAGAGGGGTGATGTTATTGTGACCAAGATTGCATCAAGAGACAGCCTTGCAAATCCTTTTACGAAGAGCTTACCGACTAAAACTTTTGATAGTTATGCAGAGGGCATAGGAGTCATATGTATGGCAGTATAGTTTTGAGTATAAGTGGAAGATTGTTAGGGTTGTATACTGAAAATCATATTTTTAGTATTTAATTTTATTTTAATAAAATTAATTTTTTATTTTATGAGAATCTTAATGAGCAATGTATGCAGTATCATTTTTTTAATGTTATGCATGAATATTCTTTATTTTGTACAGTATTTAATCTGGTGTGTAGAGTACGGCTTGCACATAAAAGACCAGATTTTAGGTTCTTGCAGAATATAGGTATTTTTTTATAGTTTAGATGGAAGTGGAGATACCATCGGTATGACTGTAGCACGAAATTTTAGTAGGCGTGTCCTAATTATGGGGAACAAATAATAACGTTGTCTATTGTTCCGACTCTCTGTGCTAGTACACTTTGTGTGTATTGAACAGGACATATTAGGGTAATTAATTTTATACTGATTATATATAAATTAATTTACACCCCAAAATTATTATGAGAGTACTTATGCTCTTAATCCTGAAATAATTATTGATTTGCGTATATTTAATATTCATTATTTTGATTCATCAGAGGGTGCGATCTTATATGGGTCTATATTCTCGATGAGTTAGATAGCAGTATTAATTATATGGTGAATATTAATTATTGACGAAATTCACGTCTCGAATGATCGAGATTGATGATACCTATTTAAGAAAACTTATAAGTTTTGATTATGCCAAACTTTACAGGTGGATTTGATTATCCGGTGGCCAAATAATTTAAGCGGAAGGGCTCAAGAAATTTAAAAATGCTAATTAAATTAAATTGTCAGTAATTAAATTTAATTGACAGATATCGGGAATCTTAACATAGGAAGATGAGTTAAGCATTTAATAACAGGAGCTCAATGCAAGTTGGTCTTGAGATTATAGTTTAGAGTGCAATTACAGTTCTTTAGTTGTGTGAATTATAATTTAGTGTTTCATGAAAATTGTAGAACTGCTGCAAGGTTTTCATAATTACAGATACCGCTGAGAGGTTTACTTAATTGTGAAAATTACTGGATATGTATCTAGGTTACACTATAAGTTTTTATCATAATTACTCCACAAGTTCCTGCTGTAGTCCTATAAATATGCAGGTAGGCTGAACCAAATTCACAACTTGTTTTCAAGACTAAAGCTAACCAGATTCTGCCGGTACGAGTTCTTAAAGGATCGTAACCCACACTACGTTCGGGAATCGAGTAAGGGAATACAGTAAAAGGTCTTACGGGAGTTTCAACTTGGAATCAAAAAGTTATAGTTAGAGAATCGACTAAAAGGTATTCTTCTATATTAACTGTGGTGGCACGGGTTTTTATTTTGATCGTTCGACATCAAAAGTTTTATCTGAAATCCGTTTCGGCGATTGCTAGCCCTGTTTTTTTGTTTTTATTGTTTTTTTATCAAAAATTATTTACAAAAATAATGATCTTGATAGTTTTGCCTCTAACTCCTTAGCTCTCTAGTGGGTCAAAAACTCGATGAAGGAATCCTTGGTCTCCTATCTGGTTGTCTCGAGTTCTTGAGCAATGTCCTCCCAAGTTCTTATCTTCGTAGCATCCAAAGATAGAAATCATTTCTGAGCGGCTCCTGAAAAAGACCGTTGGAAAAGCTGAGCCTTCAAATGATCACTGATCCCTATCGGTGGCAGGGTTCCCACATACATCCTCAGATGGATGATCAGTCCTCCGGTTCCGTCAAATTTTCCCATGTCGAGCACCTTAAATTTCTTAGGAAGCTTAGCATCAGAGAACAAATAGAGTCTCTCGATATCCAACATGTAGTTTTCAACCCCTCGGGCTTTCCTCAAAATCGTCTCCAGTTTGTCTGTGAGACCCGGACCCGTCTCTTTTTAAGACTTATATATATATGATGTGTTTTACATATATATTTTTAAGATGTATGATTTACTCATTTTGATGCATGTTTAAGTTTATCTAAGCATCCAGTGTTGGTTCCCGGCGTTATAGGGAGTTGCCGTGCGAATTTCAAAAATTAAAAAAAAAAATTGGAGGCTTATAAATATCTGGATTTAAATATTTTCTAAAAAGATATTTTCAAAACTTAACTTTTATGTTTCTCCAGTATTCTCTCTGCCTTCTCTCTAATTTCTCGGGGGCCCGGGACTTAGTTTTTGATAAACCTATTGCTGATCCTTAGTATCGGCATCGTGGTCTACGCATCCATCCAGTTAGAATTTTATTCTGGCAAAACTCGATTTTGCATGTCGATCGAGATGTCAAGTTTTGAACTCACCGAAGTAAGATC
Source organism: Heliamphora pulchella (assembly GCA_032270985.1). Classification (NCBI taxonomy): domain Eukaryota; kingdom Viridiplantae; phylum Streptophyta; class Magnoliopsida; order Ericales; family Sarraceniaceae; genus Heliamphora; species Heliamphora pulchella. The sequence goes on from JAULJZ010000023.1 coordinate 5,951,539, forward strand.
CTAGTCTATACAACTGTTAGAGGGTTCTATGTGTAATACTACGTGTTTCTACCGTTTAAAAACGCATGAAAAGTGATTTATGTTTCAAATTCGATTTTGGGTTAAAATCATTTTTCGGCGTTCGGTTGGATGAAATCGAAAGAGGGATGTTCCTTTCGAGGTTTTATGATAGCTTTCAGCTTGGGTATGCTTTTAGGTATCAAAACGGGTGTTTTTGAAGCTTGGTTTGAGGGTTGGAGGCCAAAATCGTAGCTAAAACCATTTTCTGGGCTTGTTCAGTCGACTGGACCCTTGAGTTCAGTCGACTGGATCATATTTTTGGGAGTTCAGTCGACTGAACTCTTGGTGTCAGTCGACTGAAGTGCCTTCTGTTGGAAAATTTTATTTTTTCCAGAGTGTTTTTCAGTCGACTAGGGGAGGGGGGGTCCAATCGACTGAAATGCCTGCTGTTTGCTTGGCATTTTGGTGGTTCATTTTGGGAAAAAAGTTGAGTTCCTTTTTGGAAAAAGGTTCTGTTTTTGTGCAAAAACGTGTTTGGTTGAAGGTTTGGAGCTAGCTCTCGGGGTTGAGTCTCAACTTCTAAAACGTTTTGGGTGAAAATATATTTTTACATATATTGTTTGATCTCCATGGTTCATGGATGGGATCCCTTTTATATACATGTGTTGTATATCTGTTTTGCGGGTTGGTTTTGCAATGTTATCTATAGATGTACCGTGACAATGGATATTGTTGAGTTGGGCTTCCATTGCTCCTCGGTGTAAGTATGGAAACGTGCGCAGCGTAGGTGCTCTGTACCTTCGGATTAGTCCCCGTAAATTGAGTATGTGTGGGTGCTTTGTACCCTCGGGCTCAGGTCCTGTAAATTAAGCAGTGGATGCTCTGTACCTTCGGGTTATTCCCGTAAATTGAGTGGTTCGGGTGCCTCCGTGAATGGCGTCGTTGTCGTGACTTCGTATAGAACTTGTCATTACTAAGCCTACGGGTCTAGGGTAATGGATGAGAGTCTATAGTTATTGCCTTTGTCTATGTGGCAGAATCGGTACATAGAATTATATTTATTGTGCTTCCTCGGCTGCGTGTCCCGAGTTGAGAATGTTGTGCTTTACTGCTTTCCCTTAACTGTGGCATGATATCTATCAGGATTATATGCATAGTTTCAAGGATGAAAAAACTGTTAGTTTTTGAGAGAAAAATCTTTGTGGCTTTTGTGGTCGAGTTAGCATCCACCATATGATTGCATGACCCGTATTACAGTTTACAGTCTATTTTTTATTGGGGTTCGGCTCACGGTGTGGGGTTTTTTTTGCTGTAAAACCTTTTCAGGTGAGCACGTGAAGTTGACCTAGTTGCCGAGGTGATGGAAGACTTGCTATAGTTTTTCCTTTTGAGATATGTATTTACACATGTGACGCCTATTTAGGCTGGTTTTGTACGCCTCTTGGCGATATGCTTATACATGTATGAGAATGCATGTTTACTATTTATGAGAGTTAAACTTGGGAAATTTTTTATCCAAATATTGTATTTTGATTATCAACTATGAAACCTATTTTTCCTTAAATGGGTGTTTTGGTGGGCTTTCGCGTGACCTGGATGTTTGGGGCGTAACAACTTGGTATCAGAGCATTGGGTTCGAACACCTATGAGCCATGAAAAAGAGGGTACATCACCTTGTGAGGATGTATGTGTGCTTGATTACATGTGTTACAGCGTTTCCTTAACATAGCATGATAGCTTGTGGTGCATACATGGGTATGGAGGCTGGACCTTAGGATTGATTAGTCTTGCTTTCGGGCGTTTGGATTAACAAACTTGGGAGCCATGCTAGAGACGCATTTCGCGGACATGATTTTTAGCAAGGAATCTAAGTAGGTTATCCAGATGGATGAATCTTTCTTGTTGGTTCTCCTCGGTATGTGAGATGTGATGACATGATATTACGTGGCTATGTGTTAGCATGCTTATCTATCTTTTACGTTAGCAATAACATATTGTATGGATTCTTATCCCGTTATATTGCTTTCGTATAGAGTTATGTCCACGCGGGGAGGACGAGATTGAGGTCGAGGTCGTGGCCGTGGTTCTGGCCGAAGGGACGTTCCAGTTCCAGATATTGGGGATGCTAATGCACCCCAAGGACCTATTGCTAAGGGAGATCTGTTGTGTGAGATGGTTGGCTCCATTCGGCAACTGGCTTAGGCCACTAGGGGTAGGGAGAGTGTACCTAAGCCGAGGGCGACGGTTGTGATGTGTGAGTTTTATCGTCAGGACCCTCCTACCTTTTCTTGGGATCCTAATCCCACGGTTGCCACTAAGTGGCTGGAGATGGTTACTAGGATCCTTGATTCGCTTCAGATTGAGAAAGATGATCTGAGGATTATATGTGATGCCTTCCAGCTGAGAGGGAGTGCTCATATGTGGTGGAAGTTCGCCAAGACCACAGTGGCAGGCACTTGGGATGCATTCATGAAGGTATTTCTAGAGAAATACTTTCCAGCGACTCTGAGGGATAGCTACAGAGAGGACTTCCTATTTCTAACGCAGGGGACGATGACAGTGCTTGAGTACGAGGCTGAGTTTACTAGCCTATCCAGGTTTGCACAGGAGATTGTACCTACTGATGAGTTTCGTGCAAAATGGTTTGAGAGAGGTTAGAGGCCCGCTATCCAAGACAAAGTGGCAGTGTTTAGGATATAGGTCTTTACAGAGCTGGTGGAGACTGCTATGAAAGTGGAGGACACTCTGAATGAGACGCGCAGAGACAGGGACAGTAGGAGTCAGCAAGGTGGGGCACGCACACAGGATCAGGGGCGCAGGGAGAACAAGCGTCGACGGACATCCGGTCTGAATTTGCATCCAGTGGGGTCGTATCCGCCACATTCTTATGCATCCACACCTCCCGTAGCTTCAATAGGAAGGTCAGATCAGAGAGGGCTTCTTTGTCACAGATGCCAACGGCCAGGGTATCGTGCGGCAGAGTGCCGGAGTGTAGCGCCTGTTCAGGCACAGTCACAGTCGCAGGCTCAGGGGAGGGGCCAGTGATATGTTTTGAGTGCGGCCAGTCTGGGCACATCCGTAGGGACTGTCCCGGAGGAGGGAGTATGCGGAGTACAGTTGGAGCTTCCATTGCTCCATCTGCCCAGGGACGCCAGCTATCCAGATTGGCAGAGGGGGGTTCATCAGTGCAGTTAGGTAGACAGTCGGCAGTTCAGAACCGCAGCGGATCGGCCAGAGCTTATGTTCTTGCAGATCCTAGTTCATCCAGAACACCGGTCGTGCCGATGCTGCTGCTACCACCTCCATGATTAGAGGTACCTTTCTAGTCTACAGATCATGGGCCAGTGTTCTTATCGACACCGGAGCATCACATTCATTTATATCATCTATTTTTGCATCTGCTTTGGGGTTGAAAATGGATTGGTTGGGTGGCACTATGTGCGTGGAGACCCCGGTCAGTGGGAGTGTGAAGTTGAGTCTTATCTGTAGATCTTGCGTGTTGGACGTCGTCGGTCGTTGTTTAAAGTTTGACTTTGTTATTCTGGACATGACCGCATTTGATGTCATCCTAGGGATGGATTGCCTGACCACCTATCGTGCCTTTATCGATTGCGATCGACGGAGGGTGACGATTTGTACACCAGATGGAGATTGCTTCTATTTTGTGGGTGACCGGGATGAGGGTTTAAGGTTTATGCCAGGCGTTGTGCGAAACCAGGGCAACCTGAGTTTCCTTTTTGCATCCCTTATGTTGGATGAGGTAGTTAGGGTTCGAGGAGAGTTACCTCCGGTGGTTTGCGACTATCCAGATGTTTTCCCTGACGATCTGTTTGAGTTGCCGCCGAGCCGAGAGGTAGAGTTCTCTATTGATCTAGTTCCCGAAGCTGCTCTCATATCTATACCGTCTTATCGTTTTGCACCCGCTGAGTTGCGTGAACTCAAGGTACAGCTTCAGGAGTTGCTTGACAGGGGGTTTATATGCCCGAGTACTTTTTCGTGGGGAGCTCCTTCTCTTTTTGCGAAGAAAAAGGATGGATCTTTGCGTTTGTGTATCGACTATCGGAAGCTGAATGAGGTGACAGTGAAGAACAAGTATTCGATGCCGATGATAGATGATTTTTTTGATTAGCTGAAGGGTTTGAGCTGGTTTTCAAAGATAGACTTGAGATCAGGATACCACCAGCAGAGGATTAGGGACGAGGACATAGCGAAGACTGCTTTTCAGACTCGCTATGGTCACTACGAGTTTCTGGTTATGCCGTTCGGTCTGACGAACGCTCTTGCTACGTTCATGAGTTTGATGAACCGGATCTTCCATCCTTTTCTGGACAGCTTTGTGGTAGTGTTTGTAGATGATATTCTGATATATTCACCCACCAGGGAGACACACGAGGATCACTTGCGGATCGTCCTACAGACCTTGAAAGAGCACCGCTTATACGCAAAATATGAGAAGTGCGACTTCTGGATGTCTGAGGTGAGCTTTCTTGGACACGTGGTGTCGACAGACGGGGTAGCTGTGGATTCGTCAAAGACTGATGCTGTGACAGGTTGGGAGCGACCGAAGAGCGTCTTTGAGATTCGCAATTTTCTGTGTGGCGTTGGGATTTAGGGGTCAAAAACTAGGGAATTCAAAAGATGTTTTGGAAAATATTTTAACACCTTGAAAACTGAATATTGAAAACCCCTTTTTATTGAAAATAGATTCGCCACTTAATTTTTGAGAAAAACTAAGAAAAACTACGAAAAATAAAATTGGTTACTGATCTTTTAAAACGTTAACCAGAAAAAGAGAGTTCGGGGGTTAAGGTACGAATCGAAAAAGGTGTTAGGCACCCCGTTCGCCCAACCATAAGATTAGCCTCCATTAATCATCATTGGTTCTTTAATAAAATTCCTTAACTACATACAAATAAAGAAAATGTGGGCAAAGAGAGAACATTCAAAATCAAGTATAGAAAATACATAGTATATGTACATAGCATTCCAAGTTAGAACAAATAAAGGGATAAAGTCCTAAGTCCTATGGCATACAATTTCTAATTAAAGGATACATGGAGCACACCCGCATGCAATATTCACAAAAATAAACTACCTATCATGAAGTGCATAAAAAAATAAAAATATGGTAGAAAATGCTAAAATTTTCTAAACATGAATTGTTTATAAAATAAGCTAGACTATTCTAAACATGCATTTTGAAGAAAATAACTAAAATATACATATCACCAAAATGAACTAACATTAAAGAAAAACTAAATATAAAATATGCGTAAGAATCCTAAAAGAAAGCTTGTTAACAAAGAAAATAAAATAAAAGTTTTATAATAAAGAGAATTTAGAAATTTAAAGGAAAAGAAAATGTCATAAAAGAAAAATTATGCTAAAAGAAAAAGATTAGAAAATATTTATTAGACTATTAATAAAAAAGAAAACCTAATTATTTACATTTTGTGTTTTAAAAGAGATAAAGGAAATAAAAAAAATAAAATAAAATAAAGAGAAGAGAATTACATTTAAAAAGGAAAAGGAAATTAGCATAAAGGACTTTTTATGATTTTTAGGTTTAATGAAATAAAAGAAGAAGAAAGATGGAATGAGTACTAAAAAAAGAACTATAGAAAAAGAAAAAGAAAAAAAAAGATTAATACTATAAGAAAAGAAAAGAAAATGAAATGGAATGCTAGTAAAAGAAAATTAGAATGGCTAAAAGAAAAGGAAAGAAAAGAAAATAAATGTTAAAATATTAAATTAACATAAAAGAAAAGAAAAGAAAAGTCATGAAATGAAATACTAGAATTAAATGAGTGTAATATTGACAATTACAACCATTTTTTATGTAAGTACTTATATCATAACAATAACGATATTATTTAGTTGTATCGTTAAATTATGTTTGCACTAATTTGATGAATTAGTTAAAGAAAAAGATAATATACTTAATGTGAAAGTGTATACTAAAAAATTAAAGCAACTAAATTAAATGAAATTAAAGCAACTAAATTAAATGGAGCAATGTAAATGATGACAAGGTTAACTATGTAAATAAAAAGGAACACATGA
>JAULJZ010000023.1:5957701-6005051 GCA_032270985.1 Heliamphora pulchella
CCCCTCGTGTGCTTTGCTTATAGGTTTGATTATGCTAAATCTGTACAGTGGATCTTCAGATCCGGCATATCAAAAGGTTAAGCGATGCGGTTGCGGGGAGAAGGGGATAATTAAATCAGGTTGTCAGTAACCTAATTTATTTATCGGAAATCCATATCTTAAACGTGGAGAGAATTCAGTGCATTTGATAATTGGAAACTCAACACATAATTTGAGTTAGGGCCGGAAGTTCAGTCAGGACCTTTAGTGAAATAAGTTCTGGTCCGTACGAGAAATGATCTAACTCGGGGACAGAGTTAGGGATATCCGATTTTCTCATACGGTTAGCTCGAGTCCTATTCTTCCTCGTGATCCCTCACATAGCCCATTATACACACGGATATTTTTCTTATTGGTTTCGGTTATTATTTAATTTAATTAGAATGTTGGTTTTGTCGCCGGGGACATTCAAGAATTAAATTAAATTGTTGGAGGGCAGTTTTGGAATTTGGCACACCTAGGGATTACTCCCTAGGTGGCCGGCCCTAACTAAAGGGGTGAAAATTTGGTTTATATATATATATATATTACTAATTTTTAGGAAGGGTAAATATATACCATACATATCTTATGTGTGAGTATGGGAATAAATATATATCAAATAGACTAAAATCATGCCCTAATCCTACCCTAGCCGCCGCCCCCCCGTCTCCTTTTGGCAATTCATTTTTTCTCTTTGGGGTGAAGTGTGAGGAGAAACCGAAGAAAAGAAAAAGACTTCAATCGGGATCGGTGTCCACTCGCCGGGATCGTCGTGTGCGTCGGGATATACGTGAGAAGATCGTTGGGTCGTCTCGGATCGTTGTTCGGCATCAACGAAATTTGTTCAAATTTTTTGAAGGTATATTTAATCATAAAATATCATATTATTTTATTATTTTTCATGAAAATCGCACAACGTCATTTTTTACGGTCACGACGTCGTTTATCGAACTTTTTCCGCTGCGCAGCTCTAACATGGTTAGGTTGAGCACTTGCATTGCATTCATCATTACGTTCCATGCATAATTAGTCGCTTTCATATTTACTTGCTTACCATGTTATATCTTTCAAATTTTTCCGTTTCCTTAATATATACATGCTCTAAGTGTTGTATGAGATGCACTTTGGTGATTTTGTGCCATGAGTTTGGTTAGAGAGTTTGGAGATTTTTTTTTCTAGGCTTTGGCTCATGGTTTCGTGCCACAGGTGAGGAGGAAGAAGTGTTTGAGAAAGAAATTCCCTACGAAGAAGGATACAACCACCAGGGTGAGTTCACAGAGCATGCAGATCCCAAAGATGCATAGATGAAGGACTCTGTCTTCTTTTTGTTTCTTTCTTACCGGTTTCCTAAGCGTTTTATTGTGGTTTTTGTAATCTTCCTTGTAAAATTGTAATGCTTATATATCTTTGGCTAGCTTCTGAAAACTCAATGATGTAATATCATAATGCATATCTATGAATGAATCGCTAAAGTAACCTTAATTTTATACTTATGTATGTTCTGACGTGCCCGAAAACCAGGGCGTCATAGTCAGTACCTACAACTTCCATAGAACTGTGGACTGGGTGCAAACCTAGTCTAAGATATGTTCAGATTTGGGATAGTCCAGCACATTTGCTAAAGGGAAACGCAGATAAATTGGAATTGAGAACATGAATCTATTTCTTTATTGGATATGCTAGGGGAATGAAATGTGATTTATTTTATAGTCCTAAGGATCAAAAGATCATTGTCAGTACCAATACCCGATTCTTGGAGGAGGACTATGTAATGAACCACAAGTCCATAAGTAGAATTTTTCTAAAAGAGCTAAGAGGTAATACCAGTAGTACAGTAGAAGTGCCATAGGTCTTTGATATCCCATTATCGAATCGTAGTGGGAGAATTATCGAGATAAGTGAAAATTCTGACCCAGATCTCGATGCTACCATCAACATATCAGTTTCACAACCAAAATAGAATGTGGATGATGGATCACAAGGTTCAGAACTAGCATAACATGTCATTACTAGTACACAGATGCAGGTCGTGCCTTGTTGTTGTAGGAGGGTTGTTCATCGACCCAATTGGTATATGTTTTTGAGAGAGTCTTTTGACAGGATCTTGGAAGAACTGAATACTGAACCCTATAACTACAATGAAGTACTCCAAGATAAAGTTATAGAACTTTGGCAAAGGGATATGAATTCTGAGATGGAGTCTATGTACTCTAATCAGATCTGAAATTTTGTAGAACTACCAGATGGGATAAAATCCATCGGATACAAGTGGATCTATAAGAAGAAGAGAGGAATAGACGAGAAGGTAGAAACTTTCAAAACTAGGCTTGTTGTAAAAGGGTTTACTCAGAAAGAATGGATCGATTATGAGGAGACCTTTTCACCGGTAACCATGCTTAAGTTTATCCAGATTTTCTTATTCATTGCAGCTCATTTTGATTATGAAATTTAACAAATGGATGTCAAGATAGTTTTCTTTAATGGAAGTCTTGACGAGTGCATCTATATGATGCAACCAGACAGTTTCATAGCAAATGGCCAAAAGCACATGTTATGCAAGCTTAAGAGATCCATTTATGTACTTAAACAAGTATCTAGGTCTTGAAATACTCAGTTTGATCAGGTCATTAAGTCTTATGATTTTGATTAAAATTCTTACGAGTCCTATGTGTACAAGAAGCGTGATGGTCTTTTTAGTACTTTGCGTGGATGATATCATGCTCATCAAAAACAATGTGAGGATGTTATCTTTGGTGAAAGTATGGTTGTCCGGCCAGTCCAATATGAAAGACTTGGGTAAAGGTAGTCACATCCTCGAGATCAAGTTTATGCGAGATCAAAAACATAGGATGTTGGGCTTATCACAAACTACTTATATCAATACAGTTCTTACTCATTTTAGCATGCAGAATTCTAATAAAGGATTTCATCCTTTCTAGTATGAAATCACCTTGTCCAAGGATTAGTATCCTAAGATAGCTGTTGAGATAGAGAAGATGAAGACGGTTCCTTATACTTCTTCGGCAATAGGAAGTCTCATGTATGCTATGATTTGCACTAGACCCGACATCTATTTTTCTGTTGGCATGGTTAGCAGATATCAGTCTAATATAGTACATGATAATTGAACACTGGTAAAGCATATAATCAAATACTTGAAAATGACTAAATATTATATGTTGGTATATCAGGTAGATAGTCTAGTACCTTTGGGGTACACAGACTCAAATTTTTAGTCAGATAATAATTCTCAAAAGTCAACCTTAAGATATGTATTTACCTTGGGAGGTGGAGCAATAAGTTTGAGGAGTATCAAGCAGACCTGCATTACTGATTCCACCATAGAGGCTGAATACATGGCAGCTTCTAAAGCAGCCAAGAAGGCTGTTTGGCTCTGGAACTTCTTACTGGATCTGGATGTCGTGCATTTGGTATAATAGTTGGCTATTAAACTTTATTGTGACAATAGCGGAATGGTTGTCAACTCGAAGGAACCAAGAGCCCACAAGAAAGAAAAGCACATCGAGCATAAATATCACATAATTCAAGAGATTGTACATAAGAGTGACGTTGCTGTGATCAAGATTACATCAACAGAAAACGTTGCAGATCTTTTAACAAAGAGCTTACTAGTTAAGACTTTTGACAGTCATGTAGAGGGTATGAGAGTCAGATGTATGGTAGCATGTTTTGAGTATAAGTAAGAGATTGTCAGGATTGTATACTAAAACCATGGTTTTGGTTTTAGTATTTAATGTTATTTTTATAATAAAATTAGTTTTTATATTTTAACGAGAATCTTAATAAGTAATATATGCATTTTATTATTTATTTAATGTTGTGCATGAGTGTCTTTTATTCTACATAATATTTAAACTGATGTGTAGAGTTCGACTTACACATAAAAGACTAGACTATCGGTTCTTCTAGAATATAAGTTTTTGGTTCATAGTCTTAGATGGAATTAAATACACCATCGGTACGACCGTAGCACAATATTTTCGAGATTAAGAGTATAAGCAGTCATGATAATCATGGGATATAAATTAATTTATATAGTCAGAATATAATTAATTATTCTAGCGCGATCCTGTTCAATACACACAAAAGTATACTAACACAATTAGTCGAAAATAATACCGTTCTTTGTAATCAAGACAACTATACTATAATGCTGTGCTATAGTTATACTGATGGTGTGTTCAATTCTATCTAAGATTTTGAACCAAAAACTTATATTCTACAAGAACTGATAATATGTTATTCCGTGTGTAAGCTAAACTCTACACACCATGTCAATTACTATATATAATAAAAGACATTATATGCACAATATTAAATAAATAATGTAACACAAAGGCTGCTAATACAAATTCTCATTTAAAATAAAAAAATATATTTTACTAATAAATAAAATCAATATCAAAGTCTAAAGCATAGTTTTTAATATACAAACCTAACATTTTCTGATCCAAAGCCTTGTCCCTTATTGCTACTTGCATTCTCATAGCTTCGTCTACTTTCGAGTTCCATAACCTTAGTTTTTCATCTCTCGCCTCTTCTCTTGCCTCTTTTTCATCCTTCCTCGCTGTTGCAGGACCCTGTGGATGACACCTCATCATGAAAGATCGTGTTCAACGATGATGTGTCAAACCGTCCATCACAGTTTGTTCCACTGAAGGCCGGCCGAAATTTTTCGTCACTGCCACCATTGTTTCCGTCAATTAAGGATCAAAGAGGAAGATTTACACCATGGTAAGGGCATCAAAAGGGTATATTTGTCAATAATAATTATAAATTTTTAAAAATGAGACATTTGGGAATACTCAAAAAATAGTTAGGAATAGTAACTAAACAAGTCCACTAAATGGGACACTGAATTAATTTTTCATAGTTTATATAATCATATTTTCTAATAAGTTGATTTAGTTTAAGATATTAACATATTATTAAGGAAAAATTACACAAACACTCATTAAACTATGAGGTTATATCATTGTACCTCTTGAACTAAAGAACCATACAAATTGACTCTCTTAACTATTTGATGGTGTCACTTCAACTCTTTTCGTTAGCATTCTGTCTTCCAAATTAATGGAGTAATTCAAATATGACAAAAACATCCTTAGCTTAATGGGTTAAAGTGATATAACCTCATAGTTTAGGGAGGTAAAATGATACAACCTCATGTAACTTTCTGTTAACTTGGAAGACATAACGGTAATAAAAGGTGTTGGAGTGATACCATCGAATAGTTAAGGGGGTCTATTTGTATGCTTTTTTAATTCAGGAGTAAAGTGATACACACTCTTAGTATGAGGGGTGCTCGTGTAATTTTTTCTTTTATTTTGTTTGGTTTAAAATTTATACGACTTTTTTGGTTTTTAGTTATCTTGTTTTTAGATTAGCCTCAATGAGTGTACTTTTTAAATTTTCTTTTTATGAGAAATCAAAAAAATAAAAAAAAATTAACTAAAAAATAAAAAAAATTAGATAAGACAAAAAAGGTCAACAAGTTTTTAAATTTTTTGTTTTTAATGAACTTTATAAATTTTGGCACAAATGGGCATACTTTTTATATTTTTCTTATTATAAAAAAATAAAAAATAATAAATCTAAACTAAAATATGAAAAATTCATAAAAACAAAGCAGAAACACCCCCCTCCCTCCCTCCTCCCCAAAAAAAAAAAAAATTAAACATTAAAGCTTTTAGACCAAACCTGCACTAATGGCCTGTTTGGGCTAACTTTTAAATTAATTTTTTTTTTATAAAAAATTTAGCTTTTAAGCTGCACTGTTTGATATAAAAAAAGTTAGTTAACTTTTTTTTATCTTTTAATTTAATAAAAAATCAATACATATCCTAAACACTCTAATTTTTTTTCAAACAAAATTATTATAGTACTCTTACATAAAAAGTCAGCCCTACTTAAAAAAACAAAAAAAACATGCTAATATTTCAAATATTATAACTTAAAAATTAAAAATAAAGACATTTAAAATATTTTAATAAAAAATAAAAAAACAAAAACTTTTTTACAAAAAATTATTCCAAACACTTTAATTTTATTTTAATTTTTTTTAAAAAATATTAAACCTCTTAAAAATTAAACTTAGAAGCTATCCCAAACTCCTAAGTAAACAAAATTGGACTCACATGCCAAAAGTTTCATCTCGTTTGCCGTTTTAATTGAAAAAAACTCCCTGAAACCATGAAGCCCCAGAAAGGGGAATGAAATAAAAAATAAGAATATATATAGAGAGAGCAAAACCAATTTTACTTGAGGAATAAATTCATAAATGAATCTTGCATTCGCTGAGCCGTCTCTCTTCTTCTCCGTCCTTGGGTCGAGCTACCGAGCGAACGGGTGAGTGGGGGGTGAAAACGCTTTCACAGAACATCTAATACCCTTCTTGGTACTCTTACTACACTTTTGTAATTATACACACACACACATATATATCTACATTCATATACAGACGGTTGGGTTGGGGACGATGGATTTGGATCTGTGGATTTCCAAGGTTAAAGAGGGCCAGCACTTGTCTGAAGATGAGCTTCAGCTCTTATGCGAATATGTATGTATGCAAGTCTCTTCCTCTCTATTTCGATTGTGATTTAGGGTTTTATAGACTTTACTTTCGTTTTCATATAGTGGTCTGTTATTGGGGGCTATTTCATACCTGGATTTTTGCGTAGAAATGAACGTTCAAAATCAAACAGATGTCTTACAAATGAAACCCTAATTTTAGGCAGCCTCGGATCTGCTGTTCGAATTGTGATGTTGATGTCAAAGATATCTCTAATTTATGGGTGAGATTTGGAGTTGGTTATGGCTGAGTGGTGGGTTTCCATTCCAATAATGATCGTTGGTTAAATAGTTTTTCTTCCTTGTGGCGGTGGTCTTATGGCTATGGTGACATTGGTGGTGGGTCTGGTGGTGGTGAGGTGATGATGGAATCTTGAAAGTGGTTAAATAGTTCTTTGTGATAGACTTGGGTCCGCGGTTGGGTGGGTAATGCGATTGTGGTAGAGTGATGGTTAACATGATGTTTAAGTGTGGTTCCACCTCTACTTGTGCTTTTATTGAGTTGAGTTTCTGCTCTTGTTAGAAGTGACATTTTAGTGGCAATGATGCGTGGATGTTTGTTGTGGTATTATCTGGAATTTTTAGTGGTGGTTGTATTAAATGGCTGTTGGTACAAAACAAACCGATTTGGAGCAACTCCGTTAGTTTGTCAAAATTGCAATGCAAAAATGATCTTTTGGCTAGCTACAGTGCCAAAAGTAAAAAAATGCCAATGTTGCTCTACTGGTGCATATGCCATTTTGACACAAAATTCATATCCTATTTTCAATCACCACTGACCTCTTATAACTCTCTCAAACAACTATTGATGATGAGGTAGAACTGACATTTCCAAACCTTGTCATTTTGGGCAAGACCTTGAGCATTGGAGAGGAATTTTGTTGAGGTCTAGCTATAATTTGGCTTTGGTAAGACTTATATCAACCTATTGGTGATGCTCTTATGGAAATAGTTGAATTAAATCTTTCCCTTTCTTAATGGGTGTGTAGGGGGGTGGGACAAGGACTATATTAGCACCTGCTAGAAACTGTTGCTGCCAGGAGCACATAATCAAAAGGAAAAGAAGTATTATAAATCTAATAGCTGAACCCCTCACAATATACCAAAGTGGTATCATTGTGCCACAAAACCATGTCAATGAGTTTTGTGATGATATCACTCGGCAGCTACAGTTTTGTCAATGAATTTTGTTAATAATCTGGCTCAGTTCTCTTTTACCTCTCATTTTATGCTAAGTTTGTATGGATACTAATTGATGCTTTATTTTGTGATATTTTCTCAGAAATCCTTTTTAGAAATACTTCCTTTTTTTTTGGGATAGGAAAGTCAAGAAAACTTGAACATTTATTTGGGGAATGTGGTTAAACCCGATGTGGTATCCCCTAGGTGACAAGCCTTCGGTAGAAATTCTACTGAGGATGACTTGAATAAATTACCTTATTTGCACATTGTAGAATACTTGATATTAAGATTTCATTTCGACTATAAGAAAGAAGTTCAACAACCTCTCCGTCTTGTTGCTTTCGGTGCTTTGAACAAGCATCTGATTTTAGGAGTCCGAGCATGCAACTCATTCTCTTAGGCTATGGATACCTTAATTGTGTAATGACTCTTAAGGCATCCTTTTCATTTGCATGGCTATTTAACATGGGGTTCCGAAATTAGCTACTGTGTTGAAAGGGAGAATTTCCTATATAATGAATTGACTCTTGTGGGTTGTGCTCAAGTTACTCATCACAAGTACAAATTTGACTTCCTTTCCTCCTCATTGCTTTTGATACTTGAACAAACATTTGATTTTAAGAGTCCAATCATGTAAAACCGTCAATTAGGCTATTGATACCTTAATTGCGTAATGAATCTCAAGGCTTCTTTTCTCATTTTTATGGGGCTATTTACGATAGGGTTCCCAAAATTAGCTACTATGTTAAAAGGGATTATATCATATACTAGGAATAATCCGTGTCTAAGGGCACTTGCAAACGCAGATCCCATTAACTAAATAAAATCTGATTTCATAAGTCCAGTTAACTAAATAAAAATCTAATTATAAGCAAAAAATTTAGTTATAAGTGGTCTCTTAAAATAAAATCAGATTGAAGAGGGCAAAAAATGGGTTTGAAAAGGGTATAAAGTGAGCAAAAAGTGAACAACACATCTTAACAATTGATTGACAACCCTTAAATTGCCACATAAATGTCACTATTAAAAGTTCTACTCCCTTGTTATATAGATAATAATTCATCATTTTTTGTTGGTTTTGCTGAAATTTCATGGCATAAGTACGTATGCAAAGAAAAAATTTGAATTTAGATTTCAATTAAGATGCTTAGACCGTATTTTGCAGTTTCAGTTGATTTGATTCCCTGAACCCTCAGCACGAGATGTGTGTTGTGACCTAAATAAGTACAGGCTTTCCAACTTTTTGACCTGACTCTTTTCTAGTTGGTGTGAGTTAGTCGATGTTGATAACTGGGAATAACTAAATGCTGATTAAAAACTGGGAACAGCTTCATCAGTGTAAATTTTGTTTCCACCTGATAAGTGATTTTGGTAGTTCATGTTGGGTCGCTTTCTTATAGTACGGTAGCCTAAAAGCCAACCAAAATAATCTCAAACCTTTATTGTAGCTTGATCTATGATGTCGATGCTTGGTGGTTGGGATTAAGGCTTGCTAGTTCTTGTATGGTCTTTACTTGGATCTTCTATTATTTTTCCTCAAATTGATTTGTTACCTAATTAACTTGAGGGGACTTGATAATTGATTCATGCTAATGGTCAATGGGAGTAAGGGGCTTCTAAGTCCTACCTTATGAAGTCCGGTTTTTAGTATTATTTGTGGGGCATTTATATGCCATTTATATTTGTTGGGCGTGTGTGTGTGTATATAACACTTTTTTATTGATAACAAAGAAACTTCATTAAAAGGAAAGAAAAAGAAGAGGTATAAAAGGTGTTGTGGGATAAGAACTCTTCATAAGAAAAGTTAAAAAAAATAGATACTTAAAAACCAAAGTTACAATCCCCTTCTAATCAATTACAATGGAATTCTCTTAAGGGAAGGAGACACCGAGGTTCCAAAAGAAGTTAAGTAGGAAAGTCAATCCAACAGTATTTTAAAGTCTTCCTCCTTATTTCAAAGAAACTAGCATTCCTTTTCGATTGTATCACCCCCGTCGCCACACAAACCACGCAACCCCAATAGTTCTTTCCTTTGTATCATAGTTATTAAAGTCGATAGGCACACTAAAGCACCAAAGTTCTTTTGGGACTTGGGCACAAGGCGAGGCATATGCTTGATTGAAGTAAGGTGCATGTTGGTGAACAAAAAAGAAAAAATAACATAGGCAAATAATTCAAGTTCAATATAGGCCAATTGAAATTCACACGTTATAAGTACTAAGATAAATAATTTTAAGAAGTATCTATCATTCCATAAGTTGAAAAAAATCTACTAAATGTTAACAAGTACTAATCTACTAAATGTTAACAAGTACTAAATAATCAAATTTAACATAATGCAATACCCAACAAAGTAAAAGACAAATTAAAACGACCAATAATCCCATTTTTGCTTCCTTCATTCGAAGGCATACCTAACAATCATCCTCAGCATCAACATCGAGCAAATTAATCTTCAATTTCTTACATGCGGGTTCCAGTTCTCCAAATTTTGGTTCGATCATTTGGTAGAGATAATCGAAACCCACCAATTAGTCTATTGTTCTTAAATTTTTTGCTTTTAGGCTTTATAAATTGGAGCCTCTTCTTTATTTGGAGTCTTTTGATAAGTTCCAGCTACCCATACAAGTCATTTGATGAAGATACAATCAACATCTGTGAAGAAAAATTAAAGAGGTTTGGGGAGTTCGAAGATTACCTCACCTCGCACATTTCTTGCTTCTTCAAAAATGCATGGCTTTTGCACCAATGTAAGTTGCTTTGCCTTAACATGTGTAAGGTGCCTGGAGTGCACCTCGTGCCTAGGCAAGTGCCTCAGTGAACTTTTAAAACTATGCTTCTTATTATGACCGGAAGTCCTATAATCAGTCACAAACACTTGTAGACATGGAGGAACCAGCCCCTAATCCATGGTTTTAGATATCGTTGATATCGTTACATACCGGCTGTTACATAACGGTATTTGGAACCTCCATTTTGGATACATGTACTTGTATCACCGCTAAAGAAAATTACACTCATATCGGCTAACACGGTCGATACAATTTCATATCAGTGTTATATTGGCCTGTATCAATGGGTGTAACCCATCTTTTAACCAATACGGATGATACGACCGATGTCAGCTTATGGCTTGATTTGAAACTTCAAGATTCAAATTAAATCTTTCTCCCTACCTATAAAATAGGTAATTTGTTATTTAATTAATAATTGGTGTTTTCATTCCATGTGATAGAGAAATGGATCCGTTGTGGTATATTTGCTCTTGGATTAAAATAGATTGCTAGAGAATATTTTAACAATTAGTATTGTTGTAGTATTGTTGTATTATTTGCATCATTCTACCCAAAATATATATTGGCTTATGTTTGCTTTAATCATAAAGTGAAATTCGCTTACTAGATGAACTTATTTGCTCCTTTAGCCTTTTTAAAATGCAAGATAAAATTCAATATTGCTATAAAAAAACATGTTTGTAGGTGTCACATTATGGATTAAGACTATTCCAAGCACTCAAAATGCGATAAATTACGAAATAACGTGCTTATTCAATGAATTTTAAGCATTTGCTAGTGCAAGAAAGAAATTTACAAGCTCTGTTTCTGATATCAATCTTCGCCTTCAACCAACAGTAACCCTCCAATGCAGAAATAGGTGATCATGTTCAAGGGCGGAGCCAGGAATCATGTTCGGAGGTGGCACATATTTAAAATCATACACATTAAAATAAAGTACTACTTAAAAAGTCCATATATATTGATAATATATAAATTGACTTACAATTGACCACGTAGACTTTTAAAAAATCTCTCCATAAGTTAAGATCTAATATCCAAATCTAAAATCACATAACATAAAAAATCTCAACAAAATATTTATGTCAAACAATAAAATCAGAATATTTATGTCAAATAATAAAATCACAATATTTATGTGAAACAACAAAATCAAAAATTCCATGCAAAAACACTCATATTCAAGAATGTCACTTTTAACTTTTAAGCTTTCAATTGAACACTCCCTAAGAATTGAAGAACACACAAAAAGTTCTATAAAAAATTATATTATCATAAAAATACAAATAACAAAATATATTGGCATATTGCGTAACAGCAGTAGTGTAGTATATATATATACACACACACACACACACACACACACGCGCGCGCGCTAAAGATTTGTATATATGAGTTTATGCGTGAGAAAAAGGGTCCATTGAGAAATTTAAAGATTTGTGTGTGTGAGTTTATGCGTAAGAAACATACCAGAAACTTAAAGAAACTCTCTTATCCTTGGAAGGAATAAACAATGGCCGAGAGGCAACAGGAGGTGGAGGCGTGGAGCATTGGAGCAGCGACACGCGAGTCGTGCGACACGAGCAAGTGAGCAACAATTGGCGGCGAGAGCGAGGGTCGGTGAGTGGCGGCGAGAGCGAGGGTCGGTGAGCGGCAGCGAGAGCAAGCGGCGGCGAGTGTGAGGGGCAGTGAGCGGCGGTGGCGAGAGGGTTACAAATCTCAAATTGCAAGAGCAGAGCGGTGGGCTAGGGCAAATTTCAAGACGATACTGTTCTTGTTTTAAGGACAAAATCATAAATTAGAGGGGGCAAGGTGGCAAGGGGGCAATAGTATCTTTCACAGGGGGCAGGCATTTTTCATAATTATCAAAAAAACTTAACAAAATAATAGGAAAAAAACTGAGAGGGGTCAAATGCCCTCCCTCGCCCAAGCGTAGCTCCACCCTTGATCATGTTCTTCTCACCCCTTTTGTGCATGATATACTATTACGAAAGGACATAACAATTGGGTCTGTTTCTCTTAATCTTGTCATTGATATCAAGTTTTTTTGTGAGACATTGACTAAGCAAAAAACTTTAATCTTAAGTGCCACATTTGCATTACAAATCCCCTTGAAAGGATCAAAAGGTGGGTACATTTGGATTTTTGGGGCATTTACATTATGCTTGTTTCATGTTATTTATCTTAAGAATTAAGTAATTGTTCCACTTTCCAGCAGTGTAATTTGGATTTGTTTGAGAGCAGGTGACTGGCTTTTTTATTTTGTAGTTATGGAAATGCTAGTAGGAATTTTTTCTCTTGATGTAATGTCACCATTTATGGTTATGCTTTGTTAGGTGAAGGATATTCTGATAGAGGAGTCCAACGTGCAGCCTGTCAATAGTCCAGTTACTGTTTGCGGTGACATCCATGGCCAATTCCATGATTTAATGAAACTCTTCCAAACTGGAGGCCATGTACCTGAGACGAATTATATTTTTATGGTAAAATTTATTGATTGGTGTCTGTTCATTGCATTTTTTTATTTGCTGCTTTTAAATTTGTCATTTACTTGATTGTTGATGATCATTTTAGAATTTTATATTTCATGGCAGGGAGATTTTGTTGATCGAGGGTATAACAGTCTTGAAGTTTTCACAATCCTTTTGCTTCTTAAAGCAAGGTATATATGACTGTGTGTTGGACACTCTATTTTTGTTCTTATGAGTACTTAAGTATCACTTGTAGTTTGGTCAAAGTTTTCTCTGGCTGTTATACATGCTTATATGAAAATTCCTACAGCCATGTTTCCCCCTAGAACTGCTTATGGTTTGGTAAGAAGTATAGTAATTTGTTTTTGAGGACATATTTCCTATTGAAGTTTTTTAATTTGCCTAATGCTAAGCTATATTAATGAGGATGATCTCCTGGATATTTGTATCTTCATGTTTGAGCTATATTAATGAGGATGATCTCCTGGATATTTGTATCTTTATGTTTGAGATATAATCTCTCTCTCTCTCTCTCTCGTTTTTTTTACTTTGTTTTCTATTATTCTGTAAATTGAATTTCTTTTAATTCTTTAAGGTTTTCTCTTGTTTAGAACAGCCTTTGTTTAGTGTTTATTACGTCTTTGTTTGTCTGTCTGTCTGTTTGTCTGTATGTCTCTCTATCTCTCCCCCTTCTGATAATTTTTGTTGTGTTTTTTTTTTTTTGGTGGATTTGTGTATGGTACCAGATACCCAGCTAACATTACTCTTCTACGCGGAAATCATGAAAGCAGGCAACTAACTCAGGTAACATTTTTACATTACTGTTGCTTCCTCTCTGTTTTTTTTCTTCTTTCCTTTTTCCCCCCTTTTATTTCTTGGGGCATTTGCATTATTGCGGAGTTATGCCATTTTCTTTCTTATCTCTACCAACTTTCTGGCATGGTAACCAACTTGTGTGCTGCATTCTCCCCCCCCCCCCGCCTTTCATTGAACTCTCGGGGCCAATGCTTTAGCAATGGGTGCAAAATCTTGACCAAGTTAATTTTAACAAGGGTATGATTTTTCCTTAAATTTTCAACACTAAATGGGGTCAGCTGACTTCACTACTTAGCACGTGGCACCATTCCCAACTCCCACTATGACTAGGACTTCAAAATAGGAAATGTTGACCCTTTTGACTGCTAAGACTGGAGAAAACAATGCCTATATATAACAACACTTTTAATGGATTGATTCGAAACAAGCTCCAAGGATCATGGTGGAACCTGGAGTCCGCCAAAATTGAACTCACAGAGTTGCCCTCTGCCTATAAAATAGAGAAAACATAAGTAAAAAACAACGCCAGCATAATAGTTTAGAATAAATGTAAATAAAGATTTCAAACACTACTACTTACATTCCTTTTTTACCAAGAACTAAGAAGGCTTTCTGATAATTGTGGGACTCTTAACTTTGCTTTAGCCTTCCGAAGCCTATTGTAACTAGTTAGTCATTCGATTGATGTGGTATTAGCAAGATATTTTTGATAGTGGAACATAGAAGGTGGATAATTTGAAGTCCTTCATAACCCATCCAAATCAGGAAGAATTAAACAATCAATCATCTGTCTTTTAGGATTTGTTTCCATGTCTTTTTTTTGAACAGAAATTTGTTACCATGTTAACATATAGTCTTGATGATTTCTTAATTAAAGGTGGAAATAGTTGCCCACTTATGTGCAGCATCTTGGACATGGTCTGTCTGGGCACATATTTTTAGGACATTTGATGCTTGACAATCATGAACAAACCTTTAGGAATCCGCACCAAAAGGAACCCTAGGAATCCGCAGTTAGGGAAGAACTAGAACCCACACCAATTCTAAAGAAAATCTTATTTATTCATTCAGTCATCCCAAGATACAAGCTTAAGAATCCTTAAATATGCCCTTGAAATAACAAAAAGATAAATATGAAATAAAGGTAAAATAATTCTATCCCCTTCTGATAACAAAAGGACAAAGATGAAAGCAATATAAACTAATCTCATCGCTTGTGAATAACAAAAGGATAAAGATAAAAGAAAGATCAACTAATCTTATCAAAACAAATCCTAAATAACAAATCACAAAATAAATGAATAAATAAATATACTAAATTAATATTCCAAATCATTGGGATTGATGTGACATAATCATCTAGGTCCCTAATGTCCCACCATCTTATTTTAGTCTGAATATAGCTACTTAACCAGCCAAAGAAACATATGAATCCTCCAATGAAGACAACTTATAATGTAACATGCACAATAGACTAATTGCTAAAGAGAGAGGAGCTGGACTTGAGAAAAGTGACATTCTGATGTGCTCGCAGTGCATCAAGAGGTGATTCTGGTGAGAGATTGTTCACTTTATTTGTCTAAAAAACCTGGCCTAACTTATATGTTGTATTAACTGTTCAAAGTTTAACTGAAGGAAGAACGAATGAGGTGTTTCATCATCATTTTAAGTTAATTGCTTATCCTGCAATTGAGAAGCATAATGGAGAGGGATGAGGGTGGGATTTCAATGTTTGGGTTGGAACTGAAAGTGTTTTCCATGTCGTGTTATGTAGCCAATTTTGATGATACATGTTGGGAAGAGACATGCATCTCTTATGTCTCAGCTAGCAGAACTCAATGCAGTATCTCTTCTACTGTTTATGTGCATCTTTAAAGAATGCATCAAGCTTGAAGCTTCTGGTGCTGTATGTAAAATTCCCTCTCTTACTTGCCCCAGAATATATTTTAGACAAGTCGCCTTGAGCTCCTCTGCAGCTAGCTATATTTATTGTTGTATAGCTGGCTTTAGTTATTTTTACCACTCTTGAGTACTATGCTGCAATTCTCCCCGCCGGTTTCTGTTTACATTTGTCCTAAATCTACAAGATTTTCATTGTTTCGTTTGCAAGTAATAAAACAAAATAAAAAAGTGGGAGTACGAGAGGGAAATAAGATAAGAGTTGATTGTAGATTTTGAGTACCAATTGCATACACTCCCCCTTCCTATTACCCCCATAAACTGCCTTAAGTTCAAATGATTAACAGGATTGCTGATCCACCGCATTTACTGGTTCCAAACCAAACGACGTTACCTAGAAGATGGTTATTTCCAATATTATCGTTTGAATTCAGCAGAACTGGTATCCTGAGAGAGATCACCAGGATTCGGAATGATGATTTTAGCCATAACCAGGCTATTTTCAATTCCATGAAGTTCACTTTTTTGCAATGAGAATGCATTTCTTCACTCATTTCCAGGAGTACGTGTTCAATCATTTTCTTGGTTTGGTGTTAGTTTGTTTGTAGGGCATTGCTTATGTTTACTTAGCTCCCATTGCTTTCTTTATGTCACTATCCACCGAGGAGGTCAAGGTGTTTGGTGGTCGAAGAGGGCAATTACTCTTGATACATTTTTATATTTTATTTGTGTCTATTTTTGTTTCCAACTGATTTTTAATTGCCTGTTTGGGGACACAAGTTTTCTCATGTAATTTGATTCCTTGGTATTTATTCATGTCCTGCAATTTGGAAATGATTAGGATTGTAATAATTAGTGCGTGATACTTGGTGTTATCATGTGACAATCCAACGGCTGATTTGCTTCCACCTTGTGAATGACAAGTTATGTGCTTACCGTTTGCTCAAATCTTTCATTTATCTTGAATAAGTCAACTATGACACTTAGCTTCTAAGGGAGTTTGTAAGGGTCAAATGTCCACGTTTATGTTTACTGTTTTTTGTTTTTATTTTTAAGTTTTTTGTAAACAGTAGACAAAAACATTTTTGATAATTATTTTTGTTTTCAAAAAAATATGAACAGTTTTCAAAATTTACTAAATTCTTGTAAGTATAAAAAATGTGTTTTTTCATTTGTTTTGTAAACAAATTTTGATTCTATTTTTTTTCCTCTGTCACCTCCAACCACCACTTTCGACTACTGCCTCCGATCACCCCCTCCGGCCACTTTTTCCGACTACTACTTTCGGCCGCCACCTTCGACTATCACATACGGTCACTACCTCCGACCACTTCCTCCAACCACCATCACTATCTCTTGCTATCATTAACGGCTACTATCTTCGGTCACCACCTCTGATCACTACTTTCTAAACATCTATGTGTCAAACATGCTTTTGTTTTCGTTTTACTATAAAAATAAATGAAAACATATTTTTTATTTATTGTAAACGAAAAAAAAAAACTGTAAACGTTAGAAGTTGAAGCTTTCTTGAACCTGTCTTTGAACATTTGTAAATGGGAACTAAAAATAGGGCCTACGATGGCATAAATCATGGCATATGGCTTATAGTTAAAAAGACGCTATTTTCTATTTTTCTAATTTTGTTCCTGGATGGGGGATTTGACTTTTTTTTTATTTGCAATTTCAATGTTTTAAGCCTGCCATTGTTTCCAAATGGGGGGCATTTCCTTATTTACATATGAATATTCTAACTTAACCTCAAATGCAGAAGTCCAAACCCATGGAGAACCCATAACACAAACCTGACCTGAGACCTGCCAACCCATGGTCTATCAGCTGGTCAGCCAACATGCTCGGCACTAGCATGCCCAGCGGGCTCAACGCTTAGCGTGCTCATCTCTGCTACTCAGTTGGTTGCAGTTCACATTGCTTAGCGACTTATCCTTTGTTCAATGTTTGCGTGAGATTTGCTTCACCACGAACCCTCATTTGTTCAGCTGTTTGCAGGCATTAATTGTTCTCTCGTTGGTTTAGCCTTCTGTAGGAGCCGCGCGAACATTGTTCTTTGCTTTTGCATCAGGCAATACATCTGGCATGAAATCATGTCATTCAGCCTTTGTATACGAGACTTATGTTTATTAGAAGAGCATTATTGTGATCTAACCAGATAGTAGGAGGGAGAGGGAGAGAGAGCTTCCAGAAGGGGGATGCAACGTACTTGATTCACTCAGGCAAATGGCCGAATCATTTGAAGGCTGTGTTCTTCCTCTGCCACGAAATTAACTTTAGTGTGAAATCATCTCCATCATTCCTAATTACCTATATAAACCAAGGATCATCCCTCATCCTCTTCACTTATGTTTGAGAGAAAAAGAGTCCGTGGAAGGGAGTGAGCTGATTAAGAGAGGGTCTTGAGAGTAAGTTTGGGACGAGATGTTCTGGAGAAGTAAGGACAGTACTGCTATGCGGTAGGTCGACGGAGGGAGAGCTAGAACTTTTATGCTATTATTGTGACGAAGGAGTTTTAGTTCAAATGCTATGCAGTGCCCTTTTGATCTTAAGACCACTGGAGGTAAACCCTCATCTTCTTCTTAGTTAAATTTACTTTGATTTCTTCCTTGCTCCATTAGTTCGACGTAACTCTTTGTAATATACCTCTGGATTATGTATGAATATCGTTCGAGGTTTGTTTTAGCTTCGTAAATCTTAAACTTCAGATATACCATGAGCCTAAAACCCACATGGTCCTCGCCCAACCCGAATATTGAAGATGTGTATGCGTGAAGATTGTATCACAATAAACCTACGGCCTTGCATGTGTAGAATCTAAAGTCATGTATGCATTAGTATTGCAAATCTAATACCCAAGACTGAAGGCCTTGTATATTCACATGCTAGTGTTATGCTTCTTATGGTGTTTTCATGACTAAATGATACCGGTGCATGCCTTGTTTACGTAGATTGATTATACTTGTTTTAAAGCTCGAATCCAGGTGAGTAGTTTATAAAAATTGCTCGTACATTTCGGCGAAGTCTTTTTATAAATGCACTTTTGATAAACTCTTTATGAAAATTAGCTATGGTAGAACTATAGAAGTTATTTTTGCTTTTGATATATCTATTATGTTCAAAGGTTCGATTTATGAAAGAGAACCATAGATAAAAGGTGTTTGCAAAGTATATTTGGGGGTAAAAAATTGTTTAAGCCATTTGTTGCATCCCCAAGTATGATTTAGCAGGGTATAGAAGGGGAGCAAAAACTTGGTTGAGCCTTTTGTTGCATTGGTCTATATATACAGTTTTAAAGTATTGATGCATCTCTCGGTATGCCCTTGCTTTTAGAGGGACTTTAAATTGATGTAGATTGAGAAAGGGAGTTACAAGGGGCGGATATAGTAAATGGCCGGAATTTCACGTCCATGTAGAACTGAGGTTGCTCCTCGGGTAGAAATGGCCATTGGGTATGAGCATCATACTAGTTTTAAAGTTATCTAAGTTTTTTATATCTATATTATATTTATGAAATTAATTATGTTTTAATTTTGCCTTTATTATGCTCAAGCATGTTTTACTGAAAAGAGATACTCCAAGAATTCATCTTTTGAAGTTATGATTTATGCTTTGGATTCAAAATCCATTGTAAAACTCGTGGTTCTGGTATGTGATGTTCTCACACGAGCTTTAGCTTACAGAGTTTTATGAAAATGTTTTCTGGGCTAGCAGAGGAACGGTGATACCCACAAAGTTCAAGAATATGCACTTGCAGAACTTTTTTCTAATTTCAAGAGTTGTGTTGTTCATGGATATTTTTGTGTTGTAAACTTACGTCATGGCTGACCATGTATGAGTTATGTTAGCTTTGCCACAGACTTCAGGCACTTATGTTTTATGGATGTAAATTTTATATTTTTGCTTCCATTAGTTAGCCATCAGCTCGTTTATAGTAGGCCTTAGGTGATCTGGTATCATTGGCCGCTTGTGATGGTAGACCCTCTGGGTTTGGGCAAGTTGATAGAATGCCCTAGAGTTGTAGGGTGAACATGCATAATTGGTTAAAAGATTGTATGTGCTATGTTTGTGTTATAATTAAAATTTAACCAAGTTGTAGAACAAGTTGTCTAGAAACATCTCAGATTCTGATAGTTACAATTCATACGAAGGATGCATGATAACTTTTTCTGGTCTAGTCAATTGAGTGGCAGAGTTTGAGGAAGTTTCTAGTAGGCCGGTAGACCATTTGATTCAAAAAGAGATAGGGGAGCAACTACTAGGAGGCCACAAATACTTATCAGTTGAGTGTCGGCTGCACTCTTCATTCGACTCAAGGCTCGCACCGAGGCTACATAGAGGTGCCTAGACATCTTGTGAGGGAGGGAGGAATACGTACACACCATGGAGAAAATTTAAATTGAGGAACAACACTCGCGTAAAGCACCTAATCTCCGTAGGAGTCAAGTTGTATTAACTTGAGAGACACCTGGAAGAGGATTTTGTAGGATCTTCGCTTGAGGTGCAAGTCAGACCCTTTAGATCAATGGACCCCATTCTTAGATGAGAGAGAAGCATGGGCTAACTAGTGCTTACGTCATGAATGCTTAATGTTTGTGTGTTTTTCACATACTCAAGAACTGTATTGTGTAATGAACCGTTGCTTCCTCTACTTATTAAGCTACTCTAATGATGAGCTCCTTGCCATAATACATAGGTTAGAATGCTAACTCATACCTTGTTCTGATAATACTATAGTTGGTTAACACACCAGGAAGAACATAAGAGCTGTCCAGAACCATTATCTAAAGCATCATATAGATTGACTGAAAAGATTGGTGGTGGGACTATTCGAACTAGTACAAGCTAATCGTTCGAGGCAAGGTGCGCCCCACAATAATCCCTTACCAAACATCCCAGCTCAGAATGACCCCATTCAAGAGAACCCCGTTCAAAATGACCATCTACCACCGAATCCAGAGCCGTAACTATAAAACGATGTGGGCATTAAAGATTTCAAAAAATTGACACCTAACATTCGATGAGAGCTTGGATCTAATAAAGGTAGAAGCATGGATGGAGATGGAGAAAATTTTAAATGTGCTCGGGTGCAGGGAATGCCATAAGGTGACATTAGCAATGTACACCCTTGAAGGAAAAACATATGTTGGGGCTAAAAATCAAGATCCAAAGATTGTGTATATGATTTAAGTAAAAAAAATCCAGACAGGCAAATACTAAAACTGGTTCCAGATAAAAATTTTATGATATTGAACAATCAAAAACATAAATTTGGTATAACTCTCAAAATTAGATTAGGATTATACCTTCGAAATCTGATTGGATTGATTTCATTTCAACAATTTTTAGTCAACAAGTCGCTGCCGTTTTTTTACAAGAAGTCAATTTGCTAATCAAGCCTTCTGTTATATTCCCGAGTGCCAAGATCACGTTTATAATGTGGGCTACGTTTTGTGTTCTTCAAAACCCTTATTGACTAGACTAAGGGTTTCAAAGATGTGAAAACCCTGGTTTTGAAGCTAACTCACAGAATTAGGAGATTAGGGTTAATAACTGTACTTTTATAGATTACAGTAGTAATCTGTGGAGTAAATAAGACGTGGACTCCTAATGTAATTATGAAATCACACCTCAATCCAGAAGTAATTTCATAAAAATATAAATTATAATTCATTCTACTAAAGAATTATAATTGCACTCCCAGCCTTATTCTCAAAATCGAATTGTTCGAGCTCCTGTTATTAAATAATTATTTATTCTCTTCCACGTTAAAATTATAGATACTCGCCGATTAAATTAAAATATTGACATTTTTATTTAATCGGTTTCTTCGAAAAATCTTTAAAATCTTCTGCTTAACTTATTTGACATGCCGAATTATAAAATCCATTTGTAGGGTTTGGCACGGTCAAAATTTACAATGTTCTTTAAGGGCATATCATCAATCCTGATCACGGGACGTGGATTTCGTCATATAATTAACGCTGTTATCCAACTCATTGGGATTATAGACCCGTAAAAGATTGCACCTTTTAATGAATTAAAATAACGAATATTAAATATACATATTTAATAACTATTTCGGGATTAAGAGTGTAAACACTCATAATAATTATGTGGTGTTAATTAATTTATATAGTCACTATAAAATTAATTACCAAAATGCAGTACTGCTCAATATACATAAAGTGTACTAGCACAATAAGTTGGAACAATTGTCGAAACAATTACTGTTCCTCGTAATCAAGACATACATATTAAAATACTGTACTACAATCCTACTGACGGTGTGTCCAATTTCATCTAAGATTGTGAACTAAAAATTTATGTTCTACAAGAATCAATAATCTGGTCTTCTGTGTGTAAGCCAAACTTTACACACTAGATTAAATAATATGTAGAATAAAAGACACCCATGCACAACATTAAATAAATAATAAAACGCATACATTTGCTCATTAAGATTCTCATAAAATGGAAAAACTAATTTTATTAAAAAATAAAATAAAATACCAAAAAATGCAAAAACAAATTTTTAGTATTCACCTCTGACAACATATTGGTGGTGATTACAGAAGGAGATTATAGTGCCAAGAATGACATGGAATCGTTTCACTGAACTATACTATGAAGATTACTTTCCTAAGTTTTAAGGATATAGCAAAGGAGCATAATTTATCAAGCTGGAACAAGGAAGAATGTTCATAGCAGAATACAAAGCCAAATTCACGGACTTGGCAAGATTTGCACTTCACATATTGTCGACGTAAAATTTAAGCTCCAAGAGGTTTGAAGAAGGACTAAGGCTAGAGATAGGCAATTTGCTTAAGCTTGTCAAACTACCCACTTATTTGGAATTGGTTAATAGAGCAT
The DNA here is from genome assembly GCA_032270985.1 of Heliamphora pulchella. Lineage (NCBI taxonomy): Eukaryota > Viridiplantae > Streptophyta > Magnoliopsida > Ericales > Sarraceniaceae > Heliamphora > Heliamphora pulchella. The sequence goes on from JAULJZ010000023.1 coordinate 5,980,362, forward strand.
TGATGGTTGAGGGATGCTTGAGAATAACGAACAAAAATAGAGAAAACTCAAGAAAGAAGTATAACAATGTTCTATGGAAAGAATCAGGAGAAAGTTCATCTAGAAACAAAAATCTAGTGGATGGAATCAAGGGGAACAACACAAGAACAACAATGATCCAAGAGTGTGTTCCACCAGCCAGCAACCGCACAAGGGCCTCTGAAGAATGCAGGAGTCTGTTATGGTTGTGGGCCAACATGGTCACATAACGAGGGATTGTCCTAGTCTTTCAAGAATAAAAGTTACAGCAGCTCCAGGAGCCACAAATGTTGGACAAGTATCTCGATTTAGACTGGAGGACAAGAAGCATGGACAAGTTTTTGCTTTGGAACCAGGGAATTGTCGAAACACTGACTTAGATGTGCCAGGTATACTCTCAATCTTTTTTCCCAACTAGCATGTGCACTAACTAATTATGGATCTACACTTATTTGGTACATGTGCATTCATTCATGCATGACCCAGGGAAGTGGGAATGTCACGTCCTTGTCTGTCGACATCCTGCTAACTAGCTTGGAAGTCTAATTAGGAACCCGTTTGGCCGACGACAATTTTGATTGGGAGATAGTCCTAAATATTGAACCTTTATGATGTAGCGCACCTATAAGATACACGTTTCTTGCATTGTGTTAAATTGTTGGGTTTCCTCACTTGAGTGTGAGCACGTTTTGGTGGTGGTGTTGAGTTATTTCCCTTGCTTGGCTTGTTGAGGAAAGATTATTCCTTTTGGTTTTGCTACCACGAGTTTGAGACTTAGAATTTGAATTTGCGGATTCGGTATTCGTTAAGATATCACTGTTGGAAGGAATCAAAATTTTGAAAGGAAAGACAAGGTTCTTAGAAACGAGATAACTCCACTATTTAAAAGTCGAATGGATTAACCAACTCGAGGGAAATGCCACATGGAAAAAGGAGGGTAGATATGGAGGAAGTATCTAGAACTCTTCAAGAATTAAGGTACATTTAGTTTGGAGGACTAAATTGCTTAAGTTGAGGAGGATGTGACGATCCAACGATTGATTTGCTGTTACTTTGCAAACGACAAGTTAAATGCTCACGTTTTCTTAAGTCTTTCAATCGCCCTCAATTAGTCAACTTTGACACTTGGGACATGTTTGGATCGGCGAATTGGCTTCGGATTGGATTGGATTAAAAACCTGTGGGGTCAACAAATCAAATTTTGTCTCCTGAGAATACTAAATCCACGTTTGTATCGTGGGATTGGAATTAGTAATCCGGCATATGGTATTAATTATACCAGGGCCCCCCTTGGCATTATTTGTACCAGGTTTTAGATTATCTTCATTTTTTATCTAACGGTAAAAAATAACTCTCCAATTCTTATTTCATTCTTTATCCTATCCTAATCAAACATAAACAAAATTTTTCACTGTACAAATAATCAATTTCATAACCCTTTAGTATTAAAAAAACCACGTGGGACCTATAGTATTAATTATACCTCCTATCCTATCTAATTTCATCCAGTATACCAAACGAACACTTGGTGTCTAAGGGAGTTTGTGAGGGTCAAAATGCCCAAAACTCTTAGAAGCTGAAGGTTCTTGAACCAATCTTTGAACATTTGTAAATGGAAACTAAAAATAAGGCCTAGAATGGCATAAATAATGTCATAGGCTTATAGTTAAAAAGACGCTTTTTCTATTTTCCTAATTTTGTTCTTGAACCGGCCGCCGGGGGGGGGGGGGGGCTTGCCTTTTATTTATCTGGTGTTTTAGTGTTTTGAGCCTTCCATTGTTTTCAAATGGGTGGTATTTCCTTATTTACGTTTAAATATCTTAAGTAAATGTAATAGATTAAATTGGACATTTAATTAAATGAGGTAATAAGTCTAGAACTTAGAAATCGAGACCCGTGAAGAACCCTGACCCAAACTTGACCTGGGACCTTCCAATCCATGGCCGGTCAGTTGGTTAGCTCGGCATCAACGTGCCCATATATATTGCTCACTAGTTGGTCGCAGTTCACACTGCTTAGCACCTTATCCCTTGTTTTAACATCCACTAGAGATTTTTCGCATCACAAACCCTCATTGGGTCTGCTTTCTACTGGCCTTATTTGTTCTATTGTTGGTCTAGCCTTCTACAGGTGCTGCATGAACACGTTCTTTGCTTTTGCGTCAAGCATTATTTTTGGCACAAAATCATGGCATTCAACCTCCGTATACGAGAGTTATGTTTGTTAGAAGAGCATAATAGTGAGCTAACCAAATTGTAGGAGGGAGAGAGCTTTAGGAAGGGGGATGCGATCGAATTCGCTCAGGAAAATGGAAGAATCGTTCGAAGCCTGCATTCTTCCTCTGCAAGACGAAATTAACCTTTGTGTACAATCATCTCCATCACGCCTGTATAAACCAAGGATCACCCCTCATCCTCCTCACTTGTGCCACTGAGAGTTCGTCAAAGGGGGTGAGCTAAGAAGGGTCTTGCCGAGTGAGTTTGAGAGAAGGACATGGCTGCTACGTGGTAGGTTAATGGAGGGAGAACTAGTGCTTTTATGCTATTATCGTGAGGAAGGAGTTTTAGTGCAAATGCTTCGCATTACCCTTTCAATCTTAAGACCACTAGAGGTAAACTGATGCAGGATGATCCTATAGGAATCCGTACCTAAAGGAACCTAGAAATCCGCACCTATGGTTGAACTGGAGTCCACACAAATTCTAGAAAAATATTTATTTATTTAATCATTCAATAATTTGTAACACAAGCTGAGGGCTTATAAATAGACCATTAAAATATAGAGATAAGAATAAAATGGATAATAATCTTATCTAAACATTCTAACCAAATCTTATTTAAATTAATCATATTTAATCAAATCTTATTTAAACTAATTCTATTTAAACAAATTTAAAATAATTAAAGTTTAAACTTAAATCTAAATAATTAAAATTCAAATCCTCCGGGTAAATAATCTCTAGATAGATCTTTTCCGTTCCCCATCATTTCTCTTCCACTGAGAAGAATTCGATTCTGGCGAGTTAGAATTGTACTTAGGCGAATAATCCTTTAGGAATCCGTACCTAGGCTTCACGTCTGCACTTAGGAATCCGCACTTAGGCTGCGCGTTGTGGAGAGGAAGTCGGTGGTGGTTTCAGATGTGGAAAAGCAAGGTTTTGTTTTTGATGGAGGTGGTTGCCGGAGTTGATGATGTCGTGTCCTGTGGTGGTGGTCCCTGAAGCAAGGGATGGTGTTGACGATGGTGGCGAAGAGGGATCTGGTCGCTGCGGTGATAGAGGAGAGGTCAACAGTGGCCTTCATGGAGAGAGGAGTGACCGACGGTGGAGGTGGCGTTGATGGAGGCCAGGTGGTGGCCGGCAAGGTCCGGTTGGGTCATCGGCGTTGAAGACATCTTGCTGATGAGATTTGGGTGTCATCATCGAGAATGGGGGTCGCTGACGGAAGAGTGGTCGCCAACGAGAGAGGAAGTCGCCGAATGGGGGTGCGCTGATTGGGGCTTGGGGTGGTTCGGTGCTGACTAGGGTTTGCGCTGCTTTGTTGAGGCTGGCGTTGCATTGTTTATGTTTTTTTTTATTTACTTAAAGAAAACAGAAAAAAGAATTGGAAGTCGAGAGAAGAAAAAAGAAATCACTACGTTTTTTTTTTCAAATGAATACGAACCTTAAAATTACAATAAAAAGAAGAAAGAAAGAAAATTTAAAGAATTAATGCAATCTAAAGTTTAGATTGAGAAACAATGATTGGTTGTGGGCAAACCGTTGTCGCTTTCTAGGCAGTGATTGTGGCGGCGACAAAATTTCATGTGGAAGATACGGGAATGGAATCTGCATTATCGGGATTGCTAGTTTAGCCTCCATTGTTGGAAGAACCGTTGGTGATTAAGATTGTTCGCTCTGATACTAAGTTGATGCAGGACGATTTTTTAGGAATCCGCATCTAGAGTTGAACTGGAATTCACACCAATTTTAGAAAAATATTTGTTTATTCAATCATTTAATAATCCGTAATACAAGTTGAGGGCCTATAAATAGGTAAACAATCCTATCTAAATAATCTAACCAAATCTTATTTAAACTAATTTTATCTAAACAAATTTAAAATAATTAAAACTTAAATTTAAATCTAAATAATTAAAATTCAAATATCCTTCAGATAAATAATCTCTAGATACATCCTTCCTGTTCCCCATCATAAGCCCTCATTTACTTATTTAAATCCTTGCCTTTTGCTTTGATTTCATCCTTGCTCCATGTCCGTTCAAGTATTATATTGTGAACTCTGTACTTGATGAGTTCGATGTAACTCTTCCTAATATACCGTTTGGACTATGTATGAATATCGTTCGATGCTTGTTTTAGCTTCGCAACCCGAAGAGTCCAATGAACCTTAAATGAGTGTAGTATAGCCGATCTAGAGCCATGTATGCATTAGTATTGCAAATCCAATATTCATGCCCGAAGGCCGTGTATAGTCATGCTAGTGTTATGCTCGTTAAGTTGTTTCCATGACTAAATGGTACCATTGCATGTCTTGTTCGTGTAGGTTGATTATACTTATAGCTCAATTTAAGGTGAGTAGCATATTCATACTTTTTAGGGAAGTCTTTTTATAAATGCACTTTTGATATGCTGTTGATGAAAATTAGTTATGGTAATACTATGGAAGTTATTTTTGCCTTTCATGTATCTATTATGTTCAAAAGATTATCTGTGAAAGAAACCAGGGATCAAATGTGTGAGCAAAGTATTATTGGGAGCAAAAACTTTGTTAAGCCATCTGTTGCATCCCTCTATATATCTGGTTTTAAAATATTGATGCATCCCATGGTTACAAGGGCGGATATTGTTAATGGTTAGGATCTCGCGTCCATGTAGAACTGAGGTTGCTCCTTGGGTAGAAATGGTCATTGGGTATGAGCATCATATAATTTTGAAGTTGTTCTATCTATAAAATCAATTACGTTTTTGTTATGCTTCTATTATGCTCAAGCATTTTTGCTGAGGAGAGGTGCTTCAAGAAATCATGTTATTAAGTTCTAATTTATGATCTGAACTCACACGAGCTTGTAGCTTACGGAGTTAAATGAAATGTTTTCAGTGCTAGCAGAGGAACGGTGATTCCCATAAAATTCAAGAATATGTTTTTGAAGAACTTTTGTTTAATTTTACGAGTTGTATTGTTCATGGATAATTTTATGTTTTGTCAGACTTACGTGATGCTTGGCCATGTATTAGTTATGTCAGCTCTGGTGGGTTTTTATTGCCACATACTTCTGCCACTTGTGTTTTGTGGATGTGAATATTTTATCTTTGCTTCCACTAGATAGGTATCAACTCGTTTATAGCAGTCCTTGGGTGATCTGGGATCACTAGCCAGTTGCGATGCTAGACCCTCTGGGTTTGGGTCGTGACATATCATGCTGTTTTCTTATTTTAGTTGCTGTACAAATGTATTTTAAAAGTTGATTCCCACCTTATAATTTTTTCCATTTTTTCGTCTATTAACTTACTTTTTCATATGGTATATCTGAATCTTGTTATGAACTACATTATTTTGATTCTTTTTCGAACATTATATGTGCCTTGAAGGGATACATAAGAGAGTGCCAGATTGAATAGGGTAGTATGTGATTTCTCTCAACTGTGTGATATTAGTTCTAAAAGGTGATTGCCTTCCCAACGAGTTTTTGGGGAACTGGGAATTTTAATTATAATATAACTGTGATATCCATCTCTTCTAGGTATATGGATTTTATGATGAATGCCAAAGGAAGTACGGAAATGCTAATGCTTGGCGGTATTGCACTGATGTTTTTGACTATCTAACTCTGTCAGCAATCATAGATGGAACAGTATGTACTCTCTCGCTCTCTCTCTCTCTCTCTCTCTCTCTTTCTCAAACACGAGCCCACATGCACTTACACATACAAGCATACTTCTACAGTTTCTTTTGATATAATGAACATCTCACCTCTTGGATTCCAGGTACTTTGTGTCCATGGTGGTCTTTCTCCTGACATTCGAACTATTGACCAGGTTATCTTCACTTGCTAGGCAGTAACTGGGTGATATCTATCAATCTAGTTACTCAATTTAAACATTGTCTGTTTTTCTGTTGGATATGGTATTTCATGCAGTATTTGATCTGTCTATCAAGGTTTTTTTTCTTTATTTACAATAACCAAAGGTTTTTTGTACTTTTTTTTGGCTTTTGTGCTTTTTAGCTAAGAAGCTAAGATGGTACCTTAGTTTTTTGGCTTTTTAGCTTTTTGTATCAAATTGACAAAATAGTATCCTTCATTAACATGTATCAGAAATAACTTATAATATGTAGAAAGGACTATTTTTCCTCTTTATTGGGATGTGATATGTATTGGAGGTCACAGGAAAAAAAAGGTTTATTTTTTACCTTTTTAACTTTTTTGGGCAAGACAAACGACCTACTTTGCTTTTTTCTTTTTTTTTGGCCAAAAGCCAAAAGGCTATAGCTTTTAAGCTAGTTTACCAACTAGGGCTTTAGTGAGCATTTTGCACATCAATGACTGTTTATTTTTTTCTTGTTGGATGAATATGAGAGCAACTTCGTCAGTGTAGTGCTTAAAGTCTTATGTCTTATACTGTCGATGCTAAGTTCGGAGAAAAGAGGAGGGCTGTGCATTATGTAGCTGACAGCCTGCACATCGAAAAACTTATCAGATCTTTATGAACATCAATGCTAGGGTGTCCCCCTTAAACGACACGTTGTGCCTGCCTTCGGGCGTTTTGAAAAATGGTCAAGGGGTGCTACATCAGTGCCTCGGGTGGTGAAAGAGTAAGGGTTCCTGCTCTTTTGTGGACAAGCATGGCTTAAGAAATTAGGCAGTGACCATAGGCTTTGGTTACAATTTGGAATATATAGAAACTTAACATGTAAAGTAATGGAATTTATTGATACTATGATTAGACGAAAAATAAATATAGTATGCTTACAAGGGATTGAATGGGTAGGGGAGAAATCAAAAGAAATAGATAATATAAGGTATAAAATTTATTATATTTTGAAAGAGAGAGATAGAAATTGTGTAGGAATAATAGTAGCTAAATACTTTCAAAATAATGTAGTAAAAGTCACGCGAAATGGAGACCGGATAATTTTATTTAAACTTGTGATTGGAGAAACCATAATTAATGCGATTAGTGTCTAAGAAATACCAATAGGAGAGAGGATAATTATAGGTGGAGATTTCAATAGGCATTTAGAAAACAAGAGACAAGGATATATGAAGATTAATGGGGGATATAGTTTTGGTGATTGAAATGAGGCTGAAAAAGGGATATTAGATTTTGCAGTAGTATTTGATCTTATATTTACTAGGACTTTATTTAAAAAGAGAGAAGAATACTTAATAACCTTTTTTTAAAAAGAGAGAAGAATACTTAATAACTTTTAAGAGTGGGTCTCAAAAAAGGCAAATAGATTATTTTCTTGTTAGGAACATAAACCGTCTAATACGTAAAGATTATAAGGTTATTCCTGGAGAGAGTTTAATATTACAACATAGACTTATGGTACTAAGTATTCACATTAAGGGGCAACATAAAGCGAGATGAGAGATTTGGATCCCACGAACTAGATGGTGGCATCTTAAATGTGAGTGATGGTGCGTCTACTTCAATCGGTCCTGGCATGTCAAGACTGTTTTGTACTCCTTTGTGAAAGTGACAATCAAATAGTTAGAAAGGACGCCGAAAAGGTTTTTCGGTGTGACCTCTCCGACGATCAAGTCAGTAATCTTTCTTTCCAAGCTTCTGTAATGTTAACTGAATGAATCTCTACAGTAAATTACTATATATTATGTACCTCACTAGCATGTAATTAAAGTACCTTTATAACGGCCTTGGGGAACACCTGATAGGCATCCCACGTGAAGTTTGTTAGCACTGTTCCCAAGTAAACGGTGCGGTACACGTGCTACTCGCTGAGTCAAAAGGCTAAGGCTGATCGTTATTTTGACCAGCTCTTCAGATTCTGGTTAGCCCCAACCACCACTCAGCTGATCAGGATAACGATCCTAACTTGCTGACCAAGCCAACGACCATGGAGCTATTCTCACTTAATTAGCTTAGATCAGTGATAAATACATACCCATCACTAGCCCCCTATTCTAGAGTTGTCTCCAAAGTGACTGGTCTAGAATATTACTTATCGCCTGGTCAAAGATTTGAATGGACGATGGGGTAATTGAGGTGGGAAAGAGACATTTGAAATTTCTTCAATAATTACCTAACCTTTTCCACTGCCAAAAAGAACTTGCGTTTTCAAGAAAAAGGAATGACAGCATGAGGACATTTTTCGAGGTGCACCCCCTTTTCTGCTTATGCCACGTGTAGAGCTCCATATGGGCCCTGTTACTGCCATTTATTATTCCTTCTACACTGTAGATTTCAATACATGTGGATCCATCTTGGCTGTTGGAAACTTTAAGCGCCTATATCGCCCCTTTAAACTACCAAAACCCTTCACTGTTCGTCGCAGAAATCATTCGGAGAAGAAGAAGAATAGGCTTTCCTGGAAAAACTTATCCACCGTCCAAGGATTCATTGCTGCGTGTTCTTCCTGCTTATTCGACTACCGGGTAATTCTTTTCCCTGTTCTCTCAATCGTATTGGGTTCCAATTCTAGGGCTCCCCAATCGGTCTTTTATTTTCTTTGTAATTTTCGACTCCTCATTCAGAAACAGGGTTAGGGTTTCACCTAAATCGGGGACTTTTCGAACCTTCTCTGTATGTTTTAGGGTCTCTTACTGGCACTGTTGTCCGGCGGTGGTAGGCGAATAGTATTGTCAAATGATTCCGACAAGAAGGTACAGTCTTCGTTTTTGGAAATTAGTTACGAACGACCCGGACATCCTTCAAGCCCTGTAGGATCTTCTATTTTAGGCACCACCAACTTGCCAGAAATCCCCTCAACAACAAAGCCTTCCCATTACGCCGACATTTCTTGCCCCAAACCACTGAATTCAGTCCCCTCGCAAATCCCCACCTCTCTCTTTTACCTGAGAGACGAGAGTTCCTCCATGGAAATCTCTGAGGACAGGTTTATCCCAAGATGCCCCCGTCGCCAAAGAAACGGTATCTCACCCTTCAGTCCCCTCTCCTCGTCCCCTGGAAGGGGATGATTTGGCCGCATTAGAGGCTAGGGAAACTACGCATGCTCAACAGGAGGAGTTAATGCAGCGCCTTCACATCATAGCTGGGCATTTCTACTTTCCCTTCAGCGCTGATGCAATACCATCTACCATCGAACCAATAGACCTAGGCCGCCTCCATCTTCAATTTCAAATTCCTAGTCTCATAAATCTAAGAGCCCCCAGACCGGAAGAAAGGGTTTGCTCTGACCTTGCTAGAGAAATTTGCTTCTTCGAAAGGGCCCTCCAAGCCGGTCTCCGATTTTCCCTCCTGCTCTTAGCAAGGGAGCTTCACCAATTCCTAGGAATTGCTCCTGGCTAGTTGGTTCCTGAGGAGATGGAACAGCTTGTGGCTGGTTGCATCGTGGAGCACATGTACTCTCTGGATGTGAGAGTCATGCTGGCTGAATAGTAGGACTTCGACTTTGAAGCATTCCTTGCTCAGGCTAAAAGCGTTTACCCTGACCGAGACTTTTCTATGATCAAACCAGACGAGGACGATGCATCCCTGATCACTTCTCCTAACAATGAAGATGCTAGAGAGGAGGTGCAGTTTGGTCTCCAAGATACCTAAGTTTTACATCATTTCCTTTATCTTTTCTGAACACTTAACACTTTTAAAACATTGCTTTTGTATGTGGCGTGAGGTTTTTTAGACGCCCGATGATTGTTGAGTTGGGTGGCTGTTTTTAAACATTCTTTTTTGGCACTGCTTTTGATGGTTTTGTAGTTCAACTTTTGCTGTGTTGGTAATACTACCCTTTTTGGTTGTTGGTTTTGCGTGGTATCATGGATCTGTGTTTAATCGTAGCTTTTTCTCCTTTCTCTTATGCCTTAGGTCCAGGCTCCTTTGATGTCGAGGGTTGCTCATCATGTGATTTGCCCAACCCTCTGACCCTTAGGTCCAGGCTCCTTTGACGTCGAGGGCTGATCATCATGTGATTTGCCCAGCCCTCTGACCCTTAGGTCCAGGTTCCTTTGATGTTGAGGGCTGCTCATCTTGTGATCTGCCCAGCCCTCTGACCTTTAGGTCCAGGCTCCTTTGATGTCGAGGGCTGATCATCTTGTGATCTGCCCAGCTTTTTGACCCTAAGGTCTAGGCTCTTTCGCGGATGACTGATCCCCATCTGTTAAGCACTAGCTCAAGAAAAATTTTGATAACAACTGGCTTTCATTAATAATGACTGTGTTTCCATTACACTTTTTTGAAGTAAATATATTAGTGAGCCCTTATGGGTACTACCTCTTCAAATGCTTAGCATTCCATGGTTGGGTTAGATCCTTTCCTTCCATCGTTTGCAATCTGTAGGTTCCCTTGCCGCATTGGAGCTTTACTATGTAGGGACCTTCCCAAGTAGCACCCAACCTCCACTCAGATGGATTCCTAGTACAATGATTACCTTTCTGAGTACCAAATTCTCTTGTCTGAACTTCCTTTCCTTCACATTTGAATTGTAATATTTCCGAACTCTCTCCTGATATATCGTTGTTCGCACGGCCGAGTTGTTTCTGAGTTCTTCCAGGAGATCGAGTTGCACCTTGAGCTCTTGATCATTCGCCTTAGGCTCAAAGTGCTCTACTCTTGCAATAGTCAGTCCTATCTCCACTGGGATTACTGCGTCATGCTCGAACGTGAGTGCTTACGGGGTCTCTCTTGTCGGTGTCATGGCCGTTGTTTGATAGGCCCAAAGCACATTGGGAAGCTCTTCCAACCATAAGCCCTTTGAATGATCCAACTTGGTCTTGATAATCTTGAAGAGCGATCTGTTGGTGACCTCCACTTGCCTGGTAGACTGGAGATGGGCTGGAGAAGCAAGATGTATTTGGATGTGAAGTTCTTCACAAAATTTCTTGAAATTGCAGTTGCCGAATTGTTTGTCGTTATCAGTGACCAGAACCCTTGGGATACCATATCGATAAATGATTGTTTTCCATAAGAATTGAGTGACATTGGCTTCGGTTATCTTGGCCAGTGGCTCTACTTCCACCCACTTAGTAAAATAATTGATCGCCACCAACAGAAATCTCATTTGTCTTTTTGCTATGGAGAGTGGTCCCACTATATCTGACTCTCATTGTGCAAAAGGCCAAGGGCTGGTCAAAACGTTTAACTCAGTTGGTGGTTGCCTGATGATGTTGGCGAACTGTTGGCACTTGTCACATTGCTGCACGAAGGTCTTTGCATCTTGCGACATCGTTGGCTAGTAATATCATGCTTTGATAATTTTACTAACCAGGGATCTAGCTCCCGAGTGGTTTTCACAAATTTCCTCATGAATTTCCCTGAGCACGTATAAGGACTTTTCTTCTGACACACATCGTTGATATGCCGTGGACACACCCTTGCGGTGGAGTATTCCGTTTAGGATGATATATTTTGCTGTGTTGAACTTTAGTTTCTTGGCCTCATTCTTGTCTTCTGGGAGTTCCCTAGTTTCCAAGAATCTCACAATGGGCTTTGCCCAGCAAATAGTATCAATCTCCATTACCTCTTGCTCGTTGCCATCATTTGATATATTGGGGTAGTTGACACTTTCCATTCGAATGTCATCCTCTATTGCCACATTTCCCGAGGACGCCAATTGGGCAAGCTGATCTGCTCCTTGATTGTCACCTCGCGGTATCTATTGAAGGCTGACCAGTTGGAATTTCTCCGATAACCCTTCTACTGCTTTCTTGTACTGTTTTAAGTCTTTCCCCACGCACTTCATTTGTTCCATTGGTCTGGTTGGCCACCAATTGGGAATCAGTTTTGACCACAACTTTCTCTGCGCCACACGCTTTTGCAGTTTTGAGCCCTCATAACAGAGCTTCGTATTCCGCTTCATTGTTCGTGATGGGTAAATTAAGTCGAACTGCATATTTGATGCAATCTCCCAGAGGAGTCGAGATGATCAGACCTACCCATCGGACTCCTTTTCGTGCCGATCCATCGATGCAAATTATCCAGGTATTCTCCTTAGGGACTAATTGGTGGGGCATGTTGGAAGGTTGACTTCATATTTCTTCTTCATAAACTTGCTGCTCAGGCTGTGGTGATTGAGGGATCCAAGTGAACTCTGCTACAAAATCTACCATTGCCTGCCCTTTTAGGGATGTGCGCGGCCTGTACTCTATATCGAATTGGCTCAATTCTACGGCCCATTGCATCATTCTTCCCAAGGCATCAAGCTTTTGTAGAACTTTTTTGAGGGGATGATCAGTAAGAACAATAGTATGGGCTTAGAAATATGGCCTGAGCTTTCTTGATGTCGTGATTAAAGCAAATACCAATTTTTCCGTTTTAGGGTACCTACTTTCGGCTCCTTCAAGAGCTCGGCTTGTGTAATAGACTGGTCTTTGGGTTCCTTGGTCCATCCTAATCAGCGTGGAACTAACTGCAGTTTTTGAAACGGTCAAGTATAAATATAATTCCTCATGCGGGATTAGGTTTGAGAGCAGAGGAGGCTGGGTTAGATCAAAGGAGGCTCGGTTAGATACTCTTTCAACTTCAAGAAAGCTTCTCTGTGTTCCTCCGACCAGGTGAAAGCATTTCGTAGGATTTTGAAGAATGGAAAACACTTATCTGTTGCTCTTGAAACGAATCAATTTAATGTCGCTACCCTGCTTGCTAATCTTTGCACTTCCTTCGTGTTGCTGGGGGCTTTCATCTCCAAGATTGTCATGATTTTATCTGGATTACCTTCTATCCCCCTTTAGTTGACCAGAAAACCCAAGAACTTTCCTGACGAAACCCTAAAAGCGTACTTGGCGGGATTAAGCTTTATTTTGTATTTTTGGAGGATAAGGAACACCTCTTCCAGATCCTTTAAATGCTGGTCGGCCTTCTTGCTTTTAACCGGCATGTCATCAACGTAGATTTCTACATTTCTTTCGATTTGCTTTTCGAACATTAGGTTAACCAATCTCTGATAGGTCGCGCCAGCGTTCTTCAGACTAAAGGGCATGATCCTATAGCAGTACAGATCACGAGAGGTTACAAAGGATGTTTTTTCTTATTCAGATGGATGCATCAGAATTTGATTATAACTCGAGAACGCATCCATGAAACTGAGCAATTCGTGACCAGCGGTGGAATCTACGAGGAGATTGATTCGCAGTAATGGATAGCTACTTTTTGGGTAAGCCTTATTAAAGTCAGTGAAATCAATACACATCCGCCACTTCCCATTCGCCTTTTTGACCATCACCACATTAGCTAACCAATCGAGGTAAGTGACCTTGATGAACCCAGCGGCCTTTAGTTTAGTTTCCTCTTCGTGAATGACCTCGTTACGCTGTTGCGCAAAAATTCTCTATTTTTGTCTGACCGGCCTGAATTTTGGGTCGACATTCAGGCGATGAACCATGACCGACGGATCAATTCCCGACATATCTTTGTTTGACCAGGCGAAAACCTTTTTGTGCTGTAATAGGAACTGGCTTAATAACTCCTTGAGTTCTGGTGGTAACTGGGCTCCCACTTTTATTGTTTTCATCTGGTCAGTTTGGTCAATAAGGATTTCCTTCGGCAGGTTCTCCCCTATTTAAGTCCTGATCAGGTTGAACCTCAATTTCCTTAATGTTCAACATTTCACGAGGAACGTGCTCTTTAAGAGAAGTGACATAACACTCACGAGCTGACTTTCGATCTCCCCAGGCATAGCCAATCCCCTGATCAGCGGGGAACTTGACCAAAAGGTGGTAAGTGGAAGTAATAGCCCAAAACTGATTTAATGCTCTTCTGCCCAGGACAATGATGTACGTCGACAGACTATCAACGACAAAAAATGTTAACAGCATAGAGAGCTTGACTCTTCTGTCTCCAATCGTAATCGGCAATTGAATTGATCCTAGTGGGTATACTTTATCGCCAGCAAAATCGACCAAAGTGGAGAGCATGGGTTGTAACTTGGCTCGGCCTATGTTCATCTGATCATACGCGTTAGCAAACAGTATATCTGCAGAGCTTCCATTGTCCACCAAATTTGCTGCACAAGATGGTTGCTGACCAGCAAACTGATTACCAGAGGATCATCATGGGGCTGCTGTACGTCTCGACGATCTTCTTCAGAGAACGAGATCACAAGCTTGTCGATTTACTGGTGTTCTAATCTGTGATTGCAGTTGTATGAGTCCTTTGGCTCTTCGCATAACTTTTTGAAATGATTCTTCCTCGCAGAACGTGAAGTGTCGCCTCCTGCAAAATCTCCTGTGATTGTTCTGATTTCTACGTGCGGCTAACCAGCACGGTTTGGGTGATGGTCAGCACAGCGCTGATCAGGAAACCCATGCTGTTCCTTGTTGGCTGGTCATCCCTCGTTTAAAAAACGGTTCAACTTCCCTTATCTGATCAATTTTTCCACTTACTCCTTCAGGTTGAGACAATCCTCCGTATCATGACCATGATCTTTGTGGAACTGACAATATTTACTTTTAGAGCGCTGTGTGGGTGGCGTTTTCAACCTCTCTGGCCACCTTTAATCAGGATCTCTTTTGATGTAGAGCAGAACTTGCTCCAAGGAAGCGGTGAGGGGGGTGTATATCTTTGGTATCGAGGCTCAGGTTGCCTCTTGAGAGGCTGGTCAGCTCCTCTATCCTTGATGGGGTTAGCCCCTCTATCCTTGATGGGATCGAGATTTCTCCTGGTAACCTTATGATCAGGATCCTTGGGTCTCTTGTCTGCCCTGAGAGGGGGATCACTTGACTTAGAACGTCTTGCATAAACTGCATCTGTGGCATTCATGTGTTTTTATGCCTTGAGCATGAGCTCCGCCATATCCGTTGGGGGAGATTTGGACAAAGAAAACAAAAATCTCGACGGTAAGAGTCTGCCCATAAAGGCCGCCAGGGCAACTCGATCATCTACGTCGTCAACCTATAAGGCCTCCTGATTGAATTGGGTCACATTGTCCCATAGGCTTTCACCCTTAGCCTGCTTAATGTTAAGGAGGGAGGTTGCGAGCTTTCTATGTTGTTGCTTATCGATGAAGTGACTCATAAACAGTTTACTCAATTGCGAAAAAGAACTAATCGAGTTTGGTTTCAAGCTTAGCAAACCACAACCGGGCTGGACCACGAAGAGTGGTGGGGAAGGCTCTACACATTACTTCCTCCGGGAGCGCGTGAAGGTACATCATGGATATATAATTGTCCAGGTGATCCTGTGGATCCGAGGTTCTGTCGAGCATGTTGACTTGGGGCATTTTGAACTTAGGAGGCAAAGGAGTGTTCATTATGACAGGTGCGAATGGTGATCCAGTTTTATGTACCAAATTCTCTGAAGTTGAAGGAGTTTTGGCCTTAATAGCTTCCATTATATCATTAATTTGAGCTTTTACTTTGCGAATTTGCTCGTTTCACGTGGTTAAGACCTCCGATTGTTCCGCTTTCTCCTTTTGATCGTTGAATTCGTCTCGTTGGCCCGGTGAAGGTGGTGGTGGATTGACTTGGCTCTCCACCTCTCCCCCTTCGACCTCTGGATCAACATTGTGCGCTATATGGTCATGGCCTCCTCTCGGTTCTCGTGGTGGGATTGGGGATCACAAAATAGGTGGAACCTCAACCCGTTCCCTGATGTGTTGCAAGAGTTCCTGATTTTGCTAGACTAACTCCAAAATCCCTTGAGTAAGGTGTTGCAGCTGCTCCTGTATGGGAATTGGGTCCTCTAGCAATCGTCCTGGTTGTGGTATCCTCCCATGAGTTGCATCCTCTGCCATAGATCTAGTCCGGGCCATCTGAAGAGAAACACACCCAAAAAGAAAAAAATTATGATTCCCACAAATGGCGCTAAATGATGGTGCGTCTACTTCAATTGGTCTTGGCACGTCAAGACAGTTTCGTACTCCCTCTTGAAAGTGACAATCAAACAGTTAGAAAGGACGCCATAAATGTTTTCCGGCATAACCTCTTCGACGATCAAGTCAGTAATCTTTCTTTCCATTTTCTGTAATGTTAATTGAATGAATCTCCACAGTAAATTACTATATATTACGTACCTCACTAGCGTGTAATTTAAGTACCTTTATAACGGCCTTGGTGGACACCTGGCAGACATCCCACGTGAAGTTTGTTAGCATTGTTCCCAAGTAAACGATGCGATACACGCGCTACTTGCCGAGTCGGAAGGCTAAGGCTAATCGTTATCTTGACCATCTCTTCAGATTCTGGTCAGCCCCAACCACCACCCAACTGAGCAGGATACCGATCTTGATCAGCTGACCAAGCTAACGACCGTGGAGCTATTCTCACTTAATTAGCTTAGGTCAGTGATTAATACATACCCATCAATGAGAAATTAGAGATTTTTAAGGACAAAGTGTGCAAAGAAGGCGGGATTTAGAAGAAGATATTAATATTATGTAGAGTACAATGGCAGAATATATTAAAAAATATCGAAAGAAGTTCTTTGAGAGTCGGAAGGAAAATGTTCTAGAACTAAGGAAACTTGATAGTTGAATGATGAGTCCACGCCATAGTAAAAGTAAAGAATGAATGTTTTAAAAGATGGCAAAATGATAGAAATAAGGACTATTTTAGGAGTTATAAATGAACTTGTAAGAACGTTAAGAGAACTGTTAGAAATGCTAAATTGAAAGTTTATGATGATTTTTATGTTAGATTAGATAGTAAAGAGGGAGAAAAAACATTTATAAACTTGCTAGTGGAGAGAAAAGAAAACAAGAGATCTTACTCGAGTTAAATGTATTAAAAGTGAGGATTCAAGGGTGTTAGTAAAGAATGAGGAAATTAAGAAAAGGTGAAAAATCTATTTTGAGAAATTATTAAATGAAAAACATGTAGAAAGATCTGGAGGTGAGGAATCTGATAACTCGGATGAAACTAGAAAATATAAATTCTATCGCAGAATGAAAAAGTTTGAAGTGTAAACTGTAATGAAGAGAATGAAACAAGTAAAATTTTAGGATCATATAGTATTCCTGTGGAGGTGTGAAAATGCTTAGATAAAGTGGGAGTGTCTTGGTTAACAAAGTTATTTAATAAAATCATAATGACTAGGAAAATGCTCAAAGAGTGGAGAAAAAGTATTCTAGTATACCTATATATAAAATTAAAGAAAATATTCAAAATTTTAATAATTATAGAGGTATTAAGTTGATGAGTTATATGATGAAGTTATGAGAAAGAGTGATTAAACATCGTCTAAGGCTAACAACAGTGTCACAGAATTACTTTGCTTTTATGCCTGGTAGATCAACTATGGAAATAATCTACCTACTAAGCAGATTAATAGAGATGTATGGAAAAAGGAATGAGAGATCTTCGTATGGTTTTCATTGACTTAGAAAAGACCTATAATAGAGTGGGTAGAGATATCATATAGTGGACGTTAGAGAGAAAGAGAGTGATAAAGGGGTACATTGATGTGATAAGAAAGATGTTTGATGGAAGCCGCCGCGACAATTAGGTCACTCGCAGGAGAAACAAGTGAATTCCCGATTACAGTAGGGTTACACCAAGAATCAGTTTTGAGTCTTTATCTCTTTGCCTTAGTTATGAATGAATTGATTAGACATAATCAAGATGATGTTTCATGGTGTATGTTGTTTGTTGATGATGATGTCTTAGTAGAGGAGATTAGGAGTGTAGGTAACGCTAAGTTAAAAATGTAGAGGAAAGTTTTGGAGCCAAAATAGTTTTGAGTAAGTAAGAACAAAACTGAATATATGGAATATAATTTTAGTGGTAATAGGAGTATTTGTGGTGAAAAAGTAAAGATTCAAAATTAAGAGAGATACCTAAGAGTGAATATTTTCGTTATGTAGGTTCGATTATTAACAAGGATGGAGAGGTTGCAAATGATGTAATCTATAGTATCAAAATTGGTTGGTTCAAGTGGAGGAGTACTTCCGGAGTTTTATGTGATCGATGGATACCTATAAGATTAAAAGAAAAATTTTATAGGATAGTTATTAGACCAACGACTCTATATGAGACAATGTTAGGTTGTTAAGAAAGATCATATAAATAAAACGAGTGTTGTAGAAATGAGAATATTAAGGAGGGTGTGTGGTAATACTAGAAAAGATAAAATTAGGAATGAAAAAATTTGTGGCATAGTAGAGGTCGCACCAATTGAGGAGAAATTGAGAAAAAATAGATTAAGGTAGTTTGGACACAAAACGTAGATCAATTGAAATAGTAATTAGAAAAAGAGATAAGACTATGAGTAATGAAAATACTAGGAGGAGGGGTACACTTAAATTGATATGGGAATGTCACATTAAGAAAAGATATGAATATGTTAGAACTAACCAAAGATATGTTGGCTATTCACAAACGTTCTCATATCATACAGTATCTACTGGAAAGCTAGATGTTGGATGTTCAGATTTAGTTGAATATTAATAAGTAGCAGGGTACCTGTTCTTGAGTCATATCTGCTGTCTCGACTATACACATTATTTCCCATCCAAAAAAATGTCACAATGAAGTCCAAGCTTCGCTAAACGATACTCAAAAGATTCACCCTCTCTTGGAACAAGATATCTAGTAATAAACCTCAACTACCATAAAAAAAGGAATGATTTGTGAAAGCCAAGAAATCCATTCTATAAGGCCTAATCTGTGGGCAGAATCGGATGCCAGCCAGGGTAGAAGGGATGGGTCAGTCCTCATATTAGCCCGTTCGTTCTCTTTCAGATATAGAGTGAAGGGGCCCGCCGCACCAGCCCCTTACATAGTAGAATGTCGTATAAGGATTCATGTAGCTGACCCCAATTGATTAGGACAAAGGCTTGGTTTGGTTTGGTTTGGATGCTTATGAGCGCACATACCCTTTCAGTTAATTCCCACAGAAATTTTTGATATGCAGTTATTACACTATTGGAATTATCCAGTAGCAGTTTGTCTATTTTAGCATTTGAGTTGTCCATCAGCACTTGGTCCAACTCAGTTGACCCATCACTTCTCTTGGAGATCAGCAAAAGTTTTTATAATGCTTGCATCTATTTTGCCTTTTTCTTTGGTTGGCTTAATAATTGGTATGAATCTGTTTTTTCTTTAACAAAGGAAAAATAATATTTTCTTATTTTTTTTTTTTGTCACTTGCAGATTAGAATTATTGAACGAAATTGTGAAATTCCCCACGAAGGGCCCTTTTGCGACCTCATGTGGAGTGATCCTGAAGATATTGAAACATGGGCAGTCAGCCCTCGGGGAGCTGGGTGGCTTTTTGGATCCAGGGTTACTTCAGAGGTAATGAAAAGATGTCACTACTCATGTCATTATATTTAATACATGATACTAACACTACAAGGTGTTCTCTTTTACAGTTCAATCACATCAACAAACTTGATTTGGTTTGCCGGGCCCACCAACTGGTGCAGGAAGGTTTAAAGTACATGTTCCAAGACAAGGGCCTTGTAACTGTGAGTTGTGAAGTCTTTAACCCACTGTGTTCTATGTTTACATGGACTCTTCCAAACATATGAAGTTACTGACTCAAACAATATGATTATTGGGTGAGAGTATGGCATGAGCATCCAATGCATTTAATAATTCGTGCACCCTACAAGCAAGTTTGATTATGGAAGTTTATTGTATAATGGTGGATAATCCTCCTCTTAGTACCCTTATTGAAGTTATTATAAGGGTACTAAGAAATTTGAATATTTTTTAGTCCTGTTTTGCAAATTGTCGCCATTAGATTTGCATGTTTTGCTGTGTCAGTGTCCTTTGACCTTGGGCAATAGATTAAGAATGTAACGGTTTGATGCCCACCCATACTTAATAAACTTTGAGTCCATGAAGCATAGCTAGTGTATATACTATCTTTAGAATTGGTGATACTTCAATTAATTTCATTGTTCACTTGGATTATCAGGTATGGTCTGCGCCAAATTATTGTTATCGTTGTGGTAATGTAGCTTCAATATTGAGCTTCAATGAGAATATGGTACTGCCACTAAACTTTCCACCTCTTTAACTGTAGTTGCTACACTTTGGCTGTTGCTTATATATACACATATACATGGGGGAAAAAAAATGAGGAACAAAGCACACTTGTGTCAGCTAATTTAAGTTTGTAAGCTGTATAACAACTGCTCCTTGAAATTCCACTCCTGGCAGGAGGCAATACTATAAAGTGAAAAGGCATAAAAAGTTCCATTTAATTGTATTTTTCTTTATTTTATTAGATTACTTTTGAATTTTCATCTTTCAATGATATAATAACTTCAATAAATCTGGTTAATTTTAATTTCTGTGGGGACTGCCATTTGCAATTTGTAATAGGAGAGAGAGGTGAAGTTCTTCACTGAAACAGAGGAAAACAACCAGATGAGAGGTCCCAGAACAGGAGTGCCTTATTTCTTATGATTGAGGTGGATCCGTCTGATTGGTCGCCTGTATTACTATTGTTTGAACTTTGGCGCATTGCTGTCTCCATTGGGGGAAAAAGAGGATGGACCGATATTTCGCTTAGAGCAACCCTGAATACGCAAACATATTGTTATTGTTACGAGATGGAAATGCATTGCATTCAAGCTTTTGTCGGGGCCCTGCTGCTTTTAAATGGCTTGTCTTGTGTATTGAACACCATTCTTGTTCATGAAACTTTTTTCTGTGTAGGTTGTGTTGTTATTTGGAAACAGATTAGAAGCGTACAGTTGCTAGACATGGATTGGAGATTTCAATTACATCTATTATATAAAACCTGAGTGTCATGTTTTTCTTCTGTATTGAACTCTAAAACTGATGCTGCATGTATTCATTTTTTCTAATTGGCAAATGCTTAAGAACTTATTCTCACACTTTGCTCTTGACCAGGCTCGAACTACCTATTCATTCTTATATTATTGAATCAAAGGTCTCTTCCTCTAGGTTTCTTATATCCATTCTTCTTGGTCGATTTCTAGTAAATCCATTTGGAACCCCCATCTGAATAGGGAAAAGAGTGGGGATATAATAGATAAAACAGAACGAAAATGCCAATAACAGACATAATGCTCTTAAAAATCTATTTTATGTGAATGATTTAAAACAGTATTATTAATTTTTAAAAAAATGTCATACTTGGAATAAGTATATTTTAATATTTTAATTTTTGTTTGTTATATATCTATTGTCTATACTATCTTATTAAGTAAAGAGAAATTTAAAGATTAGTCTTTTTAGGGTATCATACGAGATTTAGTTTTATAATTTTTTTAATAGATTTAGTTTTTTATCATTTAAAGTAATTTTTTAATATTTAATTTACATCTTTTTAAAATCTATCACTTTTGTTTTCTAATTTATCACCATTTAAAATATGATCTTTTTCGTTTGAAGCGAGAAAAAATAGAAATAATAGTTTAAAATGGAATTTAAAGTATGTCCATATATACATTATGCTAAGTTCGCATGATGGTCCTTCATGCTGTCTTTTGCCCATTAAATTATTATATATATTTTAAAATAAAAATTTATTAATTAATCTCTAAAACCAAATATCTTCTTCAAACAAGGCTTTAGAAAATCTGGAAGAGCTAGCGTACTGAGCCAAAGCGGAGATTTTGAGCACCATTTCCGTCAGTTTCATCCACTGTTCATCTTTCGGTCGATATTTTGTTCGCCAGATCGGATCAGTAGTTGTACTGTCGTTGCCGCCATCTCTACCGAATTCGAGACTTTCGATCTCAATCCGAATCTCCTGAGGAGAAGGAGAAGACGATTCGTCGACGAATTGAAACCGATCGGATTGAGAAGTTGATCGAATCGGTGAGTACATTGTTAGAGAATGATTTAGTGGATTTAAATGTAGCCAGATCTGATTAAATTTCATTGCGTAAAAAAATTTGGTTGAGTCAAGATTCGGCAATTTTTTTGATACATATTCTCTATATGATCAGTGTGCAACTGATACAATTATCAGTTGCAAATTCTGTGTTGAATAATTTTAAAAGAATTTATCTGTTGAACGCTAATACAATTATCAGTTGCATGTTATTACTAAATGTACACAACTCCCTTAAACTACTGATACATTTTATCAATTTAAAATTATATTATAAGAAGATAATGTTATAATAAAATATTACAACAAATATTTAATATTGATAAATGTATCAGTGGCATATGCGTAGTGAACTGGAGTTGAAATATATTAGTGTCTTATGTTCTTTATAAAAATATTTTCACTAATCATTGATAAATGTATTAGTGGTCACATTTGGTTGCGATAAGCTGAAATATATATCAAAATTAATGATTTTGTAGATTTGAAAATGTATCAGATTTATGTGTACAGTGAAATAATTTTAAAAATATATCGTTTGTATGTGACTGTGTATCGTTTGTATGTGTTATGGCGATGAGTGGTTTTGCCCAATAGAGAAAGAGAGACAAAGAGAGAGAGAGAGATTGTTTGATTTAAGGGATACGCTAATTTTTGAAAAATATTTAAAAAAATTTTAAAATAGGATATATATATATATGGAGAGAGAGAGAGAGAGAGAGAGAAGAACACACCCCTCTACCGGAACTAAAACCTTTTATTTATTTAATTTTTTTTAGTGAGATTAAATGAGATAAATAAAGAAATAGTAATAAGCATATGCACTTTTTTTCTTACGTGCAAAGATCTGAAATATTAGATAAAAAAAAATCAAGGGAATCAGTGGGCAATTAAACAAAATAGGAGGTTTACAACAACCTTTTCTCTCTCAACAAGACTACATGATAACAATAAAATATTTTTGAGATTATTATTTATTTTTAGGTGGATAGTGGATACCAATAAAAATATAATAGTACTATGATGATCATATTTTGGTGATTACATTTGAGTACTACATGATGTACCATCTTATGCGTGGTGCTTAAAAATAAATGATGGAACTACAAGATGATATAAGTACCACACATAAAGTGCCACATCACATGGTATCAAAATATGGTCACCAAAATATGATCACCTCACCAAAACATAGTCACCATAACATTACTCATAAAAATATAACAAGTGTATAATGTTTGAGGAAGAGTAGTAGAGTAGATTAGTTCACGTGGTTCAATGACAGACAAGGTGATGATAATGTTGAAGGCTAGATTGAGATTTAGTTAATGAAGAATGGATGAGGATTTTTCCCACACTACTAGTGTATTTGATGATAGTTCGTTGTTAAATTTTACAGTACTGATGAGCGCATGCCGAAACAGGATAATTGCAAGGGTAAGGTCTAAGGTCTAAGGTCTATGGTCTACAGGTTTGAACACATGGTTGAGGTCGAAAGGTTGTGAGAAAGGGTGCAAATAGATGTTGGTAGTGGCCTAGAGGCTCGAGGGAATCATGGACAATTTCTAGTGTGGCTTTGACAAAAATGGAATTGGGAAAACGTTGGGTCATGTCCAGTGAAAGATCATATGCACAATTGAACACACTTACAAGTATGGGTGTAAAAATAGCCCGCGGCCTGCGGGTGGCCTAGGGCCCGTTATTGTGTGAGTTTGGCCCAATCATGGCCCGAGCCCATAGCCTTAATTTTTGGGTCTATGCCTCCTCCCCAAAGCCCGTGGGGAGGGTTGAGGCCCGTGGGGCGGGCTGAGGCCCGTGGTCCAAAAGTCCGCCCACAGGCTTGGCCAGAGGTCTGCCCAAAAGCTAGCCGTTGGGCCCGGCCCGGCCCGAGACCCACCAACGGTCAAGATTTTTTTGGATGGCCCGGATCGCTTTGATTTGAAAATCAAGGGCCAAGATTAACTATCCGTTGAGCCAGGCCCGGCCAAAGGCTAGTTTTTAATTTTTTTTATTTTATAAAAGTTTACATATTTTTCCTATAAATAGTGTTGGTACCCTTTTTCAATTCACTCAAACAATGTCATACTCTCTCTACTCTCTTCTCTCTAATTAATCGGTGGTTTGTGAATTGGCGATATTCGTGCTCGGTGATATTTGAATTGGGTGCATTTGTTAGCGAATTAAGAAGTGAAGATCAAGAATCAAGATAAATATCAAAACACAAATCGATCGAGATCAAGATTAGAGATCGGAGTTTTCCTTAATTCGGTTTGCGTTATTTTCTGCAATTTAATTTATTTTTTTTGTAATATTTAATTTATTTGAATACATTTTTTTAAAATTCTAATTAATTTTTTTAAAAAATTAAATTTTATTTCTGTCACGCCTTCGACCTGAGGCACGTGAAACCCCACTTGATTACCCAAATTTTACAGAATAACTGAGGAGACTCTTTTTTATAAAAACCAAATTTTTTGGGGTTAGAACTTTCTTTAAAGAAAATATTTGGATTTAATTTGGTTTAATAGAAATTTCTTTCCAAAACATCAAAAAATATTCTAAGTATAATTCAAAAACCAAATTTCGGCAGAGTCTTCTCTGTTTTTCGGACTATCCCAAATTTTTCTGTCAAACTCAAATCACAATTTATACTCAGGCACCGCTTGGATCTCAATACCAATCACAATTAAAGCTATTTATCAACTATACAGAATTAAATTACATAACGACTCACAAGCATCATTTCATTACTATTGCATTCATTTCCACGAGCATTAAATCATATA
>JAULJZ010000023.1:6009393-6021367 GCA_032270985.1 Heliamphora pulchella
AGCATCCAAATTCCAACCAAACAAACACCAACACACACAACAACAGTTATAGTCGAACAGCAACTCGATGATTTCCTTCCATCTACCCGGGAATATTTTCCTGTGGCCATATTTCGAGCCACGCAAACTCTATATTGTATACCTGGCCAAAGTAAACAGAGAGAATGAGAAAATTACAAAGCAGGAATAAAACACAAATAAATGTATTAACTCGAACATAGTGTTCCATACAGAAACGCAATTGCAAATATGTTCATGTATATTTATGTTGACTACTAGTTATGGATATCAATAACCATTTTATATTAGAAAGTAATAATATAATGGGATTGTACCCAAAAAATAGCAAAAAGCAAAGGATATTGCTATAGTCAAATCACACTGCCTATCAACCAAGGTAGAACGTTGGCTACCCAAAAAGGTTAATAATAGCTGTTCAAAAGAAAAGGTTAATAATAAGTTTGTGCGTGTTTTAGTAATAAAAGATACACATATGAAAAAGGTTGGTTTCTGAGAACTCACTCATCTATGATTGCCAGCTTACCTGACTAGAAACACATGCATACTACATATACGCACACATAATATTTCATGTATTCAAGAGACCAAATGTAGCCAGACTGATGGAGAATGCTCATAAAAGAAACAAATTCAAATGGAAAACACTTGCGGAACATAAACAGCCTGTAATACTCTTTTCAAAATTTCATATGAATTTCAAAATTTAGTGCCACTCTTTTCCACTACAGTTCCCAGTTTGGGCTTGTTTGGCAACCATCTTTTAAGTAAAGACTTTTTGCTCTTTTTTTGGCTTTAAGCCAAATAAACAAAAAAAATATATCGTTTAGTTGAAAAGTAGTGTTGAGCAGATTTAAAAGGGGATTTCTTGACCATTGATTTTTTTGGGATTTTGAGCAAAAAGAAAGAAGGCTAGCTTTAAGCCACAAATCAAACGAGGCCTTAAGTCTACATGTCATATCTACTCAGGCCCTAGTTGGTTACTAGCTGATAAGCTAGTTATTTTTGTTTTTGCATTTTGAGCCAAAAAATCTGGCATCAATTAAACTCATTTGGTAAACTAGCTATTAAGCTAGGTATTTTAGAGTTGGTTGATTGGATAAAAAAATTGCTTTTGCTTTTTGATTGATTTGGACAATATTGCCCTTTTATGTTTTTGAATATTACAATTATATATAGTTGATATTGTAATAAATAACTTATCGAGCAAGGGTATTGGTGTCGTTTCAAATAGGGTTGGAGTTTCAAAAGAGTGTCTTAGGGATTGGTACTTTGATTTGACTTTTTTTCTTTTTAGCTTTGTAACTTTTTTCCCAAACATGCAAACTTAGTTTTTTGGTTTTTTGGCTTTTTAACTAAAATAGCTAAAAAGCCTTTCAACCAATCAAGCCCTCAATTTCTATGACAACCCACAAATAAAACTATATATCAAATTAAGTAATTTCTAGCTAAAAGCTTTCCAAAACCAGAGAACGGTTGGTTTGCGCAAGAACATGGCAAATGGGTGATTCTAAATACACACAGCACATTCCTAAATACAGGCACAATTTAATTTTATTTTTTTATTACCATTTTGTCTCTCGTTGAAAGAAAAATAAGATACCTTACACAAGTTAAATGCATAAAAAACGAGAATTCAAGGATGTTAGTGAATAATGGGGAGATTCAGAAAAGATGCAAAACCTATTTTGCGAATTATTAAACAAAAAACATGTAAAAAGATCCGAAGCAGAGGAATCTAATAACTCATATGAAACTAGAGAATATATTGGGTATCAAGATGATAGGTGTATGAAGTAAAAGAAGAAATTTTAAAAGTGGCAGGTAAGTGTACTTAGAAAATGTGCATATTTAATCATTTTTGTGGTGTATTTAGAATTAATGTCTTGTGAAACCTTCTTGTACATCAAATAATTAAGCATTTAAGTATATATAATTAGCAAACAAAGTAAAAACTACTATTATTGCATATTGAGCCAAAATGCTTGATTTACAATTAAAGAATACATCAAATATATAGGCTATAGAAATTCTAATAATGGTAATAGACTAATTAGGAACTAAATTATAACAATGGAGAAAATATCAATAATAATGACGGTATATTCTGACAATCTTAATAATTGAAAAATATCCCAATATATATTCTCACAATTACTCTTCACACACCACCCTCAAACTTAAGATGTGACAGCAAAGAGCATCAAGAGTTTGCCAAGAAGAAAACGAAAACGACCCGCAGTATGTGTTTTGGTGAAGAAGTCAGCCAACTGCAGTGAGGAGGGGACAAACGGCAAAGTAATAGTTCCAGACTGAAGATGATGGCGAACAAAATGACAATCAATCTCAATATGCTTAGTACGCTCATGAAAAACTGAATGTGGGCAATTTGAATAGCACTTGTATTATCACAATACAAAGGAGTGGACAAAAGAAGCGAGACTCCCATATCAGACAAAAGCCACTTGAGCCACACGATCTCAGCAGTAGCATGAGCTATGACACGATACTCAGTTTCGGTAGTAGAACAAGCAATAATAGATTGTTTCTTGCTTTTCTGAGAAATAAGAGAATCCCCAAGAAAAACACAAAAACCAAATGTGGACTTTCGATCAGAAAGATCACCTGCCCAATCAGCATAAGCCTTGAGAGTCAAACTTGAAGTGGAAAGAACAAGGCACTAAAGAATAGTACTACGAACATAGCGTAATATTCACAATAAAGAAGCCCAATGAGTAGATAGGGGAGCCGAGACAAATTGACTCACAATGTGCACAGCATATGCAATATCAAGCCGGGTCACTGCGAGATAGACTAAGCAACCAACTAGCTCACGATACACAGTTGAATCTTCAAGTGGAACACCATCAGAGGGAGAGAATTTGGCATTGAGCTCAATAAGAGTGTCAACCACCCTGTTATCGGTGAGATTGGCACGATGAAGAATATCCGTAGCATACTTGGTCTGAGATAAAAGATAGCCTTTAGGAGAAGATGCCACCTCGATGCCTAGAAAATAACAGAAAGGACCCAAATCTTTCATTTCAAATTCTTGAAATAAATGAAGCTTCACTTCACTAATTGCAGCATAGTCAAAACCGGTAATGATCATATCATCCATATACAATAATATAAGAATTAGGCCCGTAGAGGTGCGTCGAGTGAAAAGGGTAGAGTCATGCGGACTAGGTTGAAAACCAATATGTAACACAGCTAACTAAAAGCGTGCATACCAAACATAAAGAGATTGCTTTAGCCCGTATAAAGCACGATGAAAGTGACATATAAGCCCAGGAGGATGAGAAAAAACAGGAGGAGAACGCATATAAACTTCTTCAAACAAACAACAATTGAGAAAGGCGTTCTTCACATCTAACTGAGACAGAGACCACTGGTGTACAACAGCGACAGCAATTAAGGTGCGAACAGTGGTCATCTTAGTAACAGGAGCAAAGGTCTCCTCATAATCAACACCATATTCTTAAGAAAACCCTTGATCAACTAAACGAGCTTTGTACCTTTTCAAGGAGCCATCAGAGTGAGTCTTGACTTTGTAGATCCATTTGCAACCAATCAAATTCTTATCATCCAGCAGGGGGACCAATTCCCAAGTCAGAGTCTTAGTAAGGGCAGTAAGCTCATCATTCATGGCAGCGATCCAATTAGGATCAGTATAAGCTTCTTTATAAGATCTAGTTTCAAAAGGAAATAGCAATTGGTAAAAGAGAAACAAGTATTAGTAAAACCAAGTAATCTTACCGATGGCGACGATCACGAGTAGAATAATAACGTGTTGGCGGATCAGAGTCCAGGGCAACAGACGAAGAGATAGGGGAGCTAGAGGGCAATGTCGGTGGGGCTTGATTACGACGAGAGTAAGCTTGAGGAAAGAGTGGGATAGAAGTAGACTGAGGAGGAACAGATGGCACAGGAGAGATCAAGTCAGAAGACACATCAACAGACATAGAAGGGGGGATAGAAGAGGGAAGAGTGGAGAGGTTAACCGTAGAGATATACTCATCGGAGGGAATAGTAAGGGGAAAAGGATCAATGTGAATCAAATCGCCTTTGACTACTGGGGCAGTTTTAGGGGGTGGAGTTAAGTAAGGTAAGCGTTCAAGAAAGACGACATGATGGGAAACATACAACTTCTGAGTGACCGGATCATAGCACCAATAACCTTTTTGATTAATTCCATATCCTAAGAAGACACATAAGATACATGGAACACTAAGTTTAGTACAATCCCGTTTATGGAGAAGAACGAAACAGATTGAGCCAAAAACACGCAAAAGGGAATAATTTGAGAGTTGGCCATACAAACGCTCGTAAGAAGAAATCCCGAAAAGAAGTTGAGAAGGCATCCGATTCAATAGATAAGTAACTGTAAGCACTTCGCCCCAAAATACAGAAGGAAAAGAGGAGGAAAGAACAAGAGATCTGGCAATTTCAAGAAGGTAACGGTGCTTTCTTTTGACACGACCATTTTGAGCAGGAGTATTAAAACAAGAAGACTGATGAATAGTGCTATGAGAAGCTAAGAATGCTCGAAACTTAGACAGAAAATATTCCCCACCTAAGTCAGAACGAAAAATTTTAATAGTCGTGGAGAATTGATTCTGAATCATGGGGTGAAAAGATTGGTAAATTTTGTAAAATTTAAATTTATGAGTCATCAAATAAACTCAAGTAAACTAGTTGTAATCATCAACAAAAGAGACATAATATAGTAAACCACCATTGGTTACTACCGGTGAAGGATCCCACACATCAGTATGAACAGTATGTAATGGAAAAGGCGCAAGAGAGGGACTTCTATTAAAAGGTAAAGCGGACATTTTTTCAAACTTACAACCACTGCATTCAGAAATATCACAAACAGAAATGTTGCCCAAAACACCAGATTTTACTAAGAGTCTCAAGCGCTCAGTAGATAAATGACCTAATCTAGAATGTCAAGGATTAAAAGTTGAAGAATTTTGATCTAAGCGAAAAGAGGACATAGCAGTGGAAGGGGACTCCAATGAAATATGCAAACTTTCCAAAACATAAAGATCACTAACTCGACGCCTGGTCCCAATATGCGTCTTGGACTACCGATCTTGCACAACACAACCAAAGGAAGAAAAAATAACATCAAATCCAGAATCAAACGATTGACTAACAGAGATAAGACTTAAAGATAACTGGGGGACAAAAAAATTAGAGATAGACAATGAAAGAGATGTAGTGGGAATAATCGACCCAACAAAAACAACTTGCATGGGAGAACCATTTGCAGTAGCAACAATAATAGAGGGCAACGAAGAGTGACAATTTTTTAGAAAATATAGGTCATGAGTCATATGGTGAGAGGAACCAGAGT
This sequence comes from Heliamphora pulchella, assembly GCA_032270985.1. Classification (NCBI taxonomy): domain Eukaryota; kingdom Viridiplantae; phylum Streptophyta; class Magnoliopsida; order Ericales; family Sarraceniaceae; genus Heliamphora; species Heliamphora pulchella. The sequence continues at coordinate 6,014,777 of JAULJZ010000023.1, forward strand.
CAAATATCCATGTGGTAAATAAGTAACCAGAAAGACAAGAACCATGCAAACCGGACGCAGTGGTGGTCATAGCAGAAGCTTGTTGCTGAAAACCTTGGGCAGTTGCCATGAAAAACTGAAACTGCTCAAGCATAGACTGCATATAAGTAATTATCCCCTGCCAATTGAATGCTTGTAGCTTGCAATTTGTTCTCGGACATGATGTTAGGAGGAAAACAACAAATAATCCAAAGTGCAAATATTCAAGATCAATCCAATTTGTGAAAATCCAAGTCGCCAATGGAATAATAACCGAAGTAAGTATCCTCTAAAAGTAAGTATTCTCAAATCAACAATAAATTAGTTGAAGCCAATAATAAATAGTCAAATCGAATTTGTGGGAATAAACCAAACAAGCAACAAACCATGAACCAGCAATGCCAATGTACGCCAATACCAATAAACTAAACAATCACCAGGAGAATAACTAATTGCAATAGGATTTAGAACCCATGAGGCCACGAACCAGTCCCAAGGAGCCAGACCGTCAGGGGAAAAACTAGCAGCGTCGACTGAGGTGGGAAAAATAGCAGCGGCAACGAAGGAAGACCGGTGACGACAGCGACGAAGGAAGACCGGTGACGGCGACGACGAAGGAAGACTGGCAACGGCGACGACGAAGAGACGGCGTGGAGTAGCTCAGGCAAACGACAGCAGCAAAAGAGGGTAAAGAGTTGTAGCTGCAGCACGGCAAGAATTGAGATGTTGAAAAAGACGACAACAGAACACGTACTGGTTGCGCGAGAGGGACACTGAGAACTGGCTGCGCGAGAGCGATATTGAGAGAGGGCGAGATGACGAGGGCGATGGCGACGGCGACGGCGGGAGCTTGCTAATGAGATGGTGGCGGCACAGAGTCAGTGGCTAGGGTTTGGTAAGGTTTAGCGCTGATACCATATTAGAAAACAAAGTAAAGACTACTATTATTGCATATTGAGCCAAAAGCTTGATTTACAATGAATGAATACATCAAATATATAGGTTATAGAAATATTAATAATGGTATAGACTAACTAGGAAACTAAATCATAATAATAGAAAAATATCAATAATAATGACAGTATATTCTGACAATCTTAATAATTGAAAAATAACCAATAATATATTCTCACATTTACTCCTCCCATATATGCAGGCCTGGCCCTGGCCTAAAGCCAGTAAAACCGTGGCTTTAGGCCCCCAAAATTTGGAATAAAATTAGGGCCTCCAAAAATTTAGGCTTATATATATATATATATATATATATATATATCAACTTAAGGGCCCCAGCTCCAACAGAAAATTTCAGCCTAAGCCCTAACCCAAATTTCAGCCCCAACTCCAGCAGCAATTTCGCGTGAATTACAAATCAATAACCCTAGCTTCATCTCAATATCTCATCAGTCATCCCTTTGGAGTTTGGACACTCTCCCTCGTCTAAATCAGTCGCCGCTGCAAATTTCAGCTTAAGCCCTAACCCAAAAAGCCAACCGTGAGAACTGAGGCTCTTTCTTCCCAACCGGTGTTGCCGCCGCCAGCTGCGATTCTGCTCGCAAAGTCGCACTCGCAAGTTGCAGCTCACAGTCGCCGGCGTCGCAGGTTCGCAGCCACTCTTGATCTTCCAATCTCCAGTCGCCGCCGCCGGGCGCTCCAGTCGCCGACGCAGCGACGCGCCGCTCTCGCACAGTCGCACTCGCAGTTTCGCCGCTGCGCTTTCGGTCTTGCCTCTCCAGACTCAACACTTGCCTCTTTGAAAGCTGAGAAGGTATTTTTATTTCATTTGACTTCATCTATTGACTACTGTTTTAGATTATTAGCATTATATAAAATATAAATCATATATGTTTATTATTCCGTGAATGTTATTAATTATTATATTAATGTATTATTATTATATTAATATAATTATTAAGATATTTATATTTATAAAATAAGACATTTATTATTTATATTATGTGAATATTATTCATTTATTGTTTATATATTGTATTTTATATTTAAATGTATTATATTTATGTTTATAAAATAAGACATTTTTTGAATTATAGATTATCTAGATAAAATCATAAATTGTAGTAGAAAATATCCGTCTGGGTCTGAAAAAAGAAAAGAAAAACAAAGAATAGACAAACTAATCCAATCTCAAGCTGGAGCTCTTGACAAGTTTCTTAATAATAAGAATCAAACGGAGAGTTCAGGACCATTAGATTTAGATCAAGATTTGTTGAATGAAGAAACTGAAGATTTAGTGAATAATGAAGCCATTCATCCCATGAATGAAAATGTGAATAAAAATAAGAGTGAGGACAATCAGAATGAAGACCGTGATGTAAAAAGTCAAATTTCAAATATTGATGATCCAAGTAATTTGGGCAACATGGATCAAAATTGGAGAGACTTGTTAGTTGAAAGAGGTCCTATGAAAAAAGATGACATCACATTTTCCAAAGATGATAACCAAAGACATTTCTCCTCTATACATTACACTCGGCATTTATCAAATATGAAGAAACATGACAGAAAGTGGCTTGTTTATTCAGATATTGTTGACAAAGTATTTTTTCTTTCGTTGTAAGTTGTTTAAAGAAGAAGACAACAAGACCTTATTGGCTAATGAAGGATTGAAAGATTGGAGAAATATTGCCTAGAGACTTAAAAGTCATAAAAGTAATAATGAACAAATTACCTGTATAAGCAAATGGATTGACTTGGAGATGAGATTGCAGAAGAATCAAACAATAGACCGAAGTGTTCAAGAACAAATCAACAAAGACAAAGAACATTGGAAAGCGGTATTACTAAGGATTTTTGCTGTTGTCAAAACACTTGCTAAGAAAAATTTAGCATTTCGTGTAGACAATGAAAAGATTTATCAAGAGAATAACGGAAATTTTTTGAGTTTAATTGAAATGATTGCTGAATTTGATCCGATAATGCAAGAGCACCTTTGGTGGATTGAAAATAAAGAAATTCATTATCATTATCTTGGGCATAGAATCCAGAATGAGTTGATACAAATGTTAGCATGTGAAATTAAAGCTGCAATCATTGCTAGAATCAAAAAAGCAAAGTATTTTTTAGTCATACTTGACTGTACACCGGATATAAGTCATAAAAAACAAATGTCCCTAGTTATACGATGTGTGGATGTTTCATCAAGTGAAGTAAATGTGAAAGAGTTCTTTTTAGAGTTTATAAATGTGGAAGATACATCGGGAAGAGGACTTTTTGGTGAACTTCAAGAAGCATTGGTTAGTCTACAACTTCATATTGGTGACATAAGAGGATAGGGATATGACAATGGCTCTAACATGAAGGGAAAACACAAAGGTGTGCAAAAAAAGACTTCTCGAAATAAATTCTAGAGCTTTCTACACACCATGTGGTTGTCATAGTCTTAACCTTGTTCTTTGTGATATGGCCAATTCATGTTCAAAAGCAGTATCATTTTTTGGAGTGGTACAACGGTTGTATGTGTTGTTTTCATCTTCTGATAAACGGTGGGCAGTTCTAACAGATAATGTGGAAGGTCTCACACTTAAGCCATTGTCACAAACACGTTGGGAAAGTCGTGTTGAAAGTGTTAAAACGATAAGATATCAAACTTCACAAATAAAAGAGGCTTTACTTCAATTGGCAGATACCACTACAGAACAGAAAACAAAAAGTAAAGCCGAGTCTCTAGCAACACATGAACTTGAAAATTTTGAGTTTTTGGTTGCCATGGTTATTTGGTACAATTTATTGTTCGTTGTTAATAATGCTAGCAAGTTATTTTAAAGCGAAAACATGCAAATAGGTGTTGCTATAGAGCAATTAGAAGGGTTGATTATGTATTTTGAAGGGTATAGAGAGACAGGTTTTGCAGATGCAATGATTGAAGCTAAAGAAATTGCAAGTGAAATGGAAATTGAACCCGCATTTCTTGAAAAACGTGTTATTCGTAGAAAGAAGCAATTTGATGAGCTTGTTAGTGATGAGGTGATGCAATCAGCTGAATAATCTTTTAGAGTTAATTACTTTTTATTTATAATTGATCAAGCTCTGTCGTCATTTAAGAGCAGGTTTGAACAATTTAAAATATATGAGGTAACTTTTGGCTTTTTGTTTGATTTGAAGAAGTTAGATTCTACGAGCGATGAATGTTTGAAGAATTATTGTGATAAGTTTGAAACTTTCTTGGAATATGAGGGGATTTTTGATATTGATGAGAGAGATTTATTTTTGGAATTGAAAATGTTAAAGGGTTCTTTACCAAAAGAAATAAAGAAGCCACTTGAAGTGCTCAACTATTTGAAAGGAATGAAAGGTTGTTTCCTAAACACATGGATTGCTTATAAAATCCTTTTGACTATACCTGTTACTGTTATTTCTGGAGAAAGAAATTTTTCAAAATTGAAGTTGATCAAAACTTATCTTTGATCAACCATGTCACAGGAAAGATTGAATGGACTAGCCATATTATCTATTGAGAAGGATATTGTGAATGAGTTAGATTATACAAGTTTAATTAGTACTTTTACTACAAAAAATGCAAGAAGGATTGTATTTAAACTATAATTTTGAGTTATTGAAATGAGAAGTACTAATTTTTATGATTTCATCTTTTTAGTTATTATTAATTTTTGAGTTGATTTTATTATTTATTTTTTAAAATTTGTATTAATTATTAAGGGAGTCGTATTTGACAAGTTCGCTTTAGGCCTCCAAAAACTCAGGGCCGACCCTGAACTTGTCTAAGATGGTAAGTTCCATATCTCATCTCTTAATAAGGAATGGGAGAAACATTTGGGGTTACTACCTAATCCTATTAGCAGAGTGTGGTCTAAATTTGTCCCCCCCAAGTCCCAACTCTTATCATGGCTGATTTTGCTGGGGAGACTTCCCACCATGGGATTGTCGTTGAAAAGCATATTCTGCTAGCTAGATTCCTCTGATCTCAACTGCCTATTCTGCAAGGAATCCTTAGAAACCATAGATCATATGTTCTTGGGCTGCAACAATTCTTGGAGGCTGTGGGGATCCATTTTGCAGTGGTGGGAGATGTCTTGGGTGTGCCCGAAAATCATTGCAGGCTTGTTTGAATGGTGGATGGGATCTAAATTCTCAGGCATAAAAAAAAGGCATAAAAAAAACCCTCTAGATTTGCTGCTTCTATGCTATGGTCTGGTCCCTCTGGTTGGCTAGGAATGAGACCCTATTCAAGGACTATTATATAGACTGGGTTTCCCTTTGTGACCTTGTGAAATTCCATGTAGCCATGTGGTCCAAAGTTAATGTTGAAGAATCGACATTTTCCATCAATAATGTCCTTTATAGGCTCCCTCGTGTCACCTCTCTGAAAGTAAGTGGTCGCAGGAGGTGATTCCTTCTAGCCTTGTTGCTGCTGGTGGTTTTTTAGGCATTGCTGATTTTTTGGGTTGGGTTGGGTTGGATTTTGGTGGCTGCCTGGTGTTTGTTGATGCTGATTTATGTTGAGTTTTGCTGATTATTGCTAGTTTTTGCTGCTGTGATGGCTGCTTTTGGCGTTTTGATGGGCTAGCTGTGGGCATTGCTGGTATTTTTGGGTTGTTGGCTGCTGTTGGTTTTTTTTGTTGTGCTGTTGTTGGTCCACGTTGGGTGTTGGTTGTTGCTGATTCGTTTTGCTGTTGCTGGTTTTTTGTTGGGTAATGCTGGTTTCTGCTGATTTTTGCCGGGTTGTTGGCTGCTGTTGGTGTTTTGTTGGGCTAGCTGTTGGCTTTGCTGGCATGTTGGGTTGTTGGCTGCTCATAAGTTGTTAGCTTGCAAGTGCTGTTGGGTTGCCTTTGCTGGGTTGGCTGTGGCTTTTGTTGGTTTCTTAGGCAGTGCTAGGATCTTGTTGGGCTTAGGTGGCAGTTTTTGTTCTTTTTAAGTGTTTATGCTTATTGTTCTTTTCTTTTTGGTTGGCCTCTTGTCAACTTTGATTTATATTTATACTTTTTGAAGATATTTGATGCATCTTTCTAAAGGTTCTTTACCCTCTAGATGAGGCTAATCATCCTCTTTTATAGAAGTTCTTTCTTCGCTGATAAAAAATATATATATATTTTTTTACCTTTTGTTTATTAGAATTTTAAAATATATTTTAATAATTTATTTTTATGCAATTTGCAGTTCCCCTACTTGGAGGATTGCGTGTATGTAGGTTTGATTTTTCCATTTTTGATGGTTTCTCTTCAATGCTTGGAGGTCTTTTTATCTCCCTTTCAGGAAGTATTAAATTGCATCTGATGTACTTTTTTTATTAACTTGATGTTGAATTTACAATGTACTTAGGTTTCTTAATATTTTCTAATTAAAAAAAATAAAGGATTTTCAGCCAAAGGTCCAAAAAAATAAGTTTTAAGGCGTAAGGTCCATCAACAAAAATTTTAACGCGCAAGATCCAATTGCGTGTTTTCTCCCGAAAATACCCTTCAAACAGATAAATTTATCTGTGTGCTTTACACACACATGTGTAAGGTATATAGATAAATTCATCTGTGCCTTTCAAAACATGTGTAAGGCACACAGATAAATTTATCTGTGTGCCTTTCAAAACATGTGTGTTTATGC
>JAULJZ010000023.1:6040731-6074876 GCA_032270985.1 Heliamphora pulchella
ACTGCACAGAATAAAAGGCATCCATGCATAACATTTAAAGAAATGATATTACATACATTGCTCATTAAGATTCTCATAAAATGAAAAAATAATTTTATTAAAATAAAATTAAATACTAAAATAAAAAATAAATTCATGGTTTTTAGTATACAACTCTGACAACATAGGTGTTGCAGGGGCACAAGTGGGTAAAAGTTTTGATTCATGTCAAATGACTCCTCTTTTGGTAGAGGCTTTAAAGAAGAAATTGTTAGCTCAAACAAGTAACTAAGAGTAGTGGTCAGTTCAAACATCATGAAGGAAGAAGAGGGAGGTTGAAGAAGAAGTTGTTAGCTCAAACAAGTAACTAAGAGTAGTGGTCAGTTCAAACATCATGAAGGAAGAAGAGGGAGGTTGACGATTCGTAGTTGGATCAGTTACTGACTCTGCTACGAGTTTATGATTATAAAGATGCTGAAGGAGGAGTACATTTAGTTAGAGAGGGGATTAGGGTGAGAGCCTGAGAGGTTTTTTGTTAAAGCTTTCTATAGGTGCTTGCTAGATGATAGAAGGATAATTTTTCCATGTAGGAGTATCTAGAAGGTGATAGCCCCTTTGAAGGTGGCTTTCTTTGGCTACTCTATTGCACATTGGAAGATTGCTATGATGACTTAATGAGGGGCCATATTTTCACTAATTGGTGTTGCACGTGCAAGGAGAATGAATCAATTTCTTATCTCCTGTTTGATTGCAATCTTGCCAAGGAATTGTGGTAATTTGTTTTGATGCCTTTTGGTGTTGTCAAGGTTTTTGAGAAAGATGTCTTCTATGTCCTGTTAGGATGGAAGGGGGTAGAGGGCCGAGAAGTAGCAAAAAAGGCATGGCTTCTAGTTCCATTGTGTTTGATGTGGTTGATTTGGTTAGAGCAGAATATGAAATCTTTTGAGGGGGTCTAGCTACTAGCGTATTGATTGATGGGTGTTGTCCTTATTTATTTGTTTAGTCAGTTATTTGAACGAGGGACATCGTTTGTGGATGATACGATTGATCTTTTGGAGTTTTTATCTTTTAGCTTCGTTTGGCAAGGGCTTAAAGTTCGTTTTTTTTTCCTTTTGGCTTAAAGCCAAAAAATCCAAAAAAGCCTCGTTTGAGAATCCAAGGACTTCTAGCGATTTAGCCTTTTTGCCCTTTTATCTAAAATAATTATATATATATTTTTAAAAATATCATAACTTTTATTATAAACATCCATTTTTTTATAAAAATTATATTTTTAAAATCTACTCGTCAAAATCTATCAAACAAGATCTATGTTGAATAAAAAATTATGTAAAAATAAATTTTAAAAAATTCTAACTTTTTTCTGAGTTAAAGCTTTTTTGGCTTAAAACCACTTTAAGCTAAGCTTTTTAGCTTATTGACTTTTGGCTTAAAGTCACTCTTATGGTTCACCAAATGAAAATTTTGCTTATTTGGTTTAAAGCGATTTTAAGCAGAAAATTGACTTAAAGTTAGTTGCCAAACAAGCACTTCATATTGACCTATTTTTTGGAGGGTTTTGTTCATTTACTCTTTTTGTGGTTTTTCTCCTTTATACGGGTGACATTTTTTGAATGGTTTTTTTTAATAAGTCTTAATTATAAAAAAATGTTTTGCTCTCTGTAGAACTGTTGGAATGGAAAAACTTTTGCATTGGAGCTGTTGGTATTTTTGTTGGGATTTAGGAGATAAACACCATTATATTTTGTTAAGCGTTTTGATTTGTATTTATGTTAAAAGTTGAAAAAAGTTAATATTTTGTCATATCTCTCTTTTAATGGTATCCCAGACTTGATGCAAACATTACGCATAATACTTATGATTAGTCCTATATTTATATATTGCTGATAAGAAAAGAAGGATTGAACTAAAATGGGTCTGAAGGGGGTTATCACCCGAATACAAAAGCAAACAATAGAACAACAATGCATGCCTCCATGAAGGTTGAAAGAACAAGCTTAAACACGAGTCAAGCATTCAAGAAGGGTCATAAAGGACAAAAAGGATAGACATCTTATGAAAATATCCATGTCTCTTAACAAATATTATTGAACAAACATCAGCAAATCCCTCCTTGATCTCTCTCCCACATCAGCTCTTTAGATCTACCATCACAAGTAATGGTGCTAATCATATTCTATAACTTTCTTCCTCTCCTTGTTTTGCTGTTCCCACTCCTAGCAGATTTTGCATCCATCATTAGCCCGTTTTTGCTTCAATTGCTATTAGTAACTTCATAGGATCCTAGCCCTGTTTTTTCTTCAATTGATATTAATAACTTTATAGCATCCTTTCCAAACCCTTCACAAGGAATCACGAGGAATTTTCTAAGATTGTTGACCCTCTTCATCACCCATTTTGACACTTAAACCCATCGCTCAAGCTTGGAGACGAGCCTTCCGCGAACCTCCCTCGTCCATTTTCCCCTCTCATCACTTTTCCTCTTGGCTAGCACACTACAAGATGAATCTTGATCCCCACTGTTGGCAATTCTATCAGCGGCAGCCACCCTGTTTCATCCTTATTGCCCTTACAGTTAGAGCCATTGATTTAGCCTATTTGTGTTCCACAATTGACCTTTCCTTCCTATAGTATCCTGGAATTCTACCTTGGTTCTGTCCCATCCTCGCTGTGTATGGGTATGCTATTCCTAACTAAGTGCCCCCCTTCTGCTTAGATGGTTTTATCATCTTCCTTTTTAACAGGAGTCCCTTTACTCTCTTCCTTTCCATTTCCCCACTTTAGCTTTTTCCATAACTCCTTGCACCTTCTTCCCCTATCATCCTCCTCTCTATCCTAATCCTTGTGATTGCTGTGTTACCGTAGGCCCAATGCTTCCAGAAATGGGCCTAAAAGACTCATGCCTAACTCAACCAATCTCTTTGAGCCTTAACCTTTATTATACCCAATGTGTGAAAAACCAAGACTGTTTAATCGGATCTTTCTCTGAACTGACCTGCTCGAATCTAATCCACAACTGGTGCATTTTCCACAATTTCCCTCACAGGCTAGGTTTCTCCCCCTTTAGGTCAAACGTGTCCTTAAAAATGACAATTTTCTGCCATGCCTCCCTCTTCCATCCTCCTTTGCCTTCTTGCCACTACAATGCACTTCTCTCTCCATTTCTCCGAACTTCCCATGAAATCTAATAGATATCAGTCACATTCTTGCCTTGCCTCAGATTGATAACTCCCCTCTTCACCAAGAAACCCCCTTGATTGCCACTCTCAGTTCCAAGTCCAACCACATTGACAACATGAACCCAAACCCTGAGACTATTTAGGAATCTTGCTCCTGCTTCCCCCCCCCCCCCCACCCCAATCTGCTGTTTAACTCCCTAATCTCTTTTGCTAGCCATTCTGGATCCTTGGCAACAGGAAGAAACAACTTTGGTGTCATCATCTCAAGTCTGTTCTTTCTTTCGCTTTATGTAGTCTCTCTTTTCCTGAAACAAAATTCCCTGTTGTTTGGGCCTCCTTTTTGCTGTTGCTCTCTTTTCCTTTTATTTTCAATCAATAACAAGACTGTCTCCCTCTTCTCTTTTTTGCACTTCAGCCCTCATCACAATCGACAACCACCCCCCTTCATAACTTCATAATAGGCCTCCACCACACCTTAGAGGCATATCATTAATCAAGCCTCTGTCTATATACTATGGGATTTTTTCAGTAATTTCAAAATTTTGACGAGTTAAATTTTTAAATTTCCTCTCATTTTGTTTTTCTGTTTTCTTTTTTCCTGTACTGAAGGTTCAAATATACCCTAGATAAGAAGAAAAGGAGATGCTTAAAATCTAACACCATTTAAATGCTTCTGTCGACAAGAAAAGTATCTTATATTTATCATTTTTTAATAATAAATTTGAAAGCATGTGGAAAATTTACTGGAATCCGAAACTTACAATTATCAAATTGATCCATCCCTCAAGGATTCCAGTCTAGGGATCTGAAAGCTTCTTGCATCTGTTTGACAGGAATAAGATAGTTATTGTGAAAAGTTGGCAGTAGATAGTAATCATTGTTTGAAATATTTATCAATCTAAAGCAAATTATGCAATTAATATACTACACCTGAAAAAATACCTGTTTGGGAACCTGGTCAGATTGGAGTTCAGAAAATGGTGGTTAGTGGTTTGTTAGTTGGTGGAATGGAATGAAATAACTAAACTAATATTTTGCATCCGTTTTCTGACTAAAATTCTCTGTAACCTCCTTTTCAAATATTGAGGATGCATGTATCTTTTTGATATCTCATGATGTTTGATGTTGGTAAATTTTGCTCATTCCCAGAATTTTCTTCTCTGTGTGTATTTTTATGATTTAGATCTTCCTCTTTATTGAGTTGTGAAAAGCAGATTGCAGGAGCTGCTGCTGCTTCTGGTCTTTCTCTTGCTGATGTTGCTGCAGAAGCAACACGTGCATCTGAAATGGTCGGGACAATGGGTGTTGCACTGTCTGTTTGCACACTGCCTGGTCAGGTTACATCTGACCGTCTGGGCCCTGGAAAGATGGAGCTTGGTCTTGGAATTGTAAGTACAACTTTGTGAATAACATTATCCCAACAGTTCTACCTAAGATGCCGAGTTTAGTCCCCATTGATGGGTGGGTGTCTGGGAGGGGTAGTGTTAGATTAGGTATAGGTCTAATATTTGACGTTAATGGATAAATTGGCTGCCCTTAGATTTGAGCCTACATTCTCAAGGTTAATAGGCCTAGTTTTAACCATTGAACCAGAATTCCCTGTTTCAACTTTTTTACTCACTGGGCCCGATTTAATTCTTTCATGTATCTTCTAATTGATACCATCTGCTCTGTTTTTTCAAGTTTTGTGCTAAATATCTTATTTCGGGTACTCTTTATAGTAGTTATCTTCTCATAATTTGGATGGAACTTCCTTTTGTTTTCTTTTCCTTTTAGCATGGGGAGCCAGGTGCTGCTGTGGCTGACCTTCAGCCTGTGGATAATGTGGTTTCTCATGTTCTTAAAGAAATACTGTCACCGGTATGGCACTATGGATATATACTTTTATGCTTCATCTTAAATCCACTTCTCTCTCTTGTACCAAAAAATAAAAAGTTCACTTCTTATCTTTTGGTTAGTCTTTGTCCTTTTTCTGTGCATGATGGTGATTGGCTCTGATTTATATTATTTTATGACTTTGAGGGATCAAATTTGTTAATTTAAAATGTGGAGCTTTAGATATTAGAGCTGGAAGATTATTTTCCTTTTCTTCAACCTTTTCAACACTTCACAGTTTGTGGTAATTTATTTTACTTGTGGCATGTTTGATCAACCTCTTTGAATTCTGCAAATACCAATGCCCTGGGTGTGAACTGTTAGACTTTGAGCAGAACATATCTCATTGCGATTGGGAATGCGAAATCACAAATTGGATGTTTGAGTGTTGGTTGAAACAATGGAAACCTTTATCATGGGAAAGAGCTAATAGTCTCCTACAAGTTTTGATACCAAAATTGATGTTGTATAGTGGTAAAAGTAGTCTTTTAGGGGCTGGTTATTGTTTGCTTTTGTGTCTATCAATGAATACAATTGCAAGGTCTTAAGGGTTTGCAAATTTGCAATGGTGTATTTAGAGGGTAGTGATTTGAGCATCTAATCTAACAGTAAGTTGCCTGCTTTGGGTACAGTGAACAGTATCCCAGAATTGTATGTCTGCTGTTCTTAGGTTATTTTTTCAGGTTTTGAACTAATAGTTAAAGGATGGGTTAAGCTTGTGAAATAAGGTTTAACGATATGGTACAGGCTTATACAGAATAGAACCAAATCTGACTGGCATATTGATGATGGAGGATGGTGGATATAATCTATGACTATCCTGCAAACATAGTTCAAATCATTTACTGTTGAATGTGCTGTTATAGAAATGTATATTTCCCAACTCGTTTGCATTTGTTCTTTGTATTATTTCAAATTAATTGAGTTGAGTTGTTAAATATGGATTTAGGGTTTGGAGGAAGTAGATGAAGAAGGAAGTTATAGATGAGAGAGAGAGAGAGAGAGAGAGGGAGGGAATTATACTAATGATTAACTCATCATCAAGACAACTACGCCAAGAACCCCACGTGTATTTATACTACTGTCATATCAAAGACAATTACCAAAATACCCTTGTCACACCCCACTTCTAACCCAGTTTATATGGTCCAAGGTAAGATCTACTAATGATTAACTCATCATCAAGATTATCAAAGTTAAGATTTGGAGATATAGTGAGACCAATTTGCAAAGGACTTCGTTTTCAAAACGAAGTTGGGTTCTTATTAAATTAAGTCAAGTTATAACTTCATGAAATGCATTACCATCTTATGGTCTTGTGGGAGCCCTAAATATAAGTGAAATAAGTCAGTAAAAACATGGGGGCTGTCTCTGTTCAGTGTTCATCAGTAGCCAAATTCTACTTTGTTTTTTCTTTTTTTTGAATTTTCAGCACTACTCTCCCAACTTGGAAAACATATATGAAGCCTATTTTAAGTCCAATTCTTGTGAGTTTTTTTTTTTTTTTGAAATTACCTACATCAGGTTAACTTTCAAATGGTAACAAGCCAAAGGGGCGCTCCAAATAATGCAGATTGCACATCTTTACAGACTGGTCCAAAAACGACACGTTTTGGTAAAAAAAATCATTAATTCATTTTAAATCCAAATGAGCTAACATCAGTGTCCAAAGTTAGATATGGCATAGAGTTACTTCTAGAAAGAATTTGAGAGCTAAACTCCAAACGGGTTGATGCCAGTAAACAATAGAAGTGGCTGCACAGATTTTGATTTTTGGATAGATTTGTTCCTTTGATTTCAAAATCACTTTTAACCAACCAAAACTGTATTTGGACATCAATAAAAGAGTTGATACCAACTGGCATGGGGCAAGGCTTGTGGCACTGTGGTGCACGATCCACACCTTGTGTGGTTCTTGCAAACTCATTAGGCAAGTGTGCCAAACTCAATGCACCTTGCAGGCAAGTTTTAGGTTCATGGCAAGCCGTTTGTCAGTACGGGAAGCTCACTCTAAAAATCATGAAAGCTAAGGGCAAATTATAATGAAAAAAAGAGAGGTCGTTTAACATCCACTCATCGCCTACTCATCTAATAAGCATTGTAATACTATCCAAACATCATATAACTTTCATTCTACACAATACCCAAATAAAATCCATAATAGAGTTCATCAACATGTTCATAGTTCCTAATAAATTAGAGATCAACAAAATAAAGTTTAGCTACCGCTATTACATGTCCAAAAGATAAAAATATGACATTAAGAAGCTCTTCAATACAAAACACATTTCAAGATCACGCTTGTTCACAAAAATTGCTATACAATTTCATCATGCTTTATTTGCACCTACAATACAACAGGGTGAGCACTTTGCTCGAAAAAATTCTTAACAAGTAAACTTTAAGTGCTAGATAGCAACACTTTTTAACACTAAAATCACTAGTCTTATCTTTTCAAGTTCAAAAATCATAGGGAGTATCGCATTTCGACCACCTAACAAGGTTCCAATATCACGCGTTATTTACAAATAGCTGCCCGAGTTTTCGGTATTGCACTGATGGGTAATCTCTACTCCGTTTGTTGTCTGATGCTACAATACCCAAAATATCAGGAAATCAAAGTTTATACAACAGAAATTAAACTTGAAATGTTTAATACTATATTTTCTTTCAGAAAAAGAGTACAACATAAAACCAAGCATACTTGAGATATGAAACACAAAACTTTAAGAGAGGCAATTTGGGCATATAATCACTCAAGAAGGAGAAAATACACAAAAGATGGAACCAAGCACTAAAAGAAAATAAGTTAAAAACCCATCATTTTCTTCAAACGCTATTAGTCTTCTAATCCCAAGTTGAGGTAAGTAACCCTAAATTTAAAATCTAAGTTTCAAGCAACGTCTAGCAAGTGTTTTTCATCTCCATCTTCATCTCCATGTAGAGGAGATATGGGTGGGTGGGTCCCGCTGTGATGACTTAAATCAAAATTTTAGGGCCTGATTGGCAAGGCAAGCATTTTGGTTCTTTTTTTTTTTGTGGATAAAAGGTAAAGAAAAAAAAAACAATGTGGATTGTTTGCTTCGTCTAAAAAAGTTGAAAGCCAAAACGGAAAAACCTAACTTTTTTCTCTGCTCATCCTAATACATATCACATCCCAATGAAAAAAGAAAAAATTGCACTATTCTTACGTACTACAAGTAAAATTTAATACATATTAATGAAGGATAATACTATGATTCTTGTTAAGTCAACAATTGTTTCAAAAGCTTAAACTATTAGAAAATTGGCTCAACAATATATATCAAGTTATCCAACACTCACCCTCACATGCGACCCTGTCTCGCACGTGAAACGGCAAACAAACTGAACTGAACAAAGTGCGTCAACACACATAGTGCACAATACTAAATAATAGAAAAACACATATTACCAGACTTGAACCCAGGACCTTCTGGAACTAGAACTCTCATGCCATTTAAGTCACCAATTGTCTCAAAAGTATAAGCTGTTAGGAAATGGGCCCAACAATGTATATCAAGTTATTTTACAATTTTGATACAAAAAGCTTAAAAGCCAAAACACTATAAGTTACTGACGACCTACCTCATTAGTTAAAAAGGTAAAAAAATTCAAAAGGCCAAAATCTTTGGGTTACTAATCAAAGCCTCAATTAAAAGCCAACTCATGTTAGGTTCTTCCAAAGTTAGGTTAACCCAATAAAAGCCTTGATTAATCCTAGGTGTATGACACACAACCCATGGGTTAGGTAATTGACTAGGGTAAAATCAACCTTGTTGGGTGGCCATGCATCAAGTCCATTGGGTCCATTAGGGACAAGGCCTAAAGTGAAAAATGGGCTTTTCTAGTCCAAATTCACAAAATTTTACAAAAGTTTCTAAATTCATTTCATGTGCATAATAAATAGTACATGGCCCAAATACTAGTTATGGAATCTATTTCTCGCATGTAAGAGTATTTTTTGTAATTTAAATATGCTGGGGACAAAATGTTAATTTTGCAACCAAAGGGTAAAACTGTAATTTTGTAACCATGGGTAGAATGGTAGTTTTTCACTACTCAAATAATTCAAAATAGAAAAGTATAGGTCGCTACAACTCGCCAACCATTACAACCCCAATTAGCATAAAGTAGATTTATAACATTGTAGCAGTCTGCCTCAATCTAGAGTATAGAGATCAAACATGCCCAGTTTCGAGATCAATCACCGATACATAAAATAAGTTAATGGTTTCGAGAGTATATGACTCAATTGATCCTCTTAGCAAACATAATGAACGACAATTTACATCGTCATCATGAGATCCTTAATAAAGTGGCACGTAATATGCTTAGTGCGCTAATGAAAAACATGATTATTAGTAGGGACGAAGCATTGTTAGACCAAGGGAGGCCATTGCCATCCCTATTGAGAAAATCTCTTCAAGTACTTAGGCTCATACCATGTTTTTAAATATCACTGATACCGTTACGTATTAGTCGTTACATAACGGTATCTAGAGCCTCCGTTTCGGATATGCATGCTTGTATCACCGCAACAAAAAATTCAGAGTTGTATTGGCCGATACGGCTGATACGATTTTGTATCAAAGTCGTATCAGCCTGTATCAACCTATACAACCGATATTTTAAAGGATACGGCTTCTGTTAATTTATAGCACACTCTCTAGGTCACATTTTATCGGATTTCTAGGGATATTTTTAGAGAATAAATTTGATTTGATTTCTAGGGAATAAATCAAATAAAATCTGCTGATTTGATTTGCTAATTTTGTGGCATTCCTGATTTGGGGGTCTTCCTCTACTATTTATCCTGTAATCGTCTCTCTTGAAATTATAAGAATGATTATTTTTTTTCTAAAAAAACCTTCATGGTATCAAAGCTTCGTGCTCTTTTTCTATTTTGTTATTTCTCCTGATGATGTCGTACAAGTCGGCATTGACCGACGCCCAAAGAAATCCTACCGTCATGCTACGCAACACCGAACCTGGTTTCAACTTGGAACTTGAGAGCTCTGCTCTTGTGTCAAGAGGTGTTTATTCTGATAACGACGGGTGCAAGAAACCGTTGTGCGAGCATTGCAAAAAATTGTGGCATACGAAGGAGTCGTGTTGGAAGCTTCACGGTAAACCAGCAAATTGGAAGCAAAAATCCAAACGTGACGGTCGCGCCTACTAAGCCACTGCTGAAGAGACTCCGGAGTTTTCTATCAACTCGGATGCAGTCCCTTTTACCAAGGAGCAATTAGAGCACCTGTATAAATTGTTTCAATCTCCAAAACTATCCTTAACTCCGTCTTGTTCTTTGGTACAGAATTCTCTTGCTATTGCGTTGTTAAGTGCTATTCCTAACTCTATTCATTCTTGGATAATTGATTCTAGCGCAACTGATTGTATGACTGGTTGCTTCAAATTGTTCTCATCCTATAGTCCGTGTGCAGGCAATAAGGTCAAAAGTGCAGATGGTTCACTCTCGATAATTGCTGGGATAGGAACTATTAAACTCACTTTGTTGTTAACCCTCCATGATGTGCTCCACGTTCCCAATTTGTTTAGCAATTTGTTGTCCATCAGTAAAATTACCTCTGATCATCAATGTCAAGCTAATTTCCACTCTTCTTATTGTAAGTTTTAGGAATTGACCATAGGGAGGATGATTGGCATTGCTAAGAAAAGAGATGGACTCTATTATTTTGACGATGGACCTAACTCGAGTAGACGATGTCAAAGTACTTGCTTAAATTTTGTTTATGTTTCCAAAGATAATGATATTATGTTATGTCATTATAGGTTAGGTCATCCTAGTTTTTAGTATTTAAAATACTTATTTTTCAATTTATTTTGGAATAAAAATCCATCTTCTTTTCAATGTGAAGTTGGTCAGTTTGCTAAATATCATTGTGCATCTTTTTCCACCCAACCCTACAAATCAACTACACCATTTACTGTGATTCATAATGATATCCAGGGCCCATGTAGAAGATCTACGTATTTTGGAAAAAAATGGTTTGTGACCTTTATTGATGATCACACGAGATTAAGTTGAGTTTATGTGATGAAGGAAAAATCTGAAGTGACAACAATTTTCAAATTTTTTTACACAATGGTACAAACACAATTTCAAAAAAATATTCAAATATTGTGGAGTGATAATGGCCAAGAATATTTCAAAAACATTTTAGGCCAATTTTTTCTTGAAAAATGAATTGTTCATCAAAGCTCTTGTGTCGACACTCTGCAACAAAATGGTTTGGTTGAAAGAAAAAACAAACACTTATTGAAAAATCATGAAAATCTCGACTTTATTGAAAATCTAAAAAGGCTCAGTTTTTAGATACACTCCACATAACAGAACATAGAGCCATACACTGATGCAAATTGGGCAGGCTCAGTTATTGATAGGAGATCCACATTAGGATACTATACTTATGTCTGGGGAAATATAATCACGTGGCAAAGCAATATACAAAATGTGGTTGCAAGGAGCAGTGCCGAGGCAAAATATAGGGCGATGGCTAACGGAGTTTGTGAGATACTATGGTTGAAGTGAATTCTTGAAGAGCTGCAGATGCCGGTGAAAATGCCAATGAAGTTGTATTATGACAACAAAGCTGTCATAAGTATTGCTCAAAATCCAGTATAACATGATCGCACGAAACATGTAGCGATTGACAAACACTTCATAAAAGAGAAGATTGATAATGGAATTGTTTGCATGCATTTTGTTCCTACTACTCAACAAATAGTTGATATCTTCACCAAAGGACTTTTTAGACTTAGTTTTGAGCTCTTTGTAAGCAAGTTGGGTATGATAGACATCTACGTTCTAACTTGAGGGGGGATGTCGGATTTCTAGGGATATTTCTAGGGAATAAATTTGATTTGATTTCTAAGGAATAAATCAAATCAAATCTATTGGAATAAATCTAATTTGATTTCTAGGGAATAAATCAAATCAAATTTGTTGATTTGATTTGCTGATTTTTTGGCCTTTCTGATTTGGGGGTCTTTTTCTACTATTTATCCTGTAATCGTCTCTCTTGAAATAATAAAAATGATTATTCTTCTTCTAAAAAAATCTTCACATTTTATACATTCTCTCTCTCTCTCTCTCTCTCTCTCTCTTTCTATTATTGCTCCCCTCTTGTTTGAATTTTGAAATACTTTAAATATTAAAGGGTTAATTTGAAACTTAAAGATTCAAATTTAATCTTTCTCCCTACTTATAAAATTGTTAATTTGTTATTGAATTATTAATTGGTATTTCCATTCTATGTGATTGAGTAATGGATCCATTATGGCATATTTGCTTATGAATTCAAACAAACTAGTTAGAGCATGTTTTAGCAACTATTGTTGTATTATTTGCATCATTGTCCCAAATAATATTGCCCTATTTTTTCTTTATTCTACAAGGTGAAATTTGCTTATTAAATGAACTTTTTTACTTTTTTTGGCCTTAAAAGAAACGTAAAACTCAATATAACTATAAAAAAAACATGTTTTTAGTTGCACATTATCGATTAAAAATATTACGAGCATCCAAAATGTGATAAAAAACAACACAACGTGCTTATCAATGAGTTTTTTTTCTAGCATTTGCTAGTGCTGCAAAAAATTCAGTGTTCGGCTTTTTATTCTCGTCACACAACTGTCGATGCTCCCAATACCTGTTTCACGTGACCGCGAGCGTTACATCGGCCGGTACCGCGATCTAAAACCATGACTCATATATATATATATATATATATATATATATATATATACACACGCGCACACACACACACACACACATACAGATACACACACTTTAAATAGGGTGGCTCTGCTTTTGAAGAATAGAGCTACCTATGTCATTACATTTATTGGCTTGCATTGTCTTTTCTTCACTTTACGTTCTTTTATTTAATTTTTTATTCTTTTATTTTGTCTCTTGCGAATAAAAAGATAACAAAAGTGTTGATTAAGACACAAAAATCAGATATTTACTCACTTCTTTACAAATTGGTTAGATTTGTTCTTATGTTTCCAATTTACATATAAAATGGCAGGACATGTATTTTCAACTATGACGATTGTTAAAACTAGGTTTCAAATTATGATGAAAGTTGATTTTCTCACAAACACTTTGATTATGTACATTCAGAGAGAATTCGATTAGAAGTTTTATATAAATTCAATCATCGATGGATTTTGTGACATGAAGAGTTGTCAAGTGCCATTTTAATTGAAAAATCACATGGCTAATATGCCTTAGAAAAAGTTTTTTTTTTTTGTTGATAGTGTGTTATTATCATATCTTCGTTAATACTAGATGACTGTTATTTTTATTTTCACATGCTAAATATAATTTGCACTATTAGTAGTATTTTTGGCATAGACATGTTCTTGGCCCCTCCAAATGAAATCCTAGCTTCGTCCCTACTTATTAGCATTAAAGATAGTTGTTTGATTGTTACAAAACATCTCTATACGAGTAGAAGACATGATTACAACATCCTGAAGATGAGAGTGGATCCACAACATTTCGGAGGGGTATGAGCACATTTGGTTTAGAAAGTAAATGTCATAGCACTTTTGGATTATTTTTTACCATGGAGAGTGGACTTGAATTTACTTTCACATGAATATCTCAGTTTTCCATTCATCAAGATATGGAATGATAGATTTTTTTAATTTTTTTAAAAATTTCTTTCAATTTTCCTTTCCAAGTCTGCAACAGTACACAATTATGACCTCGTTACCTCAGTTTTTTTTTTCCAGTGTTTTTTTTAGTTGATTGACCTCTTGATTGTATTTCTTTGTTATTGTGCTTCTGTTAGAAGGCTAGTGCCCATTTGTGTCTTGTTAAAAAATGTTGAAATATTAATGCCACAATTCTGTTTACTTAGAGATTCTATTTTATTTTTAATTGCTGAAAGAAAGACATTTTCTTACCTTCCAAGCTTGACTGCAGAAGGGGCATTGTCAAGTATCTCTCTTTTCATGTCAACATCTACTTTGTGTTATCTCTATTCTTCTTAGTTTTTCATTGTAAAATGGTTAAGAACTTGTATCTTCGATGCTAGATGTTCTTGCATATGAAATTATGCAACAGTTGACTTGTACAATAGCTCCATGAAGAGGCTTAAATTGATCTCGAAGAGTTATAAGTAACTTCACCAGCCTTTGCTTCTCTTTATAATGCTTATAACTATTCATCGACTGCAAATCAGAAGATTCCATTAGTGCCAATTGATCCCATAAGTCATCATCTCAATGTAGAACTCTTGAATCAATTTTTCTTCTTGCATTGCACTCGGAATAGACATTTCTAACTCATATTGTTTGGAAGAATTTAATTCAAGGTACGTACTCTGCAAATAATCCAAACCCTCTTTGTTGTGTCATATTTGGAAAATTTCATGCCGGTACTTAGTTCTACCAAATCATGAAACTAAGTGAGCACATGTGCATTCTCTCTGTCCTATATTGTAACAGAGTTCTCTGTCTCATATTGAAACGAAGTTCTTTGTCTCATACCGAAACAAAGTTCTCATAATCCTCGGCCTTAGTATTTGTAGATCTAGCTGTTATGTTTGTCACATAACCCCATTTTTCTTTACCAAGATGAATACTTTTTATAACATTGGACCAATAAGAATAATTGCCTCCATTCAGTCAAATTATAATAGTTTACAATTTTTCCTCAAACATGTCGAAAAACAAAGAAGAGACCTTTGAAACAAAATCTTACGAGTCTAAATAAAAATCTGGCGAGGTTGGGAAAAAACTCACGACTTTGGTCAAAATATCATATCAAGTGTCATCCAAAATCTCGTATAAAGACAGTATCCAAAATCTCCTCTCAAGACTAATCCAAAATCTCGTATCAAGATAAATAATTCAAAATGTTGTGAGTAGATGAATAAAACAAAAACTTAGCAAACTAGGTTTGAATCAATGCAGATGCGAAGATGAAAAGAGAGTGTCGTGATGGTGTGAGGGTTGTTGATGGTTAGAGATTGGTCAATAGTGGTCGTTGGCGTTGGTCCGTAAGTTAGTTGCAAGTCAACTGGGAGAGATGTGCTTAGTTCGATGGTCCACAATGGTCTATAATTGCTAGGGTTGCTCCAGCGGTCGGACAATGCTGTTGATGCTGACATTGTTAGGGTCCTTCAAAGAGAGCGATGCTAATAAGACTAAGGTCAGAGAGAGATGGTAACACTGAGTTCAGAAAATTAAGGATGCTTGTTCACCGACATTGCTAGGTTCTTCAATGCTGAGAGAAAGCTAGGATTTGATGGTCTACTAGTTGTTTGGGTTATAAGGTTACTCTTGTGCCGGTGTTGCCTCCATGCCTGCGCACTGCTACCATGATACGAAAAGAGAGGGCAAATATTATTGCCATTAATCAAAAAATTCAAATACTAACGTTAAGTCACATAATAGAAATAGAACAATAGAACAAATTCCTAATTAGCTTAATAACTAAACGATCCTTTAACTAACATATAAATAACTAAATGGCCAAAAACAACTCTCACAACACCCATATTTGATACTTGTACTCAAGTCCATGCGGCAATGGGCGTAAACAGCATGAAATCTTAGTGAACAGATAATTCCATCGTGAGAAGATTGTTTCCACTTTACTGTAGTTAGATGGACGCATTTGAAGTTGATCCTTGTATCTTTCTTTCTTTCTTTATTATTCTTATTTTTGGTTCTCTCTTGTATAGCGTGTTTGTAAAGACGTTTTCTACAACGACATAATTTGTGTTTTATGATTACTTGCCATTTTGAAATTTCATCATAATTTTCTTGTCTTACATTTGCAGGAAACTAACTATGTTCCAATCACACGAGGGAGTAGAGTGGTGCTCATGATTAATGGGTAGGTGCACATATATTCTTTTCCTTCTATGTAAGGTAGATGACTCAATTATGAGCATAATTGTCAAATAGGGATACAAATCGTGTATCGTTCTTTTATTTTTCAAATCGTGTATCATATCATATATTTGACATATTTAAGAATAGGAATAAAACACAAATATCTTGAAAGAACAAAACATTAAACAGTGTTAATTAGTAACATTACGGAAGTAAAGTTATCAAAAACTGAAGATATGGAGGAACCAATACTTAATACTTATGAAATAAAACAAAAAATATGAAGTAAATGCATTGTTATCACCCAATTTGAATTTAGTGTCAAAATATTTCTCATTCTTAATTTTTGTATAGTATGTTCTCTATGTTGTATCAACATGTCATTTATGTTTTAATATTCAAGGTACAACTTTTAAGTTCTTAAGTTGTTCTTCGGAAAAGACTATATAGTGTGTATGGCCAAAAATCAATGTAAAAAAATAAGATACTTTAATACTAGGTGAGTATATTTGAGTATATTTATGGAGATTGACAAAAATAAAAGTTACTCTCAATTACAATGCAAAACTTTCCAACGATATTTATTTTCACAAATAAAGTTCATCTAGAAAATAAGTATTTCATGTATTGTTTATCCCACATCATGTATCGCAT
Source organism: Heliamphora pulchella (assembly GCA_032270985.1). Lineage (NCBI taxonomy): Eukaryota > Viridiplantae > Streptophyta > Magnoliopsida > Ericales > Sarraceniaceae > Heliamphora > Heliamphora pulchella. Next base: position 6,057,315 of record JAULJZ010000023.1, read on the forward strand.
ATCGATTATCACATCATGAATCATATGTTTATTGTTAGATACATTTAACATATACACACACATGTAATATAATATCGATTTAGCTTTTTAACGTATCAGGTTGTAAGATACATATCGTGAATTGTAAGATATTAGCAACATTGGTTATGAATACCACATGAAATTTGAGGGTTACTCAATTAGTTTGTCCCAACATAAAAATGTTATTTGCTGGGAAATTCTCTTCCCACTAGAATTAAGTTCTAGTCCTCACTGAAGGTTGCCTGGGAGTGAAAAGTCTCTTTTGCAATGAGGAAACGAGGACTAGATGTGGATAGCTATGCTATTCAATTTTATCAAAGAAATTATTGCCCTTTTATGTAATCCTTGTAGATTTTACTAAACGGTTGTAGATCTCTTCATTCAGCCTTGTATTGGGATGTTCTTTCAAGGCCACTTCTATTTTAGACGATGTGAACTTGAAAGGAAATTGGCAATGTGGAAGTGGCAATATCTTTGTTATGGTGAATAATTTATTCTTATTAAGAGTATTCGTGTCACTTTGCCTACCTATTTTATGTCTGCCTTTGCTACTCCAAAAAGTTTTGTCAGTTAGTCTGTACGAGTATCGCATTGTTGATTGGAACACAATATGTGAGATGGTCAAGGGCTTGGTTTATTTATTTATTTATTGTCAAAAGAGGAAGGACGCTTTGGCATGTGTTGTTTCAGGCAATTTAAGATAGCGAGGAAGGTGAGAGGTCCAGTTCTCTTATAATGTTGAGGTGGGTCTTCATAAGGGAATTACTAAAGGGTGGTCGAATTTGTGTGAGCATGTGAGTTTTGCGATTTTGGCGCAGGGAATTATATAAAAACTTAGTCGGATTATTTGAGAATCTGATTCAAATTGGTTTTGGAGCCTCACTTTTTCACAGGTTTCCATTGTTTAAACACATGATTAATTTGAAAAGAATGTTGATTTATATCTGTTCGTTTCCCCTTTAGGTTTTTTCTATGTTCCTGCCATGTGTCTTGATATTTTGAAGGTTACCATATACCCATGTTTGGATCATGTCCTATCTAAGTCTCGTGTCATATCTGTAATTTAAACTATAGGTGGGGCAAAATATCATCTCAAGGAACATGAACTTGAAGGATCTTTTTTCTATTTCGGTTTTAATAAACCGTCATTATTGTTTAGTTAGAGAGTTCGCTCTAGCAGGTTTATCATAATTTATTACATGGTTAGGTGGCTTGGATTCACGCGGTTTGTGTTTTTATTATTTTTGTTGTGTGGAGGGTGACCTGTAAATTTCGAGTTTATGAGTGTTGGGTATCTGCACTCCATTTGAAGAGGGTGAGCAAGCTTGGATTGTGGCACCTACTTGCTTAATTTGGTACTTGCTGAGAGAGCAGATTTTGAACATTTTTGACAACGTAGAGACTTCTTTGCTACGCACTTTTTATTGTAGGATCGTGGGGAAGTTTTTTTTCAATATTCTTTGACAGTGTAGAGGCGCCTTTGCTGCACACTCTTCATTGTAAGGTCATGGGCAAGTTTTTTTTCAATATTCTCTCGCTTTTGTAGACGAGCTTAGTTTTATGTAAGCTTTTTTTGTTTGTGTGCGCCTACTATGCAAATGTTGGGCCTTCTTTAGCGCTTAATTGAATTTAGGGTAAATTACACTGATCTCCTTTGAAGTTTCTGACAAAAACAGAAACATCCTCTCTGCTTTCTGAAATATCTCTGCCTTCTCTTCTAGTTTAGCTTTTTGCTTCAAATTAACCAAACCGTTAAACCTGCGTTACTGAGATAGCAGAAAATGTTAAATTCTATTTAATTTATAGTTAATTTTTCAATTTTGCCCTCATTATTGTCAGTAATCTTCCCAAACCTTCCCAGCTTCATGATCCTTCTCCCTAAAAAAATGGGTTCCATCACTTCCTCTGTTGACGACGAAACACTCCATTTTCTCCTCATGTCTCTTGAATTGTGATGTAAACACCACCCAACTGCATCAAAAAACAAACCTGATACGCTTTATATTTTGCTATTTTCTTTGGTGGGTTGGGGAATTTTTCTCTTTTGCTTTTTCTCTCTCGTCATTTCATACTTCATACATCCAAAGCCTGCTAATAACGTAAGCAAAGAAACAATTATGGTGGAATAGGTGTAGTAGGAGGAGATGGGAGAGTAGAGGAGCAGGACGAATTGCACATGAGAGGGCAAGGCATTGGAAGAAGCTCTGCTCTCATGGTGGAGGTAGGGAAGGTGATGATTGATTATAATTAGGGATTTCGTTCAGTTTAATTTGAATTAGTTTTCGACTTAATTGAAAAAATGGGTTAATTTCTCAATTAGGGTTATTGACTGAATTAGTTTCCGTTTTTGTATCACCAATCAATTAGTTTCCATTCAGTTTAATTTCTATATCACCAATCAATTAGGGTTTCTCAGAACCAACCCCAGTGAGTGACGGATCTGGAAAAGAGGAGGACGACTACGGCCGCTACTGGAGCATGGATAGGGTATGGCCGGCGAGGGTATGCCCGGTGAGTGAGGATCTTTTTTGAAAAATCTCCAGCGAGTTCTTCCGTTTCTTGCGGTCAAAGAAGTGGATTTTGATCTGGTTGGGAGAGACTCCCAACCTATTGCTAAGGCCTAATTTAAAATCTTTGTATTTTGCTGATGGATAAATCCGCACACCAGAGAATTTGCTCTTGCCGTCCATGAACACAATCAGAACATACACACTTTCGCCGTCTGCCATTTTTTTTGGTCGATCAACCTCGCCAATTTTGTGTGTGTGTGAGAGAGAGAGAGAGAGAGAGAGAGAGAGAGAGAGATGTTTGTTAATTAGCATGGCTTAATTGAAAGAAAAAAAAAAAGAAATGATAGATTGATTAAGAAGGAAACAGAAGAGATTTGAGATTTAGGACTTGGTTTAGCAATGACAGAGGGTTTCTGCAATGCATCAAGCCCTCCCTTGCCGTTGTATGTTTTAGGAGGACTTTGTGTGAAGGTTAAATTGGTAAATTTACCATGGTTGTTAACGGTGTTAGAGCAATAACACTGACAGGGGAGGTCAGTGCTATTTCAGAAAATAGAGGGAGTGTTTATGTTTTTGTTAGAAACCTCAGGGGAGGTCAATGTAATTTACCCTTGAATTTATGATTTATAGCTTATTTTTATGAGTTGCATGAACTCTTTATCCTGATGGTTTAATCATAGGGCCAAATGCAAAATTTGTGATATTTAATTCTTAGTTAAAGATCTTCCAAATACTGCGATCCAATTTAACTACAAGTATTTGATGTTCCTGGTGGCAGTGGAGTTAGGTTATATTACTAATTCAACTATAGTTCTGTGTGCAGTTTAGTATTACTATTTACTTATCAAATGTCGCACTTGATGACCATTCTAAGGGAAAGCTTCACTTTACCTTCTCGTGGTTTAAACCATGTCCGCATATTCCCCTTCATTAGGAAATAAACATTTAATTTCATGTGATTTGTTGACTAAAATGTCCTGTCACAAAATCCAAATTAACGCGAAATGCAATTCCTACTCCTATGTTGATAGTAAATTTTTTGATGACAAAATACTCGTTGAATAAATCTTCAGAATTACAAAAGAACTGCTATATTCTCCTTATTCCTATCTCTTTACTAGTTCTCTTTCCCCACCACCCCCACTCCCCCCATTCCCTCCGCTCCTCCACCCTGGCTCTGCCATTTCTGCTGCCACCAACACCGTCACCCCACCCCACCCCGTGTCCACTGCCTCACTCCCAGCCCACTTCCCCCCGCCACCCGTAGACCACTGCTCCTCCTCCAACCCCACTTGGTCACCCGTAGCCCACTACCCGTCCTCCACCCCTAGAAACAGCGCCACATCCGTAGATCTCCAGGGCTTGTATTGTGGATGCACTGTTCATTATTCCAATCCACTTTGCTAGTCCAGCCATGAAACTTAGTAGATACAAGAACAATGATGAATGAACAAGCATCTGATTATTCTCTCCCATAGGTGATAGAGAGTTGAGGGCCAAAGGTGGATTATACTGTCACAGCTTGTATCTTTTCCCGTTCCAGCTCCATTTATTGCCCAGCTATTCCCATTCTTTTGATGCACCAAAATAACATGATGCGCCTCGTTACATGATTCCTTCCTCATTCTTACCATCCCTTTCTTTCTAAGAGACTGACTCATAACCATCTTCCAATTGCATGAGGTGTCCCACCTTGCTGGCTGGGTTTATTATATCATTTCCTTAGAGTACAAAAATTTTACTACTCTTTTCTATCCAGTGGCTAAGACATGCAATAATTAAAAGGCAGGGCAGTCTAGTTTTTGTCATCCCAAGATTACAGATACATGTATGAGGGTATGAATGGGAGTTTACAAAAGCCGTTAACAGAATGCGACAGTAAATTTTAGTCCACAACTCATTTGGAATCAAGGCTAATCTCCTAGTGATTGGGGATGATGTGTACATGGTCTATACTGCAGAACACAGTGAGATTTGCCCCTCTCAGAATTTGAAAGATATTAGAGCAACTGCAACTGGCTAACTCCTATATGGATTTTTAAGCAATACGAGTAAAATTTATCACTTGATTATACCTTAGAAACTGTTAATGTGGGAGGCCATTGCATTTATCATATTGGGCTGTTTAATGAGCATCTGGTAATCTGATGTAGGATGAGATTTAGATGTTCTACTCCTATCTACTGGCATATTTTGATGAAATTAGTTGTGTAGAAAACAGAAAATAATGGAATGTTATTTAGGGCCTTGTTTATCCTATTTCATGAAAAGCATCTGCTTCTGTAATTGTGTATTCACAAACAGTGGAAGAAAACAATAATTACATCCTTCCAAGGAAATGTTAGAGTATGCTTCCAATTGTACATCTTAACTCTAAGCAATTCTGGTAGCAAAAAAAAGATTATCGACAACAGAATATTTTACTACATCTTTAAAGTACCGAATTGGACACAAATTTGACTGATCAATTAGGTGGAACAAAGGAAAAACAGCTATCTCCATTTTTACGAGCTTACTTTGTTAACTGACGTAATATTGGAACATCTTGAAACAACCAATTGCTGCTGATGTAGGTGTTCAAAGGGTATGTTTCGTTTAGTTATTGATTTTGGTTACGAATGAATTTCTGTTTTCCTTATTAGACATCGCCCACATCATTTGTCAAAAATTAGCCAGGAAAATATAGTCCAAACCAACTAAAATTAAACAAAAAAGATAAATAACTAAACAGTGAAAGTAAACACTAAGCTACATCAAAGAAGATAGTTTTAATATTTCCATTATGAATGGATTGTTGGGCATATTATTATTATTATTATTATTATTATTTATTTATTTATTTATTTATTTATTTTTTTTGGTGAATGGATTGTTGGGATAATAATAAATATGGTAAGTGTTCAAGTTAGTTCGCTATGTTATAAAAAGGAATTGTCCAGTCAAGAATTAAAATAGGGTAAGAGCAACTGTGGTGTTAGTAGAGAGTTAGAAAAGGAAGAGTCAAAAAGTAAAAGAATGGTAGAGTAGTAAAATATATTGTTGATGTAATGACCATGATGTAGTAATAGAAAGGTGGTATTAATGATGGTTTAAACAAATAAGAAACAAGGGTGAAAAGAGAATACAGTGAAGAGAATAAACAAGAAATTATGTGGAATACGAGCGAGCGAATTCAGGTGAAGAGTGCTGGTGTGCATATGATATATTAAACAAAAAGAGCAAAAAAGAAGAGAGATCTAGGAAAGAAGCAGAAAGAAGAAAAGGAAAAGAAGAAGATAGAGAGATTTATGTGATATCAAGAGGTAATAAAGTAAAACGAGTAAAAGCAAGGTAAAGAGAGTGTATTGTGTGGGAGAGGGAAAGCCAAAGATGTGACGATAGAGAATAAATAGAGAATAAGAAAAAATAGAGGAAGCCACATAAGAATAGGAGAGAGGAAAGATGTGAGGGAGTTTAAATATTTGTTTTGTAAGCCGAATAGGGAGAGTGAATTGAGACTATCTGTCTAACACAGTGCAGGAGACAGATGAGAGACTTGGGAGGGAGAGATGCTTGCCTGAGAGATCATGGTAAAGTCTCATTTGATTATTATGAAATTTGAGCATATTGTTCTTGGCACCATGACCTACATATCTACAAATTGTGTGCGTGTGTATGTATACACATACTGATGTCGTATTGATTAATATTTCATTAAAATTATATAATTTATTGTCCTGGAATCTGAACCTCATTGTACATTTTAGTTACTTGGGTGGGAAAGGTTAGTCTGGTCGTACATCTCGGTAACCTTTTTGGGGAAGATGTAGGCACTTGGTATGGCCGCAAATCGCTGGAGGTGGAGGATGTGAGATTCGAGCACTATTACAACAAAAGAGATGGTGGTACTCTATGTTGAAAGAAATGAACAAGAGGGAAAGTTATTGGTTTCGCCCTTAATTGAGGTTGCTTTTATATAGGAGTGAACCAAGGGTGAGGTCACTTGTTGGTTTGACTTGCCTGAGGTAACGGTTCTCAAAGGTTGTATCATTGACAACAGGGGTAGTTGTGGTTGCCATTGCCTATGATATGAACCCAAAGATGCCAAGGTGTGGTCAACATCTCTAAGAGCGGTCAAGGGGAGGGTGAATCATCTGAAGATGGTACGATTGAGCGTCCTTGACAGTCTTGAACCAAGCTTCCAAGCTACTTATCCTCATAGTGATCCCAAGCGGAGCTCCTTGTTCTTGCTCCCAACCTAGGCGCTTAGGTGATTGCACGCTGTTCTTTCGGAGCGAGCGGGCGGCACATGGGCAGCAGGCAATGTGCTGTTTGGCTAAGCCAGAGCAGACCCGTGGTGAGCTGGCTTTGTAACCACAACTCAAAAACTATGTAATTGAGATCTATTCAATATGTGCTGTTAGATATGTTGAATTGGTGATATAATACTGATTTGGGGCATGCCATAAGCTATTGATAATCAAATATTCTGCATATTAGAGAGCATGTTGCCATGTTCGTAGAGTTAAATTTACATTGGTTGTTGAATTAATGAATATTGAGAAGTCTTGGAAGCGAAGAAAAGTATTAATTAAGATTAGTTTAATCCAGATTAACTGGAATAAAGATAATTATACATATGTGAATGCAATCAAGTAGAGATTGTTCCTCTCTTGTCTGTATTACCCTCAATTAAATAGGTGTAGATTGCTCGGTCTATTACCCTAAAGCTCTCAGATTGTTCTTTGAATAGTAATTGGTAATGAATGTAATGCAAATTAAAGAGACTATTTGAAATGGATGAATTGGATAAGAAAGCTTTGGAAAACTATTTAGATATTGAAAACAGTAGGATAAGAATATAAGAAAAACGGATTCTAATACCAATATGAATTGATTGAATTGGAATAAAAAGTGGATTCACATGTATGCATTCACATTGAATTGTTGCATTTCATGCATTGTAATAACTGAACTCATCTTATTTTACTTAACAGTCGCATGGTTATATTTGAAGTGGATGGTAAAGTATGGATAGGTACTTGGAAGGATATGCAGTTGTCATTATTTGTAATGATAGAATTTAAGAGTTTGGATTACTATTTTACTTTTAAGGACTCTTATAACTGTTTTATGTTGTGGGAATTTTATGTGAACCCGAGATTTGATTTTGAAATATTGGAAATCCTCCGGTATTTTGCAGAGCTTATAGATATAACTTTCCGTATTTTTCATAAAATCTTGTCATATAGCCCTAGAAATAGGGGTGTGACATGATGAACTTTTTGGGCAGAAGGGATGTTGTAATTGTACCTTTGTTATTTTTGTACTTTGGCCAGAAAGCATACTTTTCTGGTGACTATTTAATTGTGATTCTTCTATCTATTTCAGTGATCCCTGTATAACTGTTAGAATTATTGCAGAGAGAGGGAGAGAAGATGAGAAAGAGAGAGAATGAGAGTATCAGTGAATGAGAGTCCTAAAAAATATAAGGTTTACTCCCTATCACTTGTTATTTATATAATAAGATCAAGAAATACTAAAAGTACAATAATACCCTTAACTTAACACTCTCCTTCAAGTTGATGCATAAATATTTCTCATGCCCAACTTACATACATTAGGTTGAAGCATTTTATTACTAAACTCTTTAGTAAAAATATTTGCTAATTGATCTGCAGATTCACTTATTGAGGCTAATCATCGTCTCTGTAGTGGTGATGGAGAACCTGTCGACAAGGGCCAATTGCAACGGCTTGTGGGAAGATTAATATATCTATCTCACACCAGACCTGATATTTGTAGGTCGACAACTCATCATACCGGTTTTATCTAGAAGGTCAAGAATATACTTTCTTTGGGAAATAAAGATTCTATTATCTGATTTAGCCATCTCAATTCCAAGAAAATATTGTAGTGCCCCTAGATCTTTCATCTCAAATTCTTTTGCTAGGTTTGCCTTAAGACGAGATGTCTTATTAGAATTATTACCTGTCACAACTATGCCATCAACATATACAATAAGAACATTGATCTTATTACTGCCTTACTTGATAAACATAGTATTGTCTGCATGACTCTGTCAGTACCCAAATCTTAGCATGGTTTTGAAGAATCTATCAAACCACGCTCGAGGAGACTGTTTTAGTCCATATAAGGCCTTCTTCAATTTGCATATCTTCTCTTTAGTTTCATGAGATGAAAATCCTGGTGGTACATTCATATACACCTCTTCTTTTAGATTTTCATGAAAAAATGAATTTTTCACATCCAACTGATGGAGAGGCCAATCCATAATAGCGGCACAAGATAAGAGTACCCGAACTGAGTTCATTTTGGCTACTGGAGCGAAAGTCTCCTGATAGTCAATACCATAAGTTTGGGTAAAGCCTTTAGCAACTAGCTTTGCTTTGAATCTCTCAACTGATTCATCTGCCTTGTGTTTTACTGTAAAAACCCATTTACACTCAACTGCCTTCTCTTTTGGAAGAGAAACTAGCTCCCAAGTACTATTTTTTTTCAAGGTTATCTTTTCAATCATAACCTTCTTTCACTTAAGATCCTCAATAGCTTCCTTCCAACCCTGTGGAATTAATATAGAGGACAAGGAGGAGACAAAAGCACGATATGGGGCTGAAAGAATTATATGAGACAAAATGAGAAATTAGGTATTGAGTGCATGTCCTAACGCATTTTCGAAGGGCGATAGATAAATTAGAAGTATCAAGATCAATAACAGATGATTTATTACCAGGTGGTTCAGCGGGAGAGTTTGAACTGGAGGACGGAGGTAGCAACTGGCAAGATGGTAGTGGCACACGAGCCGTCTGATCTTTCGAGCGTCGAGAATAGGTATGCAGATCCATTCTGTCTAATCGTCCACCAACATTTGGTTCAATTCCATCCTTACTAGGTTCCGTCGCCCCCTCACCAAGAGTAAGAATTGGCGGAGTAAGATTCGAAAAAATCAACCCTCGAAACTCCTGAGTTTGTGTATCTAATGGTAACATCTCTTCTAGTTTAAATGTCTCATCCTGAAGAGATGTCTGAGGAGAGCGGAAAAAGACTTGGACTCCCAAAAGGTAACATCCATACTGACAAAGCTTTTGCGGGTGACCGGATCATGGCATTTATAATCTTTTTGGGTAGCAGAATAGCCAATGAAGACACATTTGATAGTCTTAGAGTCCAATTTTCCATCGGGGTGTTTTGGTGCATGAACAAAGCAAGTGCAACCAAAAGTCCGGGGTGGAAGAGAGGAGATAGGAGGAGACCCAGGAAGAAGCTCCAAAGGTGTTTTGAACTGAAGAACACTTGTGGGCAAACGATTGATAAGATAAGCCGCAGTAAAAGCTGCCTCACTCTAGAAGGACTTGGGAACATGCATAGAATTAAGAAGGGAACGGGCAACCTCAAGAAAATGACGATTTTTACGTTTTGCAGTTCCATTTTGTTCGGGAGTACGTACACAACTGGTTTGGAAAATAATATCATGCGCCTCTAGATAGGCACGAAAACCACCATCAAGAAACTCAGTCCCATTATTAGTTTGGAGAATCTTGATGTTGGCATCAAATTGATTGCGGACCATGCGGTGAAAATATTGAAAATAGGAAAAGACTTCATTTTTAGTGCGAAGCAAATAAACCCAAGTAACACGGGAATGACAGTCAATAAATGTCACAAACCACCGATAACCAGAAATAGAAGTAATATGTGAGGGACCTCACACATCAGAATGAATAATAGCGAAATGGGAAACATTGTGTTTATTAACCGAATGATAAACAAAACATTTATGTTTTGCAAGTTCACCAGCCTCGCACAAAAAATCATCTCTAGAACAATGTTTAACTAAAGAAGGAAAAAGTCGCTCTAAAATGCCAAAAAAAGGATGTCCCAAACGGCGATATCACTAAAGTAATTGTAGATGGAGGATTCCGATATCAGTATGGAGTGCCTAGTCAGACGGTGAAGGTGAAACGGAAGCAGAGGACTGAACATTCAGTAAGTACAAGCCACTATGTGCACTACCACTGCCAATTATTCTCCTCGCCTCCAGTTCCTGAAATACACTATGAGTAGGAAAAAAATGTTACATAACAGTTTAAGGAACTGGTAAGACGACTAATAAATAAAGGGTTAGTAGAAAAATTGGAAACTTGAAGGACATAGGATAGTGAAAGTAGAGAAGAGTAACGAATAGAACCTTTGCCAGAAATAGATGATAAAGAACCATCGGCTATTCTAACCTTATTTTTACCAGAACAAGTGGAGTAAGAAGAAAATAAAGTAGAAGAGCTAGTCATATGATCAGTGGTATCAGAGTTAATGATCTAAGGAGAATGAGAGGCGATCGCACTAAGTGCAATAGGAGATATACCTGAATGAGTAAAGTTGGATGAGGAAGTAGAGGCAGTGGAAGAGGTAATATCAAGCTGAGTCATCAGGCACTTGGGAGTAGTCAACTCTGCCTCAGAAAGAGGGCCGGTCTCACTAGATGTGCTAGTAGGGATCTCAGAGAGATGAGCGTGGGAATGAACAGGTCCACTACGCCCACCACCGCGTCCACCTCCACGTCCCGGAGTAGGACGACCATGTAACTTCCAACAACGGTCAATAATATGATGAGATTTACCATAATGTTCACAATGCAGTTGATCATGGGCGACGCAGCCATTCTTTTTCCCAGATTTAATATTACTAGGCTAGCCTGTGTGATGAAGAGATGTGACAGTCAACACAGAACGTTCTTGACTGGAAATAGAAACTATAACATGACGACGACTCTCTTCTTGCTGGACATAGGTGTATGCTTGTCGCAAGGTGGGAAATGGATCACGACCCAAAATCTGAATACGGATCGAATCATAGTCAACATGGAAGCTGGCAAGGAAGTCATACACCCGTTCTTTTTTCTCCATCTTCTGAAAAGCAGCATCATCAGTAGTACAAACAGCATGGAAGTCCTGATAATAATCAATCTCACTCCACAAGTTAGTCAACTCAGCGTAATACTGAGCCAATGAGTGGTCTCTCTGTTCTAACCCACGGAATTTCTTCCTCAACTCATACAACTGCGCATCATTGCCAGTCTGTGAATAAGTCTGAGCAGTAGCAGACCAAATCTGATGTGCGGTATCTAGAAGTAAAAAATTGTGACTAATGGAGGGCTGCATAGAGTGTAACAACTAGGACATGACAATGGCATTTTCCTCCATCCAGCGTGTGCGAAGACCCATGACTGTTGACTGTTTGGTTTCACCAGTGATATACCCAGACACACTGCGAGCAACGATTGCTAATCTGCAGGAACGAGACCAAATTAAATAATTTCTACCATCCAGCTTAACTGGACTAATCTGAAGAGACGAATTATCAGGAGTCCCTGAACGAGTCAATCCGGTGTCTTCATGACTACTAGAAGGCTTTTTTGTATCTGACATGGCTATGGGAAACCAAGAACAAGCAGAATGAAACAGATGGAAGTAATGGACTGTAAATAGATGTAAACCAAGTAGGCCCGAACCACTAGAGTACTAGTAAAGTCCAGAATATCATACCAATCGCAGCAAAGTCGAAAAAAACCCTAAGAAACGGCCGAAAATTGCAACCAAATACCTAGGTGCTTTAATCAATAGTGGTGAACCCTTACATGAACCTAAACCTTCTGAAGTAGACGAAATAGAGCAAAAAAGGATAAAGCCAAGCAAACAAACCACGCGCGAACTAGCCGAATCGACAAAAAAGCTTTACCTGAGCTGGAAATCAACCCAAAACATCAAAGATGGTTGATTTGAGCCTCTTACACACTGAGTTGGTACCCATGAAGTGGAAACAGGCCATCAATTGAAACAAAAAAACGGCGCAATCGCGATATGTGGGAGAAAACCCTAGCAGCGCTGAAAAGTTAAAAATTTGGGGAAAACGATGAAACAATCATCTAAAAATTTGGCCAAAAATCATAGAACTAGTTTTGGGGACTAGACGATCATCAAGGAAGATTTATTTTATTTTATTTTATTTTATTTTGTTTTTTTTACAGTTTCGAAATTAGAAAAATAAGAAAAAAAATAGAAGAGAGGAAAAAAGGATTGCTAAGTTTTGTGTTACATAGGATCGTGCTTTGATACCATGTTAGAATTATTGCAGAGAGAGAGAGAGAAAATGAAAAAAGAGAGAGAATGAGAGTAACAGTGAATTCCCCAAAAACATAGGGTTTACTCCCAATCACTTGTTATTTATATAATAAAACCAAGAAATACTAAAAGTACAATAATACCCCTAACTTAACAATAACCTTTCTGATGGGGAACAAAAAATATTCCTTTATGGATTGTTTGTGTTTGATCCCAGATGATATTTGAAGTTTGTTATTTTAGATTTAAGTTTAAATTTTAATTATTTTAGATACATATAGGATTAGTTTAGATAAGATTTGTTTAGACTTTTTAGATATGATTGTTTATCCTTTTTTTATTTTTATCTTTGTAATTCAATGGTCTATTTACAGGCCTTCAGCTTGTATTACAGATCATTGAATGATTGAATAAACAAATATTTTTCTAGAATTGATATGGATTCCAGTTCAACCATAAGTGTGGATTCCTAGGTTCCTTTAGGTGTAGATTTCTAAAGGATTGTTCGTGATCGTCCTACATTACTTTCTATGATTATTTGTGGCCTGTGGTATTTCTCCTTGGTTGGAATTTGACTGTGTATTATGTTCTTATATATTAGATTAGGAGCAACCCCTGTAATGGAATTGATGATTGCTGCTGGAAAAGTGGTACCCAGGTTGCAGCTGGAACACGGACTTGCTGTCGATAGAGTGTATACAGGGTCATTTATGACTTCTCTCGATATGGCAGGTTTGTGGAGTTGCAACTGCACTCTGGTTATCAAATGAAATATGTTTTCTGATTTTCTTCTTGGGCAGGATTTTCAATATCTATTATGAAGGCAGATCAAGGAATTCTGCAAAGTTTGGATGCGGCAACTAAGGCTCCATATTGGCCTGTTGGTGTTGATGGTTTGTGATTGTGTTGAAATATTTTCTTTATTTTATCTTCACCTCCTTCCTCTTCTAGGGTCCTGTGTAACCCTCCGGAGGCATTGACATTTACCTTTTTTATCTGTGTCGTGTGCGGTGATTTAAACTGAAAGAGTTTCCTCACTTTTTACTATATTTCTTGTGTATTGGAATGACTCAGTAATTGCATTTCTATACAGGAAATCACCCACCAGCCAAGATTCCTGTTCCAGTTCCACCTTCTCGTTCAACAAAGAGTGATGAGGTATGTTGAATAGGACATTAAATTCTGAGGGACCTTGATCATGAAATAACTGCATTCTCTGAGAAGTCATTTACTTATACTGCAGAATTTTAAACATTTTACAAAGTCATTATGATGATGCATCACGTGGAGGAACAAGAAATGAAAAAAAAGTAGCACAAACGGGTCACAACCCTAATACAAGGCGCCTAAACTCAAATTCTCATTCATAAACTGTGACGACTATATTGTCAGAATGCCTTATTTATAGACTCATAACCACCAAAGTGGATTACAATCTTATAAAAAATATCCTAATAATATAAATTTTTGATAAACAAAAAAACTTAATACTATAAGAAAACTGAATAGAAAATGATTAAGTACAATAATTAATAAAATTAATAAATTGAGCCTTTGTGTCCTCTATGGTCCACATCATTCTCTTTCACCGAGAAAAAAGTCTACCTCCAGTTCTCCTTGAAATGCTGAACTTTGCCATGCCAAAGAATCAAGTATTTTGAATATGTTAGTTGCTTCACTTTCTTTCTATTCCATTTGATCTTAACCATGAGGCTATCGACAAGATTCATAAAACTTGATTTGATAACCTATATAAAACTTTGACGCCAATAAAATCAATTTGTTCTGCCTTGAGGAAATCTTTTGTTGGTGGGCAATCAATAGGATGAGAGCAGTTGTGTAGAACTTATGCTCAAAACACTCTTCAAGATGAAGCTGTTTTCTCCATGGAAACTTCTTGCTCTTCATTGGATGGAGGAGGAATGTGATAGTATTGCGACTTGGTATTGGGAAGGGTGACCCAACAGTTGACATCGTATCCGTTTTTGCATGCTTTAACAAAATGTGTATTCCATTATAAGTGAACTTTATGGTATTATCTTCCCTATTATAAATGGCACTAAATTCATTTATTTATGGATGACCAGGTAATACATGCGTAATATTCATGGGAAGAATATGACAACCAATCTCATTTGGACCAAACTACGTAATAGCGTTGTGGATATGGTTCAGTCTTAAAGCTTCATTCTAGTGACACCTAGTTAAGATATTGGCATACTACATTCATTGTACATCCTCCATCAATGGCAATTTTGCAAACATTTTTGGCACATCTAAGAAATGTAGTTTACTAGAATCTTACAGTTGAAATCTAAAGCTTAGATTTTTAGGGTTAAAGATGAAGGAGGAATGAGAGAAAAAGAATTAAGAAAATAGGTTTAAAGTTCTACTTTATTTCCTGCACCTCTAAGTATTTATATTAAAGTAATAAAAGTCTAAGTTACAAGATGGTCTTCCAAGCATAAACATGAGAAATAAAATAAGAAAATAGCTATGTTAACACTCCCCCTCAAGCTGGGGCATAGAGATCAAATATGTCCAGCTTGAAGGATAATCGCTAAAAGGTTGAGCGTGATAAGGGTTTCGTGAAAATATCACCCAACTGAAAATATCACTCAATGAACATATGGAGTGGTAATGTGTTTCCGTAATAACAAATTATGAATGAGGTGGCAATCAACCTTAATATACTTAGTTCGTTTATGAAAGACGGGATTATTCGCAATGAAAATAGCATCCTGTTTAAATATTTGCATCGGAGAAAAACCCCGAATTCCAAAATCCATAAGAGATCGAATCCATAACATTTTGGAGGCAGTATGGGCCATAGCACGATACTCTACTTCAGAACTAGAGCAGGCTATAATCGCCAATTTCTTACTATGTTAAGTAACAAGGTTTCCACCATCAAAGGTACAATAGCCAGAGGTAGACCGACGATTAGAGCCTGTCAGCCCAATTAGCATCACTAAAATCTACCACAGACAAAGAGCAAGAAGGACGATAGAGTAGACCTTGATCGGGTCTACTCTTCAAATATCACACAATTCGACAAACAACATCAAAGTGAGGTTGGCGAGGAACATGATAAACTGATTAACTACACCAACTGCATAGGTAATGTCAGCACGAGTAATCGTAAGATAAATTAATTTATCAACAAGGCGTCGATAATGGTCAACATAAAAAAAGAGATTGCCAGAATCAGTGTCCTGCTTAACCTTAGAATCCATAAGAGTATCAACTGGTCGAGCGCCAAGAAGGCCAGTTCAGATAAAAGATCAAGAACATACTTTCGCTGAGAGAGAAAAAGGCCCTGAGGCAATCTCAATGGCAAGGAAATAGTGAAGTGCGCCAAGTGCTTAGTGCGAAAGGTTTTGACTTAAGTGCCGTTTTAAGATTGCAATACCAGCAGAGTCATCACAAGAAATTATGATATCGTCAATATAGAAAATTAATATAACGGTGCCACTAGTGGAGTGACCAAAAAAAATGTGATCAGTAGAGGAACACTGAAAACCATAAGCAATCACAACAAAGCTAAAGCGATCGAATCAAGTGCGAGGAGATTGCTTTAGACCATATAGAGCCTTGCGCAAACGAAAGATGAGATGCTCACTGCCAGAGACAATAGAACTAGGTGGTTGGTCCATATATGCCTCATTCTCAAGTTCTCACCATGAAGAAAAGAATTCTTGATGTCAAGTTGATACAGTAGCCAATAATGGCTAACTGCCATATATAGAAGAATTCGAAAAGAATTAAGACGTGCGGCTGGTGAAAAGGTCTCCATATAATCAACACCATAAATCTAAGTGTACCTTTTTGCCACTAAGCGCGCCTTAAGCCGCTCAACAGAACCATTGGGAAGATATTTGACAGCATACAGCCAACGACAACCCACAGTTTATTTACCGAGAGGAAGAGAAGTAAGCTCCTAAGTCTGATTATTATGAAGAGTACTCATTTCCTCAGTCATAGCGTGTTTCCATCTAAGCAAGGATATAACCTACTTGTAAGAAGAAAGAATAAAAACAGTAGACAAGGTACATGCAAAGGAATAAAGACAAGGAGAGATACGATCATAAGAGACATATTAAGCGATAGGATGTTGAGTGCAAGTGCGTTTATCTCGCCATAAGGCAATAGGCAGGTCATCAACTGAAGGTAGGACCGCAGACGAGGAAGATGATGTGGTTGGGCCATAAGCACAGTAGGCTGATTTTGAGAGTGGTGATATATCTACAGAGGAAGAGATTGCACCTGCACACGAAGATGAAGTGGCAAAGGGAGTGTAGGAGTGGTGAACTCCCCCTCACGACAATAGATAAGGTCAGAGGACAAGTCCTGACTAGCAGAAGTAAAGAAAGAAGTCGACTCAAAAAAAGGTGACGTTAGCACTAACAAAATATCTACGAGACTCTAGATGGTAGCAATTGTTAAGTCATCAATTGTCCTAAAAACTTAAGCTGTTAGGAAATGGGCCGAACATAGTATGTCAAGCTATTTAACTCTTCCTTCATGTGCGACCCTATCTCGTACGTGGAGAGGCGAACAGACTAAACAGGTGCACCAACATACAAAGTGCACAATAACAAATATAATAGGGAAACTGTTGGAAAATTAGGAAGATATGGCTGATTGTATGGAGGTAATTAGGCAAGATTGTATGACTGTTTGTATGACTGTAAATTAGGAAGATATGGCTGATTGTATGGCTAATTATATGACTGATTGTATGACTGTAAATTAGGTAGTAATTAGTCAATGATTATAAATAAGGAATGTATCTTTATTAGGTAAACTAATTAGTGATTTATTTCTTAGTTTAGGCCCTTGTAATTTCTATAAGTAGAGATTAGTGTAATTCAGGATTTGATTGAATGAATGAGAAAATTATTTTCAAACTA
>JAULJZ010000023.1:6074976-6109716 GCA_032270985.1 Heliamphora pulchella
TGAGAAATAGGGTGTTTCGTTGGTCGTCGGCGGTTAAGGAAGGGTCGTCGGCTTGGTTTGGTGGTCGGCGTTGGTCGTCGGTGGCTAGGGAAGGGTCGGCGTTGGTCGTCGGTCGTCGGTGGCTAGGGAAGGGTCGTCGGCCTGGTTTGGTGGTTGGTAAGTACTGTGGCTAGGGTTTCGGCGAGTACAGAGTGTTTCGTTGAGGGTTTGGTGGCTAGGGTTTCGGCGTTGGTCGTTTGATGGCTGTGGCTAGTGCTGGTGGTGGTCGCTAGGGTTTAGGGTGGTCGCGATCGGCACTGTTGGAGGTGGTAGGAAGATTGGCACTGTTGAGGGTGTACGGTGGCTGTAAGATGGCTGTAAGGTGGCTGGAATCGTTTGGCACTGTTGGAGGCTAGGATTAGTGTTAGAGTTAGGGTTAGGGTTAGGGTTAGGGTTAAGGTTTCATGGAAGTTAGGGTTTCATGGTGGCTCTGATACCATGTTATTAGACCAAGAATAATGAGAAGCTATACCCTAATGGGTAGACGAGCTCTTATTTATAATAAACTTAAAGAACACTATTACAATCATACACTCACACGCACCGGATAATAATAACATAATAATAATATAACAATAATAAGCTACTAACATTTCCCATCCTCCGGGCATGGTATGTCGTTTCTGTCGTGTTCTTTATGGCCTTAAGCAATCCCTATGTGCCTAGAATGACTGTTTCCAGTTTACTGCTAACCAAATTGGATTTCATTCTAGCCCTTATGATTCTGCTCTTTCTATCCGACATACATATGGTGATATTGTTCTTTTGCTCTTATATGTGGATGCCATGTTCATCACTGGTTTTGATTCGGTCACTATATCCGAGGTCAAACATCTGTTTCGGGAATTCGAGATGAAAGATTTGGGCCCTCTTCGGTATTTTCTCGGTATCGAAGTCGCTTCACCTCAGGGTTATCATCTCTCCCAGACTAAGTATACTAATGAGATTGTTCATCGTGCCTGCCTAACTGATGATAAGATTGTTAATACCAAAGTTTTAAATCGCGGTATCAGCTGGTGTAACGACCGCGGTTGCGTGTAGCGGGTATTGAGCGTATCGGTTAACCTGTAACGGGAATCAAGAGCCGCGGACGTGAATTTTTTTCAAGTGCTAGCAAATGACATAAAATTCATTGATACACATATTTTTGCTTTGTTTACTACAAATTGAATGTTTGTAGTTGTTTTTCAATGCTATTTGGATACAAAAAAACATATTTTTTAGAATTTATGTTTTTAAAATTAAAAAAAATACGATATTGTTGTATGGTAAAAGTATTTCACTAAATATCTATGATATTATAAATACTAATATAATTGATAATATTTGATAACAAAGACAAGCAAAAAATAATATTGATTGTGATAATGTCATGCATGATGCATGTTTTAAACCTCTAATATAGTTATAAACTAACAAATAACAAAACTTAAATAAAAAATATTATACTAGATAATAAATATTTATATTACTTTTACTTTATATAATATAAATGAGGTTAGATATATACATAATTTAAATGTTACATACAATAATAATAAATTATAAGATGATAAATTAAAGAAAATAATTAAAAAAATAAGATAAAGATATAAATAAAAATTATAATGAAAATTTAAATGCCAATTAAAATAATAAAAAGACTTACAAATTAAAAAAAATAAAGAGGCAAAGTGACCAAACACCACCGAAATCACCCAATACTCCACGACTTCAACTTCTCCAATACTCCTCTAATCAACGCAATCAGCAGATTCAACACTCAACAGCTTCGAACACCACCGAAATCACCCAAAATCCCAAATCGATCATTCGAACTCCACTCGAGTCCCAAATCGCAACCTCGGCAACACCCAAATCGCAAATTAAACTCCAATCGAACTCCAACAGCACGATCAGTAATCCAAATCGACACTGGAAGCCTAGAACCCTAGATCCAAACTGAAATCGACACTGGAACCCTAGATTTGAAGAGCAAGATGAGTTCGGAAGAGGCGAAAGAAGTTTGGAAGAGGTGAAAGTTGTCGTTGTGTCGGGAGGGGGGCCCGTATCGTCTGTAGAGACTGTTACAGGCCGATACACTACTGTTACCCATTACGTAACATGAGTAACGGTCGATACAGTGGGGAGTCTCCGTGCAACTGATACCATCCATGGTAATAGAATCGACCTTTCAAGATACCGTTACGTAATGTCCGATCCGTTACGTAACGGCTGTTATTTAGATCCCTGGTTAACACCCCCATTGAACTTCATGCTAAATTCTCTTCCTCTGATGGTGTTCCCCTTAGAGATCTTTCTGTTTATCAGGAGATGGTTGGGTGTTTAGTCTATCTAACCATTCCTAGACTTGATGTTTCCTAGACCTGATATTGCTTATGCATTCATGTCGTCATTTAATTTGTTTTTGCTCCTCGCTCTACTCATTGGGCTGCTTTGCTCCGCATCATCCGTTATGTCCGACAAACTATTTTTCATAGTTTGTTGTTGTCCTCCACCTCCACGTTAACTCTTAAGGCCTATGCGGATGCTGATTGGACTGGTGATGTTTCTAATCGAAAATCTACTATTGAATATTGCATCTTTCTCGGTGAATCACTTATTTCTTGGAAGAGTAAGAAGTAGTCTATGATTGCCTGTTCCATTGCTGAGGCGGAATATCGTGCTATGGCTTATGCTACCGCTGAAATTGTCTGCCTCCGGTGGCTTCTGTTTAATCTGGGTGTCTCTTTCGATTCTCCTACCTCACTTTATTGTGACAATACAAGCGCGATCCAGATTGCCCATAATTCATGAGCGTACTAAGTATATTGAAATTGATTGTCACTTTGTCCGTCAACACCTTTAATTGGGCACCATTAGCCTTCTGTTTGTCTCCTCTTTGCAGCTTGTTGATTTCTTCACGAACTGACACGAAGACTCACATAGTTGCTCGTTTTTGTTTTTTGTTGCACAAACTTTCATTACACTTTGGGCTTGCATCGCGAGTTTGAGAGGGGGTGTGAGAATATGTTATTATTATTGGGATATTTTGCAATTATTAGGATTATGAGAATATGTTATTATTATTATTAGGATATTTTTCTATTATCAGGCTCTTGTTTCCTAATTAGTCTTATTACCATTATTAGGGTTTTCTATAGTTTATATATATGATGTATTCCTTCATTATTGTTTAAGCCTTTGTAATATAGCAATATTACTTTCAGATTTGCTCTCAATTACAACTCTGGAAAAAAAAAGGTACCTGAGAGTTAGTTTCTCTTCCAAAAGGGAAGAAGCCAGTTGGGTGCAAATGGGTATTTACCGTCTAACACAAGGCAGATGGGTCAGTTAAGAGATTAAAGGAAGGATTAGTTGCGAAGGGCTTTACCCAGACTTATGGTATTGATTATCAAGATACTTTTGCTCCGGTAACCAAAATAAATTCAGTTCATGTGCTCTTGTCCTGTGTTGCCACTATGTGTTGGCCTCCCCAACAGTTAGATGTGAATAATGCATTCCTCTAAGGGGACTTAAGAGGAAGAGGTGTATATGGGTGTATCACCAGGTTACTCATTCTTTGAAACTGAAGGGAAGGTGTACCAATTGAAGAAGACTTTATATGGGGTCAAACAATCTCTAAAAGCCTGGTTTGAAAGATTTTTCAAGGCTATGCTAAGATTTAGATATGTATAGAGTAATGCAGACGATACCATATTTATCAAGCATGGTAATAATAAGATCACAATCCTTATTGTATATGTTGATGACATAGTTGTGACAAGTGATGATGCAGAGGTCTATCATCTCAAGATAAGTCTATCTAAAGAGTTTGAGATGAAAGATCTGGGGACATTATAATATTTTCTTGGGATTGAGGTAGCTAAATCAGATAATGGCATATTCATTTTCCAAAGATAGTATACTCTTGATTTCCTAGAGAAAACTGGCATGTTGGGTTGTCAACTTGCAAATTCGTCAATTGAGGCGAATCATCGCCCCAGTAGTGGTAATGGAGAACCTATCGACAAGGGTAGATTTCAGAAGCTTGTGGGAAACTAATATATATATCTCATAGTCGACCTGATATTGCATATGCTTTAGGGGTTGTCAGTTAGTTCATGCATGATCCTCGTAGTACACATCTTGATGATGTTTATCGCATTTTGCGGTACTTTAAGTCTACCCCTAGAAAAAGATTTCTGTTTTCTAATCATGGTCACTTGAAATTAAAAATTTTCACGGATGTAGACTGGGCTGGTTCAGTTGATGATAGGCGGTCTACATCGGGTTATTGCACGTTTGTAGGAGGCAATCTGGTTACTTGACGAAGTAAAAAGCAGACACTGGTAGCTAGATCAAGTGCAGAGGCTAAGTACATGGCTATGGCACATGGCATTTGCGAACTTCTATGACTCCAAGTTCTATTGAAGGATTTGGGATTTGAATGTGAAAAACCTATGAAGTTGTATTGTGATAATAAAGTTTCCATCAACATCGCTTATAATCAAGTACAACTTGACAGAACGAAACATATTGAGATTGACAGACATTTCATTAAGCAAAAACTATGCAAGGGTTCAATTTGTATGCCATTTGTGAAGTCTATGAATCAATTAGCAGATATTTTTACTAAAGGACTTAGTAGTAAGGTGTTTCACCCTAGTATATGCAATTTGGGCACGAGAAATATCTATAGTTCAATTTGAGGGGCAGTGTTAATTTATGGGCATTATTGTACTTTATACGTTGGTCTCATTATATAAATAATAGTGATAAGAGAGATAAGGGAGTTAACCCTAATTTTGGTTGCTCTCTTATTCACCACCACATCAATTCTCTCTCAAACTTTATCCTCTCTTTTTGTCTTTACAGTATTCTTAACAGTTACCAAGCACTCTTAACAGCTTAAGCTGTTGACCCAAACAATTCACTACAAACTCCCACTGTTCATGTGCCGAATGTCTCTGAAAGGTGGACTGTTAAACAGACATACGGCGTGAAGGCTGCAATTGAACAGCTAGAATGGGGAACAAATGCGAAGTGTTGTTGTCCATTTGCAGCTTTCTTCCATATTCAAAGCACGTCTTGCCAATTGGGAAGGGGGAATAATAACAAAGAGAGAATCTGGAACATACGTCCCATCAATCTTGAGTGCCAATTGATTTGTTCTGAACAAACGGTGGAGAGGCTGTAGTTTCATTCCTCAACTAAAGAGAGTCAACCCCCCCCCCCCAACCCCCTCGCGAAAAGAAAAGATAAAAAATCGGTATTAGCCATTGAGGCCAATAACCATTGCTAGTTGGTGCTTACCCTTCAATAAACTAAACAAGGGAAATCTGGAGAGACGACAGCAATATAGGTCAGATACTTTCTTTTGAATAGCTTGCTCTCTGAAAACAGAGATTTGAAGAAAGAATTGCTGATGTTCTGTGAGCTTGGGTACTTTTCACAAGTTGATTGGCTTAAAATAGGGAAATAAGTCTAAAAGAGACATATTTGACTTTAAACGAAAAGCATATTGATAGATTCCACTGACTTCAACTAGTCTAATATGAAGATAGCATATAAATGTGCACACATGGAAACATTCACCGATGTGATGTTGTCGACATTTTTAATATCATTAATGTTGTTATTCTAGTAGTAATATTCTTCTTTTCACCCTACTATTCATTTGTCATTAACTTGGATAGTGGAGAAAACATTTTTATATACCCTGTAATGGCAAGGGCAACTTGATGCACTTATGCAAACTCTTTTCCACTGCCAGATTTTTATAATTCTTTTTTAAGTATAATCTTTGGAGCAATGAGCCATATGATGAACATTAAGGACCATGAGGGAAAAACGATGATTGTGTATCGTTTTCTGACTGATAATTGCCCACCTCTGTTTCTTCTTTTGAGTAGTCATTGAGTCGACCGCAACAGCTAACTAAACAAGGCCGTATTCTTGAGGTGGCTATTGAAGCAGCAGCAAGTGCAGTCATTGATCTCAGGGATAGTTTGAATGAATTGGATGGCAAAGTAGGCGATGGTGACTGTGGGTCGACTGTAAGTCTCTTTGTTGACATTATGGTTCTCTCCTGTCCTTGTTGATGCATGGTAAGCTGCATAGGGAGGTCTTATTCATTTTCCTTGCAGATGTTTAGAGGAGCAACAGCTATTCTTGAAGACATGAAGAAGCAGTAAGTTTTTGTCACTTATGTCTGTTTTCTTTGCCAAACAAATTAATCCATGCCTGTATACACTATTAACAAAGAACAACGACTACGTACATATGAAATTTGGTGTGCTAGCTTTTGGATTATTGTAATTGGTGTATCAAATCTGTTGGGATCAGAACTAAATAAATTAAGCAGATTATTGTTCATTATAATTCCTCTTGGAAAGATAAATAGCTGATATAAGTTTGTGATGCATGTGCCATAGTTGCACGTATCATACTTTTCTTACTGCGAATAGTGCAGTTTATTCGTTTTGAGAGTTAAGCTCACCTTGTTCTATTGCCCATGATAAATCTATGATGGATTGATTATCTATCAATTTATATTCAGTTTTTACCATACTAACTTAATATAATTAAGATTAAACTATTAAACAATTTATGGATCTTTTTTTAATCTATTTGCTTTTATTACGGAAAGTGTGATCTTGTGAGTTATGTACTATCCAAAAAACTGTTAAGAAATAGGGATTGGAAATTCTATTTTTCCTTTGTCATGTCTTTATTTTTCCGTATGTTTCAAGCCGTCTAATATGTTAATCGGTCATAGAAGTTATTATATTTGTGTCGTGTTGTACTTTTTAAAAGGGTTAACCTCATATGAATTAAAGGTTGGGTAAAATACACTGACCTCCCCTGAGGTTTGTAACTAATATACAACTACCCCTATGGTTTAGGGAATTATGGTCTCCATGAAATTTCTAGTCCCAACGGTTAGTTAGGGTTGATGCAACAACCAAAAATACTAAAATATACTGATTTTATTCCTATGAAATCCTTCTAATTCCTCTGTGCACAACATAAAAATGCTAGCAGTAATTCATGTATGCATTGGTTCAGGGAGGTGACTGTAATTTCTTATGTCACAGGGGTGCTTGTGTATTAGCTCCAAGCCTCAGGGAGGTCAATGTATTTTACCTTTAGAGGTGTGGAGAGTGGTATCTATTACATCTTCTTTTGGGTTCATTGTAAATGTTGCTGATCCAAGAGATTGGAATAATTCTTACTTGACTTATTTTCACTAGAATATCAAATAATTAAGGAGACTTCTAATTTGTAGATTTTTCTTTCTTACAGATATACTCTTTCCACCTTAGTGTGATGGTTGGGGTATGCTCATTAGTTGCACCCAAAAAATTAGAAGAGAAGATGATATTATAGGTAATTTTATAATTTGAAGTTGAAAGAGTAAGAAATTGATGCTTATAAGTTATGCCTAAGTCTTGAAGTATTGGTGAAAGCATTTTAACTTCTTGAGAGTCAAGTCCCCCTATGAAAGCTTTCACTCTATTTTGTGTAGGTATTTAGAAGCCCAAGTTAGACTTGAGTCATGGAGCTTGGAAAAATGGCGTGCACTTCAATGGTTGGAGACAGCCGCAGGTGGAGGTGGGAGCTCAAGGCATCTTTGAGGAGAAAGTGGGATGTCAATGGAGAGCTTCGCCATAGACGGAAGGGGATGGATCTAAGAGAAAAAGTGTCTTTCAAGAGTTGAAGGTCAACTATTCATATATGGGAGTCAGAGGAGGGGTCTGGCTCACCTGAGGACAAGTGGTTTCTTTGCAAGTCCTAGGTTTAGATTTTGGAGCTCGTATAATGGCATTGCAAAGGTTGATATGATATGTGGAGTCGTATTATAGCTTAGGTAGAGGGTATAATACGTGCTCCATGGTGTTAGCTGTCTCGGTCAATGCTCCCCTGTTTCTATGACAAGTCAAGGCGAGGTCGCCCTTTTGGAGGTACCTAGTCTATGCTACTAATTTAGGGTACTTTGAATGGTCCTTTAGGAAAGTTTGCTAAATAAATGGAGATATTGAGTTGGAGCCTGGCCGAGCAGCTAAAAACACCATGTGGTGATGATTCTTTTCGATATCGATGAGGCGTGAAGGAGGCAACTCAGCGGAGGTTAGTTGAACGAATAGTATTATACTAAGCAGTGCAGCCGTCGAGTAGATCTCGATCTTACCCAATGCTTGGCATGGCTGGTGGTACTTTGGTGGGAACCAATGCGCTGAGCTTATAAACGGCCAAGTCCACGTAAAGGGGCAGTTTACGGGCCTTTAATTAGGTAGGTTCATGACATAGTGCTCATTTGCAGGATGATGAGAAGTTAAGGTACCCAGCTCGCTAATAAGTGGTTGTGTCAAAGCTGGTTGCTCACAAGAGTTGAGGCGAGCTAAGGCGGCTTGCTCATTGGTGAGAAGGCAGTTCGTTCATTGTGAGGTGACCTTAAGTAACTCCCTCGTCCTAGGCGAGCTAGGTTGCTCGTCCTTTATGAGATAATGTGAGGTGACTCGCTTGTTGGAGGCAAGTTTAGTGCCTCCTCCCACATGGCGAGGTAAGACCGGTTGCTCATTGGAGATGAATTGGGCGGCTCAATCTTTGCAAGGTGAGTTGAGGCAGTTATCAGAGGTGAGCTAGGCGGCTTGCTCCTTCCCAGAGGTGAGGCACTCACTCGTTTGAGGTGAGTAGGTCAGCTTACTCTTTGCAAGGTGAGCTCTTCGAGATGCTGCGTGGTGATGATCCTTCTATGTACCCACATTTTATATCCCTTGTATAACTTCGTTTTTATCCTCTCAAAATGTTACATCGACAAATTTTTGTGATGATGCAGATGGGTGGGTGCAGATTAGGGGTTGTTTGGTCTAACTTGATTGAGACTTTGGCTTCGTTTGGTAATCTAGCTTAAAGTTGAGTTTTTTGCTTCTTCTTTTTTTTTTTTGACTTTAAGCCAAATAAGCAAAAAGTATGTTTGGTTAAAAAGTGGCTTTAAGCCACCATATAGAGAGAAAAAAATTGTGGTAATGAACGACTTGTGCGTGTATATGTATATGCATGTGTATGTGTATGTATATGAGCTTCCTACACACGCGACAAAGAAGGATCCCCCCGAGAGGGAGAAGCAAAGAAAAGGGTTATGGTCCTAGTTTGACTTCACACCATCATTCTGGACTTTAGGAAGGCTTGGATTAAGGAGGATCGAAAAATCCCTTGCAACTATTAGAGTTCAACATCCTCCTTTCCCAACCAAAGGAGGGAATGGAGTAATGGATTACCAAATCTTATAGCGATTTTGAAAGTTTTGACTTATTTGTGACGTAAATCAAAAATGCTAAAAGTTCGATTTTAAGCTGGAACCAAATGAGGCCTTTAATATTATGTTTGATGGAGGACTGCATTTGATACGTTTCCAATTCTGAATTTCGTCAGTAATACTAAGCTGAGCTGGTATACTTTAGAAGTAGCTTAGAAATACAAGTTGTTGCTCTTCCTTGGCCACTTAAATTGTGCTAGTGTTGGCATTTTCTAGAGTTTTACGCAAGGTTTGCTTGGAATGAAAACATACTTTTTGAAGATAGCATATAGAAGTTTAGTGATGTAATACGTGGAGAGATGAGATGGGGAAAGAAGGTAACACAAAGGAAATTCAAATTCTTGTTAATCAATTCTAAATAATACATCAAGAGAGTTTCTTATTTATAGGATTAAAATCTTATTCTTAAAAAGAAAATTAGAACTCTAATGAAAAGAAAAGAAAATAAAAATTCTAGTTAAAACATAAACTGTAATCTTAAGCTAAATGGAAACAAAATAAAAACTCTAATTAACAAACTATTAAATTCAACTAATTATTGAATAATTAAAAAATTGTAAATGAGGCTCATTGTTCCATGTCATTCTTTTCTACCGAAAAAAAGAACTCAACCTCGAATTCGTCCTGAAATGTTAAACTTTGTTATGCCAAATAATCATGTATTTCGAATATGCCACCTGCATTAGTTTCTTTCCATTCCAAGGCTATTAACAAGATTCACAAACCGTTTTCTACATGGAAATTTCTTGTTGGATGAGGAATAGGAGCAAGTAACACATGATATGGAGTATAATCAAACTTGGCTTGGTCATGGTGTTGCTGAGTAGACATTGAGGTGAGAGACCCATAAGTTGATATCCCATCTCTCTCTCTCTTTCTCTCTCTCTCTCTCTCTTTTAGAATTGCAGATTTTAACAAAATAAAATTAATATTATATTTGAATCTAATGGTTTTATCTTCCATGTTATAAACAACACTAAATTCATTCATCCATTCATGGAAAGGACGTCACACCAAATTTCATATGAACAATCGTCCATCTAAATGGAAACCAAACACCTTTGAGAAACTAGAAGTGGATTGTGATTAGCCCAAAGCAGTTGATAGAGTTGGGAATAGGATTCAAGGTTAAGTTTCTTCCTAGTGACACTTAATATGGATACTGCATTCATTAGGCACCCCTATCAATAAACATTTTGCATACTTTGTTGAGGCTTCTAAGGAAAGTATAAAAATCATTGATGCGTTTCTGCTTCAGCGTTTATGATAGGTACAAGAGTATAAAAATCATTGATGTGTTTCTGCTTCAGTGGACTCTCGGATCATCTACAGGATGGAATTCTAAAGATGCATTTCTTTTAAATTTATGATGCATGTATAGGCGATATAGTAATTTTTATTGAATTTTGTAGTCAAAGCAGAAAGTAATATACTTTAATATTATAAATGATACATTGGGGCGGGTGTAAAGCTAAGTAAATTGCTTCGACTATTCCCTAGATACATTTCATTTGATGGTTCGAGGCAACTTGAAAGCTAAGCAATGGTAATTTTAAAGATTCCCCTAGGGGAAAATAGAGATGCCTCTTATGTTACCAATAATATGTGGAAGTATCGACGTAATTTTGTAGTCAATCGATCTAAATACTACATGAAGAACATAAGCTAGGTGACGGAACGAAAAGACCTAGGATGATAACATGAGTGATTCAGCATATTTGGTTCCTATATATCCATTCATGTGGTATTTCGTTGAACAATATATATAAAATCCATCGTATAGATATCACTATCTACGTCCAGAAAGTCATATGGTTTGGAAGAAGCTTGTGCAGTTTGGGAAGGGGTTTTCATTGACAAAAAAGAAGATTATGTTTCAATTGATAAATCCTTAGGCGCGGCTATACATAACATAAACATCACACTTGGAAAGGGTGAGCAATTAGTTAAAGCAGTGAGTGTTGTAGCGAAATTGATTGCAAAAGCGGAGAAATCAGCCGCATTAAATTACCTTTTGGGGAGATCCGTTTGATATCCAAACAATGCTTAGCAATAGTCAAGATAAGTGGGGAATGCTGGGGTAAACTAGAATAGTTTGGATAGGATTGGATCTAACCGTTGCAAGGTAAGCATCCTGTAGTAAAAATAGTAGTTATGAATCCCATAGACCATCCCCGTGGTAATGCTTCATTACTTGTTTTGTCTGGTATTATGATACCGCTTATCCTTGTGAGTTTACAGACCTACTGGACCATAAGCTTCTCAAGGTTAAGCATTTATTTTTTAAGTTAGAGACCAACGTCTTGGCGCTAACGTGGCATCCAATCAAGCACCTAACGGTTTATGTAAATATCGAATGCGTTCCCCAACTAGAGAAGTCATTTTGGAGGACAAACTAAGCATTTTTGGATTTGCATTCCTCATGGTTAGAACCTTTGAGGGGTTCAAATGGCTGGACTTGGGTCCAAATGGGCTGGACTTGAGTAGGTTCAAAAAGGATATGCAACCTTGGCCAAAAAGGCGTTCTGCAAAATATGAGCCATGCTCCTTTAGGTTCTTTAAATTCTATGAATGGTGTAGCTACTGAGATCAATGCACTCAATTATGTCTCTTATTGAAGTTGGTTAGCTTTCTCTCATTTTGTTCTAGCATTTTTCTTATTAGTAGGTCATTTGGGGCAATTGAGAAGGGCACGAGCAGCTGCAATAGGATTTGAAAAAGGAATAGATCGTTATTTTGGACCTGATTTTTTTACCACTTTATTCGTACGAGGGGAATGTAATTGTTTTACTTCACAAATAGGCATTCTTTTCTATTCTATTAGTATTTTCTATTAGATTATTATTAGTTAGTGATCCAGGCTTAGTGAGTCATTTCTTCCATGATGAATTGTTGGCATTAGTCATACATTTTGTCTCTGTGGACTGAGGAGAAAGGGGGCTCTTGGCCACACCCCATTTAAACTTCTATTTGACTCTAAAAAAGAAAAATGTTAGTATTGGTTGGCCATCAAGATCAAGAAATGGGATTTACTGAAATTGAATCTTTGTGGAAACGTTAATATCATACTGAGATCTTTTACACATTTGATGAAGCAAGGTATTTTTTCTTATAATCGGTAAAGTTTGTGAAGTTGGTAAGGATTAAAATATTCCTTCATTTTTATGATCATCAATCCTAGAGGCCCCCTTTACCATTCTATATTAATGGGTTATTCTACTTGCATAGATATGGTAGAGGGGCAATTTTGGCAATATTGTTAATCAATTACATAACTACGCATTTGGCTTTTCTTGAATGAAATCTACAGAAGTATTGTACTACAAAAGTATTGTACTATAAAGCATAATGAGATGAATTATATAAATATCCATAACCCTCTTCTATTAGATATAGAAAATAATCCTTTTCTTGACATAGTTGGAAGTTCCTATAACATTATTATTTTTAACATAATAAGCGCGACCTTCATGTCCCGCATGTCGTACGGGGCGCTTCGCCGGAGTTCACAACAATTTATTCCCTTTTCAGATCTGTAATCATTGGAAAAGGAGAAAGGCTTTTTCAATATTCTTTGAAGGCCTTTTTTGAAATATCTTTCTCGTGTCTAGTACTTCATGTAGGCCTTTTTCTGGGGTCTAACGTTAGCACAATGTGTAGTGAGTCAATGATGGTTTCTCATTTGTTACATGCTGATGATACGATGCTTTTTACAGGTGTTGAGCTAGCTCAGATGGGGTATCACTGCTATGTACCTATTTTCTTTGAGCTTGTGTCGGGCCTCCTGGTTAATCTAGCCAAATTAGAGTTAATTACTTAATTTCGATTGGTGATGTCCCAAATGTAGAGGGTTGGATTGGTATTTTAGGGGTCCAACCATGGTGCTCTTCTAGTCACTTATCTGGGACTTACATTAGGGGCAAATTTTAAGGCGAAAGTGTCAAATTTTAAGTAGATTCCCTTTAACTTGTATGTCGAAGGCAGAGAAGACAGAAACAATCATCTATTGGACCATCTCGGGTGTAAGAGTAGAGGAAGAACTGCCTACAGAATGTTGTTCCGGAGAGGGAACCAAAGAGGCAGTCATGAAATTGGACTGGACAGCATTAGGGAGGGCTGGAGTGCGCCGATTTTGAGGTCGCACTTGACAATCTTTAATGATATGTCCCTCCCTTTTGCAATAATTGCAGAATTTCTTGCTGCAATACTTGCCAATAGCTGAGAATGATACTTCCCAGAATACCCATCTATGTTGCTGCAATGCCCAACCAAAACAAAAACTCTCTACACCCAGAAGTTTCCGACAATCCCAATGAGAGGTCCGATAACCCCAAGTCAAGAAGTCTCAAGAGATAAACCACTAAAGAAATTTCATAACTCGACCTAGAAAAAAAAAAAAAAAACTAACCCAGAAGATTAAGCACAAAATTTAGAATTCTGGCTCTAATACCATGTCAAATGGTTTGAATGCCTCTCAATGGAGGATCTCTTCTCATTAAATAGAAAAGTATTACCATAATTTCAGTCTGCAATCATTCCTATCAATCAATCTCCATCAATCTCTCTAAATCAGCCAACAATCACTTTGTACCATAATTACAATGCAATCAATCTCTCTAAATCATCTTACAACCACTTTGTACTATAATTACAATACAATTAATCTCTCTAAATCAATAGTTACAATAATATTATAGCAAGATATTCCAGCTGACAGAAAGTAATTTGGGATGGGGTATTGGAAAGATTTCAGAGAAGGCCGGCAGGGTGGAAGCATCAATGTATTTTTAAGAGAGGTTGTCTTACTCTCCTTAAGTGCACACTTTCCTGCTCCTGACTTGCTTTTTGTTGGTTCATACTATCCTCAGGTCTGTGACCAAGAGGTTAGAGAAGTTGTAGAGAGATTTCTTATGGGGTGGTTTGTGTGATTGTTTGTAGTATCATCTGGTCAATTGGAATACAGTTTGCTCTCCTATAAATGTATGGGGGTTTTGGTGTTAGAAGGCTGGAGGCTTTTAATAAAGTTATGTTAAGGAAGTGGCTGTGGAGATTTGCTTGTGAGAGGGAGCTTTTGGAGGAGGGTGATTAAGTCCAAGTATAGGTCTTTAGTGGGTGATTGGGTCACCCCTAGGTGAATAGCTCGTATGATAGACGCTTGTGAAAGGATAAATTCTCTAGACGCATTTCTTTAATGTCGGTAGTGGGAAGATGGTGCAGTTCTAGCTTGATGTTTGGTGTAGAAATGAAGCTCTTTGTACGATATTCCCTGATATTTTCATTCTGGTTAGGGATAGAGCGGTTTCTGTTAAGTATGCCCGGAGTTATTCTGCCCTTT
The DNA here is from genome assembly GCA_032270985.1 of Heliamphora pulchella. Lineage (NCBI taxonomy): Eukaryota > Viridiplantae > Streptophyta > Magnoliopsida > Ericales > Sarraceniaceae > Heliamphora > Heliamphora pulchella. The sequence goes on from JAULJZ010000023.1 coordinate 6,089,652, forward strand.
GTTTTTGGGACATTGGGTGGAGGAGGGAGGTTCAGGATTGAGAGTTGGATTAACTGTTGAATCTGCTAGGAGTCTTGTGTGTACACAGGGGTGGTGGTGTTCTGCGGAGACGTGAACTCTGTTAGGCGGATAGGAGAGACGAGTGAGAATTTTCATATTAAGTCTTTCTACAGGTGCTTGATGGGTGATAGGAGGACAATTTTTGCGAGTAGGAATATTTAGAAGGTGAGCTCCTTTGAAGGTGGATTTCTTCAGCTGGTGTGCGACACGTGGAAAGATTTTTACTATTGATAACTTGTGGAGGGGGGTGAGTTCGTTCCTCACCTCTTGATTAATTGGTGCTGCATTTGTGAAGGGGGTGAGTTCGTTCCTCACCTCTTGATTCACTATGATCTTGCTAAGGAATTGCGGCGTTTTGTTTTGCTGCTTTTTAGTGTTGATTGGGTGGTTGGGAAAAATGTTTTTGACATTTTGTTGAGATGGGACGGGGTAGTTATCGAGGAGTAGGAGAAGGACCTAGCCTTTACGTTCGCTTTGTGTGATGTGGGTGATTTGGCTGAAACAAATCAGAAGATCTTTTGAGGAAACTGAACTTTTGGTTTAAAGATTGAAAGCACTCCTCCTTGTTAATTTGTATAGCTGGATTTCTAAACAGGGGGCACCGTCTGTGGAGGATGGGATAGATTTTTTGGAGTCACTTACTTTGTTTTGACTTTTTGTGGATGTTTTTGTTGCTTTCCTCCTCCTTTTGTGGGAGTCTTATTTCTCCATTTTGTATGGAGTTTTTCTTCTTATACAGGTGGCATTCTCTTAATGCATTTATAAAATTTTATCTATCAAAAAAAGTCTTATTTATAGGATTAAAATCCTAATTTTAAAAAAGAAACTAGAATTTCTAACTAAAACAAAACAAAATAAGAAGTTATTTTGAAAAGATAAATTAGAATCTTAAACTAAAAGGAAACAAAATAATAATACTTCTTAAAACATAATTAAAATAAACTAATTATTAAATAATTAAAATAAAATTGTAAAGGAGGCCCAATTGTTCTGCATTGTTTAGTCTCAATTGTAAGCGCATTACTCACTAAGAAGCGTCCATTCACCTATTTGTCTTGTTATAAATGTCCCTGAGGACTTTCTCATAAGCGGATTCCAATTAAAGGGTTTTTGCCGAGCCCCAAGCTATATATTGGTGGACCCCCAAGCTATCTAGTGGTGGAGGACATACTCCACGAGCCAACCGAATTCTAGGGTGTCGCTCGAAAGAAATGCTACAAGCTTTATCTACAGCGCAAGCCATCAAGACCTTTAATAAAAATCGTTCCAGTGATCTAGACTACCTCATGGTAAAGTTCAAAACTACTTTTGACTGGCACTATCTCCATTGCATTATTTGACCCAAATGAATTAGTAATTATGTTTCCAAATATAATAAAGCACTCTACATTTTTTGTTTTGTTTTGGCTTCCTCCTCCAGAATACTCTACAGAACACTAAACTTCCTTGTGTCAAACATCACATTTCAGGGCGAGAGGTAGCTAGTATTTGCTTTTAATTACTTAGAATACACTCTGGCCCTATCTTCTCCATTACTCGTCATTTAGGTAAAATATTCCAACATGAGTGAGCAGTGTGATATGGTGGTTGCATTCCTCACTACGTATGAGTATTGCAGCTTCTTGTTCTTTCATTCTTTTCATCTTTTCTTTTTAATTTCTTTTGCGTTAATGCTTTTTGTTTTCTCTTTCTTTGTTTTTGTTTTTTTTTGTTTTTTTGTTTTGTTTTTTAACTCTTTTTCTGTGTCTTTCTTTATTTTTTCCTCATTGTTGATTGTGGAATAGCTTTCCCGGTGCTTTGCACTGATCATCACTCCCAAGATATTGACGGACGGACGCTTTTTTCTTAAATTGTGCTTTCCAGTTATCCCCTGAATGATGCTGCAGAAACAGTGAACGAAATCGGATCTTCTCTCAGTAGAGTTATGGGAGGAACAAGTGGAATCATGTAATGAAGTATTCCTTGCCTTTTGACTTGCTTCCTCACATATTATGTTTTTGATGGTTTGGTCATGTTTTGTTACTCCTAATTCTATGCATTTCCTTTGAAACAGATACTATGTATTCTGTAAGGCTGCATATGCACAGTTGAAGGCAAATAACCACCCAGTTATTACACCAGACCAATGTAAGATGATTCCAGAATCCAGATGGAAAACTTTCGTAACTTGCACTGTCAGTACATGTTGTGGGGGTATTGGGGCTGATGTGCTTGACTATTTGACTATTTACTGGTAATAACAAATAGTCATTTATTACGCCTGCACTAATGAATGTTTGATTACTCAATGACTCTCTTGTTATAGGGGCTGATGCGCTTGAAGCCGCCACTGCTGCAGTCAGTAAATATGGAGGGGCTAGTGCAGGTTATCGCACCTTGTTGGATGCCCTCATTCCTGCATCATCAGTTCTTAAAGAGGTCACCTTTGGTGCTTAACTCACTTTTTCATTGGAATTTGATTTCCTTTTGCTTTGCTACTGATACGTAATAACTTCACAAACAGCGTTTAAATGCTGGAGATGATCCAGCTGTGGCTTTTGTTCTCTCATCTGAAGCAGCACTGGCTGGCGCTGAGTCCACTAAACACATGCAAGCACAAGTGAGATTCTCTTTTATCCTTTTCTATTTGAACGTGTGCTGTGTGTTTCTTTTCTTCTATTTCCAACCTATGGACATCGGCACTTCAAGAAATAGGAGATGTTGTGAGCTGGCCTTAGAAAAAATATAGCAGTTCACGTGATTTTCTTGCTCACAGAAGGAAAAAGAAAGAATGAAGACGTGGTTTTCCCCCATAGGATTAGAAAAAAGTTATAGGATGAGGTAGTGCAGAGTATGATGTATTTTGGAAATGACTGTAGTGAAGGCGTACCCCTAATGGACCCAAAAAAAAGATGGACCAAAAGAGATGGTTATTTAGCAAGAACGAATATTTCTTTGCCTACTTATACTAAACTCACTCACCTACTCCCCTAAGGCTTTTGACAATTGCAGGGACCTCTCATGTGTTTTCTGAAATTGCACAGCTCTCCTTTGCTTTTTCTAGCATTATACATTCCCCCCTTCCTTGACTTGGCCTAGACAATGTCAACACATAGTTATACGAACTGTTAGGGGTTGGGGGAATGAGGGCACTAGAGGATTCTAAGGTTGGGAGTGCCTGAAGGGGCATTTTTTCATTATAAACATTGGCATATAAAAAATTTTAACTTTTTTTTTTATAAAAAATTTTCCCAAACAATTTAACTATTTTTATTCCTCTTTTTTCTAAAAAAATGAACCTCTTAAATGCCAAGCTTTTTAAACATCCTAAACAGAGCCTTAGTCTTTATTGCTAATTAGGGTTTCCTAGGATTTTGTTCTCTATTTATATTGTGTAACACATTATTAGTGGTTAAGCCTTCTGTTCATTGCAGTAATAATAAAGATCTCTCTTTTGTCCATCTTTCACATGATTTCTTTTTGTATTACAGCCGATTAAGCCTTAATCCAATCACAGAGTCCCACTTCAACAACCACCATCGAACAATTAATTGTCGTTAACCTGTTTAGCAACCACCTCTCGGACCACCATCAACCTGTTCATCGCCATCATTCACAACCTGTGTCTTGCACCGGCGACCCCCGCCAACTTGTCTTTGCATCCTTGTTGCTTCGGCGACTACCGCCGACCAGTCTACGATCATCGCCCACTCATCTCCTATGTTTGCCGACCACCACCGACCAATCCACAACTATCATTGACTCCTCTCCAACATTCTCCAACCATTGGTGTACCCTCAGCAACTAGATCTAGGTTTTGACGCAACAAATAGTGGCACGACCCGATTTGTTATTTTGCTCCATCACCCTTTGTTGAGCCTCCATCTTCCACCAGCAACCTTGTCGGGCCCTTGCCTGTCTCCAACGACTTGCGCTGGCCCTTCGTCTAGTTCTTTTTGGTCCTCAATCAACTTATGTTGCTTCTCTCTAGTTCATCAGTCTTCATTGGCTCTCTGGTCTACTTCAACATCTTGGTATGAAATTTTGATACAGGAATTGGCATGATACTTTTATCCTAGGTTTTTGACGAGATTTTGACTCCCTTTGATTCTCTTCATCTCTAGTTTGTTTCTTGCTCTCTAGTTCACTTTGACATCTAGATTTGGGTATGCAATTGTGGTATGAGAACCTGCGTAAAATTTTAATCACAAGATTTGAAAAGACTTGCGAGATTTTGACTAAAACCTGTGATCAACTAGCTTTTATGAAACTCCTTGATTTGCAGTTGCTTGATAATTATATACATTATGGAGAGAGCAAAGGCTAGTGCGGTTCCTTATGGCTCTTCGTGATCAATTTGAGCCTCTTAGTGGTGCTATTCGGCGCCGTTCAGCTTTACCATTAGTTGATGATGCAATCCGCGAACTTATTGTTGAAGAGACACGAATCAAGTTTCTCATATTGCTATCCCTTCTCATTTAGTGTTTGCTACACTCTCTTCATCAGTGTGTTCTACCCTTCCTCAGTTTTGCGACACTAACCGAGATGGGTCCATAGGTGACGTGATCAGCCAGTGGCTTGCGTCACCCCAAGGCTTAACTAAACTAGTCTAGCGCCTAAATAGTTCGGAATCTACTTTGTACTAAAATTTGTATTATTCTCTTTATGTCCATATCGTTCTCTAGTGAGTGGGTAGGCCATTGCGTAATCATTGTTTCTAGTTTTGGTACGAGGGTCCTCCTCTATATAATGGAGTGTTTCTGTCAGTTTATATTCAAACTAGTAAGATTACTCTAGCATTAAAATCCTGTGTTCTCTATTCTATTTACGATCCTTCCTTTTTAGTAATTGTATCTCATTAGTGGCTACCTTTCTAAGTACACAAGTACTTAGAAAGGTAGTAAAGTGTGATTTGTCAGTATATAAAAGTGAAAGTAGAGATTTATGTTTTAGAACTACTAAGGGTATGCAGTTAATATGATGACCATAATTGTCAACTTGTGTAATGTATCGTGAAACATTTTATTTTTTATTTTTTATCGTCAACTTACGTACTGTATCGTATCGATGTGTATGGGAAATTTTTTATATCCTAATAAATAAGTAAAAAAATAAACTATAAGATATTTATAAAGCATAAATGTGGCAAAAATGAAGCAAAAATATGTAACCTTCTTCACTCAAGATGGTTCAAACATTCAATACCAAACATCTCCACAAAAGAGGGGAATCAGAAGCATTGAACTAAACCACTAAGAGCATGCAGTTAATGTGATGACCATAGTTGTCAACTTGTGTATTGTATCGTGAAACGTTTTTTTTTTCTGCATCGTGTACTGTATCGTATCGTATCGTGCATGGGAAGTTTTTTATGTCTAAAAATTTAGTAAAAACAAAAATTATAAGATATATATAAAGCATAAAAGTGGCAAAAATGAAGCAAAAATATGTAACCTCCTTAGCTCAAGATGCTTCAAACATTCAATACCAAACATCTCAACAAAAAAAGAGAATGAAAAGCATCTAGTTCAAATTCAATAACAAAAATTCCATGTTTTTAACTATAACGGAACTTTACAAAACAAAAATAAAAAGCTAATTTGTTTTAACAAATATCTTTATCCTTCAATCTTCATCATCCCTAAAGTCGATATCCAAAATCATCATCATCACCTTCTTCCTCCATCACACCAATCATTTCAATCTTTCTTCATCTTCTTCAACTTCTTCTGTTTTTTGCCGTTCTTCATAGCATTTAAGTTACTTGAACCTGTATTATAATGAATTATGAATAACATCGTTAAGAATTTCATTTAGAAAAACAAATTATGTAATAGAAAAATAGTATCTTTTAGAACTAAATAGTTTAAACGTCACTTTCCTTTTTGTAGTTCTGCACTTTCCTACACTAATTTAAAAAAATTTGTGCATGTCCATCCATCAATAATCTGGGGTATGCATGGATCCTCCTTTTGAGTAATCTATGCGTCATCAAATTCCATATTCGATAAGCAAATTAGATCAGATGAGTCACTTTTCTCTTGTCTCTTTAAATGCTTCGACTCTAAATTGATGTTATATGTTACAAACACTAGTGCATTCACTTTTTGTTGCTCTAAGCGGTGTCTTTTTTTTTTATTTTTAGAATGCACACAATCAAAAGTAATTCAATTTATTTCGCACCTTGTAGCACTACAAAGTAAGACTTAGCACCTAGATGGTTAGTCTTTAAAGCTCTTTGCAAACACTTCCATAACTCTATCACCACAACGTTGTGTAATAAATGGTTTTTAAATTTCAATAAAACGGAAAATTAAAAAGAATTTAACAACACAATATTTTTCTATTTTGTAGGATATACATGAATGCTTCTTGTCTCTTGTAATAATGGTCATGCTCATTCCAAAAAGGTTCCTTTAGCTTTTTGAAATTTGCGCATATGTGAATGACGGTTCTCATAGGACTATTCAAAAGAAAGCTTGTAATAGTTCTCTCTCTCCGATCATTCCATCCATTTGACATCAAAGGAGACTCATTTTTCCATTCAAGTCTATTTATCTAATGTTGCATGAACATAGTCAACCACTCAACCCTCTTTGTTCAAATAGATAATCCTAACCTCATGATACGATGGAAGATATAATCCATTCTCATAATTACCAGCCAAGTCCATCATCTTATGAAACAGTGGACTTTTAACTAAATAAAATAGCATGGCATGTGCATTAAAAAAATTTGCAAGTATCAGAAGGTGATTTGCTTGTCCTGCCCTTTCCCTCTCTTTCAAAAAAACATACGTTGTTCCCTTCTTTTGATCATTTATTCTTCAAAACATTGTACCTTTAACTGTTGACTCGAAAACTGGCAAGCTCTGAAATACGAGGTTTGACCAAGTTCAAACTCTTCGTCATCTAACAAAAGCCTGTCGTTTTTCAATTCATTAAAAATAAAAAAAAAAAATCCCGAGCATCATCCGAAACTTTTTGGCACTGGATATCTTTTTGAGTTTGGGATAAATATGTCATTTGAATAATGCCAGACCAATACTCATGAGAACAATAATTATGCTTTAATGCCAATCTTCCATTGTTACCTTCTAAAATACATGTGCAACGATCCCATGTGGGATCGTTTCCTCTTTTCTTTTTTTCCTTTTGTCAGCCACAAATAAATAAATAGTTGGAGGTTACCTTGTTTGCTAAAATCCTAATAAACAAAGTTGAAGGCCACTTGAAGAATAGAATAATGAAGCTCTGCAAGCAAAATAGTGTGTCTGCAGCAATAAAAAAGGGAATTGGGGAAAGACCCTATTTTGGCAGCAATAAGTAAACAGTAAAAGGCTCTCACGAAACTTTACTGCTGCAGTAGACAAATGAGGCAAAGCAAGCTGAACTTTTTTATTAGTAAAAAAGTTAAGCAAACAGATTTCACAAACTGGGTAAGAAGTAAAATGGATCAAGTCTTCAAGTTCAGGTCTATGAAGAACACCTATCGACAGCATCAAAATTCATCCAAACAAACTCAGATTCAGTTATCCATACATAAATGGATCCTTGAAATGTAAGCAACCATTTAAAAAAATCCAGAGAAAGTTTGGAGATTTGGAGTTATTTACATTTAACCATTACCGACAAATTTTGATTCTTGTGATGATTTGATGTTTTGTAAGACCAAACAAAAACTATGTTGATCTACAAGGAAAACAATCGATTGGCACATATAATCACTGAATTCATGAAAAAATGCAAAATAATAATAATAATAATAATAATAAATGGTAAAAGTCAAGAATTTTTCGCTTCAGGTCAATCATGTCCGAGTCATTTGGCACATATATGTTTTGCTGTTTTCCTTAAACCGTTGAATCAAAATGTATTGTACGATTTCATACCTATATCGATCAATTTTGTGAGACGTATGATACAGGTTTGGAATATGAATCGAATACCCTTCGGAACGAGACATATCGTGCGATACGTATCGCATATCGCATGAGTTTAACATTTATGATGATGACAGGTGGTAAGAGCTGCATCACTCTAAAAGTCTTTGGGTACCTATATATTCAGTAAAAGAGCACGAGCAATATCTAACGATTAACTAATGACCATATTTCTGCTTAGTGACACCATTCTGTTGATAGGTATGAGAATAACCGGTTTGATGAATAATTTCATGAGAAATATAACAAAAAATAATCACAACCGGACCCTAATCGAGCATTATCAGAATGAGAAATCTTAATATGTTTACCAAATTGAGTAAAGATCTTAGTATAACATCTAAAAATGGTACAGAGTAACTCAGTTTTTCTTTCTTCATAAAAAAAAAAAAAAAAAAAAACAAAACAAATATGTGATACAATAATAATCATCAACAAATATAACAAACTAAAAGAAACAGCCACACTAGAAGTTTGGGAAGGTTCTGAAATATTTGAGTATGCTACATTAAATGACTCAGAGTGACGACTATCCGCTAGAAAATGAACTATGATGTTGTTTCCCAAGTTGACAAGCTTCACACTCCAAACTCCAAACTCCAAACTCCAAACTAAACAAATGACTATAGGTAGAAACAACTAACATGAACAATGCCAAAGATGGGACGACCCAAACAAAAATTGCACTGAAGATAAGATATGGTAGCACTCAATGCGCAGAAAAGATGGAAGAAACTGAGCCATCAATGTCAATCCTTCTAATGCCCCAAATCAATCACCATCAATGGTAGATATTGTAGAGAAAAATATGTGTAGTAACTGTAAGATTTCATAAAGAAAATCTGATCTAAAGATGAAACAGAGTTTATTGGAGGGTGACTTCTGACGAAGACAAACAAACAAAAGAAAAAAGGAAACAAGAGTGTTGAATTATGGAGTGAAATGCAACCCTTGCTCAAACGTACAACCGATGACACTACTATGAGTGAATTTAGACCTTTCTGAAGATTTTTCTTTTCTTTTTGTATCTGTGCATTCTTTTAGATTTTGTATTTCAAGGCAGTCCTTAGCAGAAAGCCAGGATTAAAAAGTTTATGTTCAGAGTGGGAAATTACAAACAGTTGTTCAGTCACATATTGTGCAGTATCACACAGCAACTTTTACAGATACTCTGTTGAATGTCATTCAATCCATTAAATAAAATGGATGTAGCAAAGAATTATTAGCAAGAAACGTCTGATGCTTAAGAAAAACAACAATGTTGAGCTAAAAATTATTAATTTCAAATAGAGTTGCTCAAACTCCAGTAAATCCACAAATATAACCTTTCACTGCACTTATTGAAATAATAGTACAGTTTGTGAATCACTTTATGGCGTCTCTATATTCTTCTTTGTTAAATGAATCATGTACTATAACATTTAATGCAATTGCTTATTTTAGGCCACTTAATTTTGGTAGTGTTAGTACTGTATAGGTTGTTTCTGCCCTCTAAAATTCATGTAGAGATCAGAATTCTCGCTACAAGCATGAAAAGCTGCAAGGAAATTTGTATGCAGCTAGAATTATCATGAACTGGTGATCTGACATCTATGTACATCATTAGTTGTGAGTCTTTTGAGTTGATGAGTTTTGTACATGTACCTTTCTTTTTATTTTTCCTTTTCTATGTTTTTTGTTTTGTTTTGTTTTGTTTTGTTTTGTTTTTTCGGTTATAGTTTCTGTATACCTCATGTGCAAGTTCTTAATTTTGGTTGCTATCTTATATTCTCATTTTCCTGAATATTTAATTTCTATGTTAATGCACTTGTTTTCATGCATACGGTGACCTAAGCTTCTAGCTTTGTAGGCTGGCCGGTCACTTTATGTCTCTGGAGATATTATTGCATCGGTTCCAGACCCGGGTGCCGTGGCTGCAGCTTCATGGTATAGAGCTGCCGCCTTAGCTGTCAAGGACGTTTGGGCTTCATAAGGATCACCATTTTACCCGCGTGCTTCTTTCTTGCCAAAAATGTAACCAAGTAAACTTGTTCATATCATTGCTATTTATGAGCTTTCCGCTTATGCTGAGTCTGCATAATGCTGAGAGAGTTTGTTTCATCCAGTCTAGAATTTCATTAGAGAATTTAGTTCCAAAGACAAATTACTTGCTCATGCATTGTTGACACATTTTAAGATTTTGTTCACATTCTTTTGTAATTTTCATAGCTGTAAACATGGTTCTTGATGGCCTTTTTGGACTTATATGCAGATAAAAATCTTGGCTATGCAATATAGTCCAGAGAAATCTTTATTTCTTTCCCCTTTCTCTGTATTTTGGGTGATAATTACATAGGTATCTGCATGGTTTTGTATTTTTTTTTTACTTGAGAACCCTCCACAGGCAGGTCCAGACCCACTTTGGCGCGCTAAATTCGGAAATGCGTGAACCTACCTATAAAACCTGCTCACTAAGACAGTGTTTGCCCGAGTTTAACACAATACTTTCATATTTGCGTTTGGTTTTGTAACGATCTTAAACCATTTGGCAACTCATGTTGGACAACACTGAGCAATACTTATGAAACTGATTTAATTGGCCCAGTCTCTTTTATTTTAGGTCATTTTGCTACTGCAGATGGCAGTTGCCAAGAGTGGAGTTCACTGCAGTAGAGTGTCCCATTCCGACCGTGGCATTGAAGCTTGGTAGAGAAGAAGCAAACATAGGTATGCTCGTTTGTTGTCTTGTTCTCCGAATATTAAGGATCTACATGCCGATTTCTTCTTGCCTTTTTAAAATTTGATTTATGGTGGGTTAATTTTGTATGCCCTTCTTTGCAGAGTCCTTTTATCTCGTCCTCTAGCAAGTACGAATGTGTATTTTGAAATCTTCAATTCTTCTTGCGTATTTATTTTTTATTTTATTGAAAAAGGAAATTATTAACCAGAAGTGGAAGATAGAACAAGTTAAAGAGAATTTGAGGCAAGAGAATTTAAGGCAAAAGCATTATTGACTAAAAACATGCAACCTAACCGTGTTTCTATACCTCTGACCCAATCATTTGTTAGCAGTAAAATAGTCAACCAAAAAATGTGGAGTAAAATTCAAAAGATTACAACAAACCATTAGGTACTCTTATTACGAAGTCATACTACATGTACACCCACTGAATATAGAATTGGATACTCTTCTCATATGGGGTGGGTCTCACACAATTGTGAAATTCATTCCATGTGAAAGAGATGTGTTCGGTTCTGTGTTCGAATCTGTGCACTTAATTTTTTCTGTTACGAGTCACTCTTATCTTCTATTTGTCCAATAAATGTGGACTAATATTGTCTTAAAAGTCTTTTTTGCTACATCATTAGAGGGAAGTATTACGTAAAAAAAATGTCATATAATACTTCAGGAGGACTATCGAATAATTACTTCAAATTATGGGTTTCGTGTCACGTGATTGGTGACGAGTTCTTTGTTCGTCCATAAAATAGTGAAGGCTTATCTTTTCAATTTCTTCTGCTATTGATTATCTAGAAAATTAAGAGAATGTTATTGTTTCGTGGTCTTTTACGGCTTTTTTTTCCTTCTTAAAATGAATTATTTGGGAATGCAATAAAATCAGTTATTGCGGATACCTTCTTGTTTCCTTCTTACATTACTTGACCTTATTGTGTCTCATTTGATTCCAATGAGTTGGGGATCAGTTTCCACTGCAATGGCTAAGACCTCTCTCATGAAGTTTGACGACAAAATATCTCAACTGAACTGATGCTATTATTCAATAGATTTACAAACTAGTCTATGGCTTCGTTCATTTAATAGGAAAAGAAAAAAAAATAACTATTTTATTTTTTGTTCAATTGATACAAAAAAAATATTGAGTGTTGAAAAAACATCTTGCAAGAAACATTTTTTCATAAAATAATTCTTATATAAGTATAAGATTATGTATCACAAGAAAATTAAAAATTGTATTTTTTATTAATTTTTTTTTCAAACTAAATAGATAACGAAAATTGATTCTCTTATATCTTTTTTTTTCTTTTCTCTTCTTTTACTTTACTTTTTTTGTAAATTATTTTTTCATATAGTTTTCTTGACAACTGAACAGAACTAAAGGAAATAGAATTTGACATTCTAGATTTATAAAATGCAATATGTGAATTATTTTTTCGTATAATTTTCTTGACAATTGAACAAAGCCCAAAAAAAAAATAGAATTTGACGTTCTAGATTTAGAAAATACAACATTTTGGGAATGAATAACCGAAACACTGACTATGCTTTGTAATTACAAGAACTGTCACTGTCACTGCTGTGATTTGTAACTAGTTTAAAGGCTAATTTGTTTTAGCCAAAATATTTGTTTAGATTGGAAGTAAGTTGTTTAATAAATTAATTTTTAAATTTACTTTTTAAAAATTAATTAGCTAGATACAGAGAGTTTTTTTATTTCTCAAATTGGATAATATTCTTTTTATATAGTTATAACAACTATATAGGTCTCGTTTGAGCTAATTTGTGTAATTTTTGTTTATTTTTTTATTTTTTAAAAAATTAGTATTTTTATTCAACTTTTTAACCTATTAGTTTTTTTTTGTTTTTTCTTTTCTAGCCAGGGTATGTTGGCTTTTAAACTTTTCAACGCCAATCGCAATCTGATCATAGCAAGACAATCTTTAAATGAGGAACCAACACCACTTACAACATAAGCACGACGGCTCTTTACATAGAGATTTTGTTAGCTAAAATAATTATTTAGTGCAATTTTTTTTTATAATTTTCTAATGTCATGTTTGTTTTGAAAGATAGAAAAATAGGAAATAAATAATTCCCTAACTATCCTTTCACTAACTATTTCAACCCCCTTTCCCTATTCATTTATCCCTCTTATAAGGAAAAAAGAGGAACTAATAATCCAATCCTAATTATTAATCTCTCAATATAAACATGAGAAATAAACTTATTTTGGAATAACAATTCAATCCAAAATTCTAATCCCTCAATACAAACATGGCCTAACAGACTTTTCATCTCACTAGCTCTTTTGCATTTCACAATTTTAGCTAGTTAAATTTAATTAGCTATTAAAGACTACCCAAATTTTTTTATCATTAAAATATATCACATCATTGGTCATATTACCTATCATGTGTTATATATATACTAGTTAAGATAGCCGTGCTATGCACCATCGTTATTTTTTGGTCGCTACTAATTAATGTTATTTGGAATGATAAGTTGCATCTTTATACATTATACTTGAGTAATAATGGACATTTTATAAATCAACAAAATAAATCTTTTAACAAAAACTTTGATATACATTCAATTAGCATGAACAATGGAGCCTTTAGTACATGCGTTATTTTAGATAACCTGGTGAAGCTACCAAAATAAGAAATTACCAATTCATGAATCCACAAATTCAATAAGAACATTGGGGGATAAAGAATTTACAATTAGAATCAAGGGTGATCAAACATCATCTGCATCGCTTCCATCGACGTGTGTTTTGTGACTGACTTAGTGATTGCTTTCATCTGGTCCTGAAATCCTAAAGATATGATTATAACTTAAAAAAGAAGTTATAAATATTTATTAAAGATGTGAATTATAGATTCAACTCATAAAACTTTTGTTTATTAATTTAGAATCACAAATTACAAGTAAAAAGCTTAAATCCACCTATTTGGATTTTTTAAACTTTGTTGAATTATAAGTTAAAAGTTGAATAAAAAGAGGCTCAAATGAATTCTATCTATATCTTTTTTCTTATAATCTCAATTACGGTTAATTTGGTTATTCTTTTTTTGATTCGTATCTGCATATTTCAAGTATGATCCTATCTTAAAACAATAGACATGCTCAACAATTTCCTTCTTCGTTCTTTTTTATTTATTTAGTTTAAAAATAGGGATACCTTACCATAGCTTTCCAACATAAGCATCACTTCCTTGGGGTAGGTCATCTGCATCAAGTGATATAATGTACTCGGCATGAGAACCGTGTCAACACCTTCGTGCTGCTAGGAGTAACTTTCTCTTGTCTGTGAATGCTGCAAAAATGAAAGACAGGATTTAGGAATTCAAAACACAGAAAACATCTAGAACAAAACACCACAACATTTACATCAAATAAATAGTGGGCTAATGATCCCTTAGCAATTTAACATAAAAAATGATAAGTTGGGCATTTGGAGCCCACCAAGTGAAACTGGTGGTTTCTTGGTCACGACAAACTATAGGTAACAACATTTCATTACAAAGCATTCCCAAAGGGTAGAACCGCAGGGTATATTAAAAGAAAGAGTTCATTGATAATTTAATCCTAAGTGAGACCAACGACCAACTCAAACCCGCTAGCTCTTGTAAAAAAGCTTAAATATACCAAATAAAAATGAGAACAAATACTGCCTTCAATAATATTGTTTCTAAAATATCGAGTTCTTACGAAAGCACAAATGTTTTTTCTTTTTTCTTTTTTTTATGACAAAAAAATGAGCTCATTGATTATCTAATCCACTGTGAGGCCAATTGAGAAACATCGAGTTCTGATGGAGACACATGTTTTTTCTGCTTTTTTTTTTTTTATGGAGAATCCCAACTTGCTCAATTGGTGTTCCAGTAGGAAGCACAAATATTCTCTGGGTAGAATACGATGAAGTTAGGATAAAGGCAATGCAAGTATGACCACCCTTCTTCACATAAAAGAACATGCAGCAGCTTTAATGTCTAGATTTAAACTTGGACAGTATAACTATAAACTTAACTATCAATCACGTTACATTTTATTTTCAATAATTTGAATGAGGTGGATAGTTATAAAAATATAATACTACAACACGTCAAGCAACCTTCCTAATTCGGGTGCTGGAATCCCTAATTTTGTCAAGGAAAAAACCTATTAACATCCTTAAATAAAAATATTGTGCAATACTTGTCAAAGACTAGATACTCTCCTTCCTAACAAAAGAAATGTAAAACATTCCTAATGAATTTGATAATGATCAAAAGAAGCACCAAACTCTTCAATTTCATATTCATAGATATAATGCAGGCACCAAACCCTTAAGCGATCAAAATTCTTGAGTATCTTATATTCATAGATATATGAAGCATCAAAATTTAACCAATCCATTTGATATTTTCCACGAGCAGCTCTCTACGGGGATACCATTAGGCTTGAATTATTTTCTATCACGTTTTCTATTTTTGAAGAATCTCAAACAAAAATGCATTTCATGAATTGGAAAAGAAAAAATCATTGGTAAATTAGATCTCAGTAAGAAGTTTATGTTTTCACACACTTTTTGACATAAGCCTAGCTTTAGAAACTTGAATATGCAATATCATCTAGCATATGCCATTCACTAGAAATTCTTAAAATGTTTGCAGCCAAAATGCAGGTAAGAGATGCAATTTCATTGGAGGATTAAATGCAGTAATGCTAAGAGAATGTATACCAGAAAATCAAAGCAGCCAAACCACCATATATTACTTTGAATTGTCAAGCAAGCCAACAGTCTTCTGTAAGACCTTTGCCTTTGATATGCACGATCATTATTTTTGTGGCGTTACCAATTGCTCAACTGAAAAACGAACAAATGCTTCAAGTATAAGAAACAAAAGAAGTGCACCTACACATGCAAAAGAAAGAAAAAAGAAAGATGTTTTCTTTTGCTAATGATACTTGGACTTCTGCATTCCCACCTGAGGCTGGCAGTACATGAAAAACTATTATATGTAAAGGTTGAAATTGAAGAGCTTGAGCATATATTGAGGGAAGTGAAAGTCCATATTCTTTCTTCCCCTGATGATCCAACTTCAGCGAAGACAATAGTTAGGGGCAGTGTTGCTAATATTATTAGAGGCCTGGCTTCTGGCTTTAGGCTCTCTTGCGGTATAATTGGGGCATGTGGGGTTGATGAGCAAGGAAAATTGTTTGCGAGTAACATGAGCTCAAGCTCTCGAGATTGAGTATAAGAAACAGTAGCTCAACTGAAAAATCAACAAATGCTTTAATAAGTATAAGAAACAAAAGATGTGCAGCTACACAGACAAAAGAAAGAAAAAAGAAAGATGTTGCTTACTTTTGCTAATGATACTTGGCCTTCTGCATTCCCATCTGAGGCTGGCAGTACATGAGAAAAAGAAAGATGTTTCAGTACAACCCACACCTGCAAAAAAAGGTTTGTCTATAATTTAAACTATATGTTCTTACTGAATACGTGCATCTTGGTGAAATTCAGGTTATTGCTACGTGACATTTGAGCAAGAAAATAGTGTTAAGAGAAAAGTAGAAGCAAACTGATTAATGAAAAACATAAGGCATAACTTCAGAGTTAACGTGTTATTTGTGAAAGGAAGGGGAGGCAGTGCATCTATACGTAAAGGATAAACATTACAAGCAAAATGTATTGCAAATCATGAGCAACAAAATAGCTCTTTGTTTAGTGTTCACAGCTATAGCCTCTTAGCTTTTTTGCGCCGAATATAAAAGTTTATTTAAGCATTACTTAAACTCGTAGGTTGATCTTTCTCCACCGGCATGGTGATTTATGAGTTGAAAGCACAAACCATGCATTTGGATCCAACTGTTGGGTATTTGGAATTTGGAAATGTGGCTCCAAAAAGTCATTAGGAGGTGTTTTGTGCTGAACATGCTAAAATCAAGATATGTGTGCAACCTCACCCATCTTCCAAAATTAGAAGTTAAGAAGAGGAAACCTCCCAGTGAAGGAAGTGGGCGACCATCTCAGAATTGGTAAGAATGTAGACTGTACATTCCAAAGAAGGCAACTCTTTAGCCTATTTTAGGGCGAATCGGCGATATGTTAAAGCGTTGTAAATGTACAGATTTTAAAACATGTATAAGTTAAAGTTTTAGGAAAATATGGTAAGAGGTGGAGATTCAATAAAAAATGAAAAGATAAATGACATTTTGAATAACACGAACATCAATACAGGTCAAATTGATTGTAAAAACAAATATTTTGTGTTGTAGCTTATACAGGTCAGAAATTTGAGCAATTAACCAAAAATCACAGCATAAGAAGAGAGTTACAAAAAATGCAATATAAACCTCAGAATAACAATCACTGAATTTTTTTTTTTTTTGCTTGCAGCTAATTTAATATAAGACATTTTTTAGTTATTAACTATCTATTTTAACTAAAAAATGAAAATGAGTAATTCGATAACCACACCCACACCCACACCCACACAATTCCCACGAACAACAACTTTCATTCAATACCTGTCAAATTTCAATTTCACCTAAAGCCCATTCATTCGTTGATGGGTTGTTGTTGCTTTTGGTAAGTGAGTGAATCTAGTGGGTTGGGTCTAGTTCAGTGAATAATGTGAAAATGTTGGTTTAAGTGAGAGCCTTCAATATACAGAGCATGAACTAACAACAATTTCCGTAACCATTAGAGAAATGTCGAAAATATGCTTCAAAGGAAGTAGAGGCAGCACATCCATTTCATCACAAACAATTTTAGAAAAAAAAAGTACGAAGAGTTATGGCTTAACTCGGGCAACATAATGAATTGGTCTTTTAGTTGGTTTCCTTGAATTTTTTAGAAAATCACTTCTGTATTAGGCAATGCCAAAACATGGGAGTACTAAAAGAATGAAAGGAGAGATGAAGTGGAGAATTAATCCTTCAGTAATTTGACTAATGCATGACAAACTAAGATATGTCCAAAAAAATCTTAATGAGGAGTGACAAGTGTTGTTAAACGTGAAAAATCCACTGGTGGTTCTTACTGACCAACCATGCAATCTCTAAAGTTTGGGAAAACCAACACATTGGCTAGAAAAAAGAATAAATTATTAGAGATATATTTAATCAAATGTACTCAAATTGGATCAGTGATCAATTTTTAAATAAACTTAATTATGATAAATTATATTTGTTCAATACATTGTTGTCAATATAAAATGCATTTTCGAAAAGAAAACGGAAAAAACAAAATAAATTCAATTGAAATATTATTATATATTTTAATATTAAAATAATGAGAACTTATGTTAGGTTGACACTACATATATACAAAAATCGTAATGTAAATAGCTTGGTTTAGCTGAGGATGGGATTCACTACCTAATTATTCTCCTACACTATTAAGCACCTTTCCATTGTGTAAGCAAGATTGGTTGGCCCGTTACTGAAAGTGCTCCTGTCCACTTGAAGTCTGGGAGAGGACTTTTATGTAAGCATACATAAAAGTACAAGACCAGATACATCATACCTTCTGGTTTTTGACTGCTTGGCCTTTTAGGAGATCCTCATCCTAGTGATTCTTTAGATTCCTCGTAAGGTCTCTGAAGAAAAGGATCGGGTCAAAAATAATAACTATAAACAGCAGTGGATGTGTTCGCATATAGTTTTTTTTTCTTTTCTATGATGCACCTAATTGTTCAAAGCAAGAAAAATAATTGGTCAAAAAAATTGTAGGTTCATGATCACCAAAAGAGGTAAATAACACATGACATTTTGACCTTTTTCCATCTTCTTAGTATTAAGGGCAATGCTTATCATTTAGGAGCTAGTGTTTGTAGGAGATACATGTATAAAACATCTATCTTGCAGGAAAGAAGCTAAGCAAAAGTTTGCTATGGAGAATCCACCTTGGCACCTTGAGTAGAAACAAGATGGCACATGATAATCAAGTAACAACAAAATTATTTCTCATCAGTGCCATTGCATAGACATGATGGGAGTTGGGTTATCCAATCAAACATGATGGGAGTTGGGTCATTCATGATCCAACCAACTGGGTATGGTGGTGGTTGTTGTCTTGACACTCGTGGACAATAAAACTATCAACTAAAATCAAACACAAGAATATTTATGTCACTCAATAATTTGTACTGTACTCTAATTATTTCTCACCATGCATGTTTACACAAAAAATCTTAGAAAAAAAAAACATAATTAACATAAGAAAGAGAAAGGTTTTAGCAACTCCAGCACTATATTTCAAAATAGAGAGCCAAAGTACATAAAAGAACACACTCTAATTTAGCTAACCATTTTTTTTTTATGTATGCAATTCAATACTATTCTCTATTTTAGCTATCCATTTAAATTAACTTGCGTATGCACTTCAACGATATTTTCTATTTTAGCTATCCATTTAAATTAACTTAAAAGATTTTAAAAAGAAAAATGTGTATGCTTACATGGCGAAGAAAGCACAATGGTACGTTGATGACATGGCGATAGAAACTCATTCAAGATTCCAAGCAGACCTAGTTAAGCCCTTGTGGCATATCCATGGAGCATCATGAAAAGTTGATGCAAACAATAGCCACAAAAAATCCCAATTTTTTTTTAGTATTCTGTTCTATTTTAAAAAATAAAAATAAAGTGAGTATACTGTTGTGTTTAAAAGTTTTCTATTTAAACAAGTCCCAATTAGTAAGAGCCCGTAATTTATTTGACTGTTCAAATGAATTTAATATTTCCATTTCACAAAATTAAAATAAAATGCAATGGGAAACCCATCAATTGAAAGACCAATCAAATAAGAAAAATGCAAGGGGATCGTAGAGGGGGGAAAGGAGGGATTTTATAACCATTGCAACAAAGATGGAAGCAGTTGAAAAGTTGCATATTCAGAGAGGAGGAGAATTTGGAGGGAGCAAAGAGGAACAATGTAGGAGAGAAACTTGATTGTATGCAAATAGCTAGCAACTCTTGCTACTATAAATAGCAAGCCAAAAGCATGTTCTATAAAATGGCAACATATATACAACATCTTGGGGTTGTAAAGAGTGAAGGGTGCTCTCTATATTAGCCAGCACGCCTCATTTAGAGAGCCTGTTGGATATGGTCTTAAACAGTTAACACTTAACACATAAATATATATTAAGTACAAAACATAAAATGAATGCCTTTCTTCTTTTTATTGGACCACATTGCTACAACCATAATTTGCATTTGCGTGAGTTGAATCCATCATCAGAAGTGTGCTTGGGAAATCTTGGCTATATAGGTAGAAGCAATGAACCAAATAAAATCCCTTGCCTAGCCCTTTTGAGTGAGTTGCCACAGTATTTACTCAAATAACTAAATAAATTGTGTACCGAAAA
>JAULJZ010000023.1:6109816-6142189 GCA_032270985.1 Heliamphora pulchella
GACATGTTTTGGAAACAGCCCGTGCTCTTTTATGTCATATGCATGTTCCTCATCATTTTTGGAGTGAGACTGTTCTTACGGCCTGTTAGCTTATTAATCGCATGTCGTCTACTGTATTGGGTGGTGTTTTTTCGATGTCTGTGTTAGCTCCTATGTTGCCTGTGAATTCCCTACCTCTTAAAATATTTGGTTGTGTATGCTATGTGCGTGACACACGGCCACAGGTCACTAAACTTGATGCTCGTGCCCTCAAACGTGTGTTTCTTGGCTACCCTCAACACCAGAAGGGGTATCGGTTTGTTGTGTTTTGAGATGTTACCTTTCTTGAGTCGACCCCATTTTATTATCCTTTTCCTCCTGTTCCATTTTAGGGTCGTGAGTCACCTCCCTCTCCTCTGTTTGTCGATTTTTTGGTCTCTCGAATTACTACTGATACTCTTGCCGCCTCTTCTGAGCCGCTCTCGGTGCCACCTCCTGCAATATCACCCTTACGTGATCTGACTCCTGCTACGCTAGTTCTTTCGTCGGTTGATCCGCCGGTAAGTGAGCCCTCTATTGCTACCCGTCGCCCTTATCGCCTCTGTCGGGATCACTCCTGGTATGTTGACGACTCCTATAAGGGCTTGTTAGCTTCTTTACGTGCCTTTATTTCTACAGTTGATAGTACTGCTGTTCCTGGTTGTGTTTCAGATGCTCTCTCTCATCCTGGTTGGTGTTATGCTATGTTGGAGGAAATGTTTGCCCTGGATAATAATAACACTTGGAATCTTGTTTCCCTTCCTGCCGGGAAGCAGGTAGTTGGTTGCAAATAGGTCTACACTGTCAGGGTGAATCCTGATGGCTCTTTGGCTCCCTTGAAGGCGCACCTTGTTGCAAAAGGTTATACCCAAACTTATGGTGTCGATTATTTTGAGACCTTCTCTCCGGTCTCTAAGATGACTTCCATTTGCTTTTTTCTTTCTCTTGCTGCTACTCGGCACTGGCCACTTTATCAGTTGGATGTTAAAAATGCATTTCTTCATGGCAATCTTCAGAAGGAAGTCTATATGGAGCAACCTC
Source organism: Heliamphora pulchella (assembly GCA_032270985.1). NCBI lineage: Eukaryota > Viridiplantae > Streptophyta > Magnoliopsida > Ericales > Sarraceniaceae > Heliamphora > Heliamphora pulchella. The sequence continues at coordinate 6,110,876 of JAULJZ010000023.1, forward strand.
CCGGTTTTGTTGCTCAGGGGGGGTCTGATCTTGTGTCGCCTTCCATTTGCTCAGGGACGTCAGCCATCCAAATTTGCAGAAGGGGGCGCTTCAGTGCAGTCTGGCAGACAGTCTACAGTTCAGGGCCATAGCGGACAGGCCAGAGCTTATGTTCTAGCAGATCCCCATTCACCCAGAGCATCGGTCGTGCCCGATACTGCTACTACCACCCCCATGATCAGATGTACTTTTCAAGTCTATAGATCATGGGCCAGTATTCTTATTGACACCGGAGCATCACATTCGTTTATGTCATCTTCTTTTGCATCCGCTTTGGGGTTGGAAATGGACTGGTTGGGTGGTACTTTGAGTGTGGAGACCCCAGTTAGTGAGAGTGTGACGTTGAGTCTTGTCTGTAGATCCTGTGGGTTGGAGGTCGCCGGTCGTTGTTTGGAGTTTAACTTTGTCATTCTAGACATGACCACGTTTGATGTCATCTTTATATGGTTTAAAACAATCTTTCCAGGCCTAGTTTGGGAGGTTTAGCATGGTAGTGCAACAGTTTAATTTGCGGCAGTCAGGCAAAGATTATACTGTGTTCTTTCGTCGGACTACTTTAGGCTGTATTCTTCTCGTTGTCTATGTTGATGATATTGTCATCACTGGTGATGACTGTGTTGGGATTAGTAGCTTGAAGACCTTTCTGCAGACACAATTTCAGACTAAAGATCTTGGGCACCTGCTGTATTTTCTGGGGGTCGAGGTGGCCAGAGGTAAGCATGGAATTTTTATTTCTCAGAGAAAATATGTGATTGATATTTTGCGCGATGTCGGCCTGCTTAATGCAAAAAGTGTGGAGTCCCCGATGGATCTAAGTGTAAAGCTTCTTCCTGGTGACAGTGATGTGTTTCCTTATCCTGACAGGTATCGCAGAATGGTGGGAAAACTTAATTATTTGACCGCTATGACCAGATCATATATTGCTTATTCTGTCAGCATTGTGAGTCAATTCATACAGATATTGCTTATCAAGATCGACTGTCATTTTATCCGCCACGAGTATAAGAACGACACTATCGATTTTGACTTTGTTTGATCTGGTGAACAACTTGCTGACTTGTTCACTAAGACACTGCCCAGATCCCATGTTCACTACATTTGTAACATGTTGGACATGATTGATATCTATGCTCCAACTTGAGGGGGGTGTTAATATATATTAAGTGTTAATAATATCCTGCGGGTATGCCTACAGTATCAGCTGTAGTCTCTCTTTACTTAATAAATATGTGTGCATGTCTCACAAGGAGAATATACTCTTTCAATATTTTTTCTCTTCTATTCTAACATAAAAAACTTCCAATTAAAGATTAATGATTGATATACTGCAAATTCTATATAAGTTTTATTCTGATTACTTTATCATAGTAGGCACTCCATAAACCCTCCACACCTCTAAAAGTCCTTTAGGGTTAGTTGCATTAGTAAGAGGATTGTGAAAGTGATAGAAAGAGGAAAAAGGAAATACTTTTTATGTGTCTGTTTAGCAAAAGAATGTTGGAAAATACAAGAAAATAAATATTCGTGTACAACCAACATATGCATCATACCTTGCATTCTATTTCTGCAAAAAATACAGTTAAATGCAAGAAAGTGATTATGTGTAATTTGAATTTGAAATTTATCTCTTTTCTTATATCTTATTCCTAAGCAAATTTTTTTTATTTAAATTGATAAGGTTAGTTTGGGAAAATACATTTTTTTTCATACTAATGAAATAAATGCAAGAAAATGTATATTTTTATTTCTTTTTCTTCACTCTGCTTTATACTATTTTCACTTTCTAGCATTCTCTTATTTCTAATCAGACAGGCCCTTAAATGAGTCTTTTTTTCCCCGGCTAATTTGTACTTTTTTTAATACAGTTTTTGTACCTTTCGCAATATTTCTTTCTTTTTTTAAAATTTTTTTTCCCTTCTGCCGAGCTATTTTACATAGATTTGGGTAGGCATTTTGGGTATGGGTGCATGTCTTCAATTGATTCTCATGTCAAAGGACACGAAGGCGCGACATGAAGTTGTCATATTTCTTAAATACTTCTTTTATATTCTTGGGTGAGATGATGTTTATGAGGCACTACTTAGCAACTCATGCATAAGAGGGGGAGTTCAATACATAGTTATATGGCACTCTTAAAAGTACTAACATGCTTGTTGGGGGAATATCTAACATGTGTTGGATATATATTTCATACTCCTTACCTCCGTGTCCTTTCAAGTGTTAGCATGAGTACTTCACCTATTTACTAGAGTTCATGTAACATAGCTCAAAGTAAATGGAGAATAAATGAGTATTATTGTTTTAAGAGTCATCTTCCACGCCCTTGTTTGCCTACATACTTTAAAGATTATTTATTCCCGTGATTCATTTCAACAAAAAAAGGAACAAAATTTAGTGGATTTGAAGCATACACCAGGCTGTTTAATGTTATTACTGTTATTACACTGCTGTCCATGCTTCTTGGGTGCATCTTTTCTGGTTCATAAGAAATAACCCTGATAAAGCTTTGTTTCAGGCTTTCAGCTGATAATGTTCTCAATTCCATAATCTTATATTGCTTGTTTCTAGCCACTAATTGGCTCTTGGCCACTTACAATGGCATGACCTTCCATAAACAAGAAGTAAAAGGTATATAAGTTTGTGATTGATTGCGGACAAAAAGAAAAGTATATAAGTTTGTGATTGATTGTGGATAAAAAGAGCAAGCTAGGCAGTTTCTGCTGCAAGCCTCTCAGATTCCAACTTTTTGTTGCTTAAATTTATGAAAAAACCCCGATAACCTTTTTCTCACAGTGTGTTTTTTGAGTATCATGTTGGTCAATCTCTCTTATAAAACTCAAAGAAATAATCCTTATATCTTTGAAATGATGATCCAGGTGGAAAAAGGACTGGAGGAGGAGGGAGTTGGCTATCTGTAAGTCAGGGCATTGCGGAGGATACTTCCGATCTTGTGTCTGGTTTTGCAACTATTGGCGATGGATTGAGTGAATCTGTTGACTATCCAAATGAGTACTGGGACTCTGATGAATATGACGACGACGATGATGTTGGCTACATGAGACAACCTATTGAAGATGAGACCTGGTTTCTAGCTCATGAAATTGATTATCCAAGTGACAATGAAAAGGGAACAGGGCATGGGAGTGTGCCAGACACTCAAGAAAGAGTTCAACCCAAAGATGAGGATGATGATCAATCATTTGCAGAGGAGGACTCCTACTTCTCTGGAGAAAGATATTTTCAATCTAAAAATGTGAACCCAGTTACAGCTTCTGATGATCCTATAGGGCTCTCAGTGACTGAAATGTATGGAAGGACTGATGATCATGATCTGATAGCTCAGTATGATGGACAACTGATGGATGAAGAGGAACTGAATTTGATGCGTGCAGAGCCTGTCTGGCAAGGCTTTGTCACTCAGACAAATGAACTCATCATGTTAGGGGAAGGGAAAGTTCTGAATGATTGTGGAAGGCCTCGGCTGGATGATATTTGCATGGATGATGATCAACATGGCTCAGTAAGATCTATTGGTGTGGGAATCAACAGCGATGCCGCCGATATTGGAAGTGAGGTACGAGAAAGTTTGGTTGGTGGTAGTAGTGAGGGGGATTTGGAGTACTTTCATGATCATGATATTGGTATCAGAGGGTCCAGGCATTCAAACAAGGATAAAAAGAGAACAAATAAACATGACTGTGACAAGCATGTAATGGGCAATGACAAAGGTGCAGGTAAACAGGCAAAAAGTCATACAGATCCTGGGTTTTCGTTTCCCCCTCCAAGAGATGGGCAGTTGGTGCAGACAAGTAAATCTTTGAGGTCAAACAAGTGCAATGCTGTTATTAGTGATGAAACTGATGATTGTTTGAATGCTCAGATCGGGGCAGATGATATGCTTTCCTCATGGAGACGGAAAAGCAGTGACTCCTCACCTGTCAAGAATTCTAGGGATGGAAACAATGCTAATGTTGTAGGATCAGAAAATTCTTCTCCATCAACACTTTCTGATCATCGTTATGCTGAAAAGGAGCCTGTCAAGAAAGAAGAGGGTGATGAAGTTACTTGCACAAGAGAAGAAGATCTGGGGGCCTCGCTGGAGGATGAAGAGGCAGTTGCTGTGCAAGAGCAAGTGAAGCAGATAAAGGCACAGGAGGAGGAATTTGAAACCTTCAATCTTAAGATTGTCCACAGAAAAAATAGGTACACCTTTATTTATAAATGAACTCATCTGTACTGTTATATAAAGTTACCAAGTCACTTTGGTGTGAACAACAGATTGAAGTCGACTCACACTTTTTATATTTCAAATATGTCCAAAAAAGTTGTTTTATCTCTGAACCCATTAACTATAAGAGCATAATAGAAAAAACTATATCATGCTACTCAACTACTCCATGTTCCCCACTCTACCTCTACAATTGTACAATGCAATTCCACAACTTCCACGGAATCAGATAAACTTCTATTTTCGTCCTCTACGTAACCTTTACTGTCTCCGGAAGACTACTGCGATTGGTGTCTTCTTTGTCCGTTGTGACTGCATAGATGTTGCCTTCTCGCCTTCCCTTTTTCTAGGTATGCATCCATTTTTTTCCAAATCACACTAGTATTACACTCGTGCTATGCACGGGTTATGTTTTAAATTTGCTTATAAGTAATTTATAAGACTATGATTGTAAAAAGAGTATCTATGATTCCAAAAATCTTTCAACAAAGTGAAAACATGGAGTTAACAAATAAAAAAAAAAAAGTAATAAGGGCCTGTATGGCCAGAATTGTCTATTGACATGTGACAAATGTTAAATTTTGATGCATTTGTTCGACATGCTCTTAGGTAGTAAAGCACATAAACAATATTGTTGAATAAAAAATAGTTTTAATTTTAGAATATATTTGGTCAAAAAGTGAAGATTGTAAATATGAAAGGATGAGAAAGATGAAAAGACGATAAAATGAAGGGTATAAAAAAATTGTATGCACTAAAATAAATAGTTAAATTAAACGAGGAAAGTGAAAAGAAAAAGATAATATTACATTTTATAGATTTGTGAGATATGTTAAAGTACACTTGAATTTTATGATTTTTGTAAAATATGTTAATTAGGTCCACGTCTTTATTTTAATGCGTTTAAGACAGCACATGCCATTATTTTAAACTTTGTAAATGGACACATGACATTCTCTCTTAGCAAAGCTTCCGTTTACACCTATATATTATATGATATGATTTAAAGAGAAAGAGACAATATTAGATAGAGGAGTCTGCAAAATTTAGAAACCAAAAAAAACACGAAAATAAGGAAGAGAAAGGAATAAAATACATAATGGCAAAATTTTAATATTGACACATGGCACAATTTTAGAATATGCCAATAAAAATCATGAGTTTACATATATTTGATTTTTTCTAAAACTTAAATGACATTTATGAATGTGTATTAATTATTTAATTAGTAAAATAATCTTTCCATATTCGTATGTCGATCAAAAATGAAAACAAATAAATAATAAACAAAGAAAAATGAAAGTAAAAATACATGAGAGAGAAAGAGAGAGGACACTTGACGAATTCTTAGAGCCTAACTTTCGCTTTACTTATATATTATATGATTATATGACATGTGCACATATATCTTAGCTTCTTCTACTGTTAAATAATATTCTTCTTCCCCCTTTTCTTAATCTAAGGGTTCTCCTCAGTTCCACCGAAATAGCTGATATAGTGAAAAAAAAATTGCTCCTTAATACCCGTTTGTCTTGATGGTAATTCCATAATAATGTTGCTTCTATCTTTCCCTCGGAAATAGTTTTCCAGTAAAAACATTTGATTTTACTACTTTTTTTTTGAAATTCTAATTTTAAGTATTGCATTAATTTTATTACTCTTTTTCTTTTTTAATAAATTAAGATTGCATACGCATAGTTTGTGGCACAAATACTAGTGTGTACTTTAAATTAATTACTTAGTGTTATTATTGTGCAATTTATCCCCTAGAGTTTCATTCAGTTGGGTGAAACAACTTACAGTTTTTGTGGGGGTAAGAGAGAGACATGGGGGTGAGTATGAGGCGGGCAACCTTGGATAATTGATAACTAAGCAAAGAAAATTTGGAGGAATGGGAAATTAAAACTTGACACATGGTACAGAAATGGAGAAGTGGTGAATGGTAGATTCTAAGAGCAAGATGGGCTAAAAATATGAAAATGTGGGCCTTAAAGAAAATAGAAAGAGGAATGAAGAATAAAATTATGTATTGGCCTAAGCAAGCCAGAGGTTTATAGGATTTTATAACTCAGCTGAGGGGTAGGGAGGTCCAGAAACATTACACTTATAAGTTTGTTAAAAGTAAGGGAGTGCCAACTCAACCTTTTTATAGAGTGTATAGAGCTGTACTTCCACAGTAGGATCCTTGTGGATGGGAATTTTGTATTTAGGTTTCCCGAGCTTAAGGCATTGCATGAATGGTGGTAATGAATGGAGGGTTGGGTTAGTGGTTCTATTCAATGGGAATGCTTCCTTTGCATTTTGAGTGTAATAAATTGTGAAGTATGTTATTTCACTTGGGAATTTCTTGGGGATAAATGTTGTTTTGTGAATAGCAGTATACTAGTTGCACTAAACGGGAGCTGGCGCGGGGGCCGGGGAGTGAATATACATAGAAGATTCTAATGTTGAGAATATTATTTTTTATACAAATGTATGAATATGTTGAAAGATATATTTTGTTTTGTACTGTCCTAGTGGACATGTTAAAATATTTATTAACAAAAATATTGGAGTTCGGTGCCAGTTGCTATTTTTTATATTTGTTTTGGGAAATATAAGTAATACTATATGAATATGGATTATGGAGTACTAGAGTAAGTTTTGAGTTAAATTTTCTGAACTTAATGTTACTCTATCTCATTTTCTCTCCTCAAATTTGTAGATTTCTATATTTTAATTGCTGTCAAAGTTTTTCTTTTGCCTTTGTAGCATTTTTTTTGGTTCTTTTCTATTCACATGTTTGAGCGCTCACCTCACAGTTGGAAGCATGATTTTATTTTAATGTAAGATCGATTCTATTTGTGAACCACAGATTCAGGATTCTGGAGACGAGTCGCAACTCCCAATAGGTGATTTGTGCGACGAAGAGTAGTACCATAGTCTGTGGTGGCAAATTTCCCTTGTTAGATTGGGGTTCTCTTTTAGTTCTTTATATTTTATGCTGCAGACTTTGTTGCCCATCTGTTTTTTCTCATTTCGCCTTTTTTGTGCTATCAATATTAAAGATTCTCCACTTTTTGAACTTATCATTATTCTTCACTGATTTTGCTGTCCAGATCCTACTTGTGTTGTTACCTAAAACTTCTGTTTGTTGCTCAGGACTGGCTTTGAGGAGGACAAAAATTTCCATGTTGTTTTAAATTCAGTCATAGCTGGGCGCTATCATGTTACTGAGTATCTTGGATCAGCTGCATTTAGCAAAGCCATTCAAGCTCATGACCTTCATACTGGCATGGATGTTTGCGTGAAGATTATAAAAAACAACAAAGATTTTTTTGATCAGAGCCTTGATGAGATAAAACTCCTTAAGTTTGTCAACAGGCATGATCCTGCTGACAAGTATCACATTCTCCGATTGTACGATTACTTTTATTATCGAGTAAGTGTATAGCAATTGGCATGTTACTCTGTTTTTGTTATTTACTCTGTACTGTTATTCTTTTTTATGGTGTTTAGCCATTCTTTGCCTGTTTGGCATAGTTTCCGCACAGTATGTAGTTGTTACTTCCTTTTCTTATCTTGGCAGGCACTTTAGGTTGGTGGATTGTATTGTTATTGTTTCTCACCTATGCTGGAATTGGTCCTTGGTAGATCTGGCTATTACCTTCACCATAAACTCCTGTTACCTTGTAAGATATCCTTTAAAAAAAATGGGAAGACTTGATACTCAATATCCAAGGTTGCTTGTAGAGTCATTTAATGAGAGCAAAATGTGAAATCCGTCCCCTCTTGTTGATTTCAAATGACCTGCTGAATTCTGTCACAAGAAAACATTTATGCCTTTACGGAGAGTCGTGTGCCTTGTGATGATGTTTCTAACCCTTCAGTGCAGCTCACAAGTGGACATTTATGTTAATCATGAGACTACTTGCGTAACTGCCATAGTTGCATGCTAAAACTCAGTTGCTCTGAAAATTTCTTTTTCTAAGTTGTCTTTTGTGTATACACTTTGATTTCTATAATTATCAGAATGGTACGATTTTTAATTCAATTTGCAATTCAATTCACTATTCACGTATAAATTAATAAAAATCTTTAAGTGAATATATTTTGGGATAGATCGATGACGACTATTATGATTCATGGTTTGTTTCATATTCCTTTAGTGTGATCTTTAAAACTATCTGAGTTCGATAAATTTCGAATCACATTTCAGCTCTTAATTCCTTTTTTTTGGGGGGAAATTGTTATGAGTTATGTATTATTAGCGGTGTTTTCTTGTACTTGAGATATAATGTCTATATAAATCCTTCCTTAGAGAGATTGCCCTAATTTTGGCCCCTCTCAACTGTAGTTGTTTCTCCTTTTCTCTCTATTCATCTTCTTCTTTTATTCTTGTAAATGCAACTTGATATCAGAGAAGATCATTTGTTTTTGTTTTTTTTTTTTTGTTTTTTTTTTTTTGTTTTTTCTGTTCTTCATGTTTGTTGCCAAAAAAAATACCAGCATGGTTTTTACATTTTCCCTTTATTTTTGGCAAACCAGGGTTTTTATCGAAATCGCAACTCGGTTGTCATTCTCCTTGATTCGATGCTTTAGTCCTTCCCTGCAGGTGCTGGCTTGATGTTCTAGGTGTGTTTCCAACATTTGTTTTGGGTTTTGAATCAGTTTTTGGGTCTCCAAGAGTGTTTGGCCCTTTGTGTTCTTGCGCCAATCAATTCTCTAGTTCGACCTTTTGTCTTTTTAGTTTTTGTTCTATCTGCTTTTGTAGTGTGGATCTATTTTGGTGATGAGATGGTCAATTTTTGGATTTGTTGTGGTGTCTCTTGCATCATCCTTTTCGTTGGTGGTTGACCTTTGTCGTTTTTTGAGTTGTTGTATAATGGGCACGCGTGAAAATCTAGGGATGAGCCGTGGCGGGTCTCTTGGTGGTTTATTTCAGATTATTCCGGTGAACGTGAATGGCACAAACTAGCTGATTTGGTCTCGTTCTTTTAGTTTGGCTACTAGGGTTCAATGTTTGACTGATTATGTTACAGGTTCAGTAAGGAACTAGTGGCAGATGGGTCAGCACATGGGAAACGGCGTTCGAAAAATGCACTTATGACATGGTTAATTAATTCGATGCAGCCTTCCATTAGTCATATCTTCTTGTTTCAAGAGACTGCTAATAAAATTTCAGCGGCGGCAACACCAACTTATTCACAGAGGGGTAACAATGTACACGCCTACGAGTTATGAAAGAAATTTCTTTTATTCAATCAGTGAGACAGATCTCTTGTTCAGTATTATGCTGAGTTGAGTAGTATTTGGCAATTGCGAGTTTATGAATTTCTTGTTGGCCTCAACATGGAGTATGATTAGATTCGTGTCAAAGTTCTTGACTGCCATCCTTTTCTCATCGTGGAACAAGAGACATCGCCAAAGCAGATCTACCTTGACTAGGAGGATGCAGCATAACACTCTGGTGACTTTCCTCCTATTGCACACATGCATAAGCCTTAGTCCAAGTTGAGTTACAAAAGGCCTATTGTTGATCGCGATTAGCTTCATTGCGATCATTGTGTGAAAGATAGACAATACAAAGAGCACTGTTGGAAACTGCATGGTTGCCCTACCCGAGGCCGAGGAGGTATTGTACGTTCTCACGCTCATATCTTTGAGACATCTTAGTGACACTCATTTCCCAAGAAAAGTTGCAAACTCTCAAGCATCTAATTGCTCGTCTTGATACCTCTTCTACCATAGTTTTTGACTCACCTTTCTTTTCCAACATTGCTCACATAGGTATTCTTGTGGGTGCCCTCAATGTTTCTTTCTCATGTCCTTGGATTATTGATTCTGGAGATATTGACCGCATGAGGTTTCTCTAACCCTTTTCATCCTACTTTCCTTTGTTCTGGTAAGGATAAAGTTATTAGCTGATGGTTCTCTATCCTCTGTGTTTGAGAAAGATTCTATTCATTGCTCTTCATCTGTTTCTCTTTCCACCATTCTTCATTTCTTCATGTTGCCAATTCTTCTGCTAATTTTCTTTCTATTAGTAATTTCACCACTTCTTTGAATTGTGCCGTGGCTTTTGTCCCTACACGTATTTTTCAAGAACAAGGTACGAGGCGAACTATTAGCAGTGGTAAAGCACATAGTGGCTTGTATTTTTTGGATGTTGTCTCTCCTTCCTCATGTGGTTCTGGATGCTATCTCTGACTATGATTCATCCTTCCCTTTCTCTCTTGCATCACTGTCATCGCCATTTGGTACGTCCCTCTTTTGGTGTTTTAGAACGACTTTTTCCTTCTTTTGCAAAGAATTGTCATCATAGTACATTTGTTTATGATGCTTGTGATTTTGCCAAGCATAAACGTTTTTGTTATCTCTTAGCTAATAAAAGAAGTGATTCTCCTTTTGTGGTTGTTCATAATGATGTGTTGTGTCTCTATTTGGTTCTCGTTGGTTTGTTTGTTTTATTGATTGCTACTCTCATGTTAATTGGGTTTATTTGCTTCAGATCAAGAGTGAGGTTTCCTCTTGTTTTAAATCCTTTCACAAAATGGTTTTTACCAAGTTTTCCACCCAAATTAAAGTCCTTCAAAGTGATAATGGGTCTAAATACATCGATCGCGAGTTTTGGGCCTACTTGGAAGAGAATGGCACTCTTTATCAAATTAGTTGCATTGGAACACCTGAACAAAATTGGGTTGCCAAACGCAAAAATTGTCATCTCTTAGAGGCTGCTCGTGCTCTCATGTTCACTACAAGTATTCCTAAATCTTTCTAGGGTGATGTTGTTCAATGCATTGCATATCTTATTAATCGAATGCCCTCGAGTGTTCATCATCTAGTTTCATTCGTCCGTTTTCTCTGTCCCCCAATATCTTTGATTGTGTGTGCTTTGTTCATACTTTGTCTCACTCTTGTGAGAAATTTGATCTAACGGCGCTACGGTGTGTTTTCATTGGTTACTTTCCTACTCAGAAGGACTATAAGTGTTTTGATCCTCCTTCTTTCAAGGTATACGTTACTTTGGGCATCACTTCTCAAGAATTTAAATCTTTTTATTTTTCCCTCCCATCTCTTCAAGGGAAATCCATACTACTAATGAAGAGATGACTTCTTCTCTGTCAGAGCCTTTCTTGTCTCCTTTCCTTCCTCTCTAATATAATAATATTGGTGGTTAGGGGGAGCATGGTGTGGAAGACTAGCAGATTGGATAGAACTAATCTCAAGACTTATTCTAGATGTTTGAAAGAATAGGTCGGTCACGTGTCACCCGAACCGCCGTAATTCCCAGTTCCTTGTAGACAATAATCTTAAAGATGATTATAATCTTTTGATTGCTCTTAGAAAGGTAGTTAGGACTTGTACTCAACATTCCGTATCAAAATTTATTTCATATGATTCCTTGTTTAATTCATATCATGTTTTTATTTCGTCTTTGTCATGTCTATTTTGTAGGGTTAGAAGGAAGTTTTCACTGACCCTAAGTGAAAAGAAGCTATGGTAAATGAGATGAGAGCATTGAGCAAAAATGTTACTTGGGATTTAGTTTCTCTTTCAAATGAGAAGAAACTTGTAGGTTGTAAATGGGTGTTCATTGTTAAGCAGAGAGCAAATAGGACAGTTTTTAAGATACAAGACACAACTAGTTGCCAAGTGATTCACCCAGACTTACGGTATTCAGTACCAGGAGACATTTGCTCCTATAACTAAGATGAATTCCATTCGAGTCCTCTTTTCATATGCACAGCTAATTTGGGATGGGCTTTGCACTAACTTAATGTAAAGAATGTCTTTGTACACGGAGACCTCGAAGAGGAAGTGTATAGGATACTGCGCAATTTCTCATCTCTTATTACTGTAGGCAAAGTTTTCTGTTTGAAGAAAGCATTGTATGGTTTGAAGAAATTCCCTAGGGCTTGGTTTGACAAATTTTTCAAGACAATATTTAGATTTTGATTTAAGCAAAGCCATGCTGATCATACTATGTTCATCGGTGAGATGAAGATAAGATTACGGTTCTCCTTGTGTATGTGGATGATATCGTTGTGATAGGCAATGATATGGTAGAGATGTCGCACATGTCAAAGTTGACCTTGCCATAGAATTTGAGATCAAAGATCTTGGTTCTCTGTGCTACTTCTTGGGGTTACTTCTTTGGGATTGAAGTTGTTAAATCAAATAAGGGTATCTTTATCTCCTAAAGGAAGTATACTTTGGATCTACTGGAGGAGCTAGTAATTTTGTTGATAAGGAGATATACCAAAGACTTGTTGGGAGACTAATATATCTTTCTTATATTCGGGCACATATTGTGTGTGCAGTTGGGGCTAGCTAATTATGCATGATCTTCGTGTTATGCACCATAATGTCGCGCTTTGCATCCTAAGGTACCTCAAGTTAGCTCTTGGGAAAGGGATTTTGTATTCCAATCATGGTCACTTGTGATTAGAGATATTGATGTAGATTGGGTTGGATCTGTTTATTATAGACGATCTACCTCGGGTTTCTGCACATTAATGGGTGGAAATTTGGTCACCTGGAGTAACAAGAAACAAGCTGTGGTGGCTGATACAGTGCAGAGACTAGCTCATGGACATGGTATTTGTGAACTTCTGTGCTTTCAAGTTTCATCAGGAGATTTGGGAATGTTTGGTGATACTCCGATGAGACTATACTGTGATAATGAGGTTACCATTAACATTGCTCATAATACACGACTTAGCATATTGGGATTGTCAGACATTTAATCAAAGAACAGTTGTACTAGGGTTTGGTTTTTGTGCCTTTTGTGAAATTAGAAGATCAATTAGTTGATATTTTCACCAAAGGACTTGGTAGCGGAGTTTTTTATTCTATTATGTGCAAATTGGGCATGAAAGATATTAATGCACCAATTTGAGGGAGAGTGTTTTGGCCTATGTATTAATTCTAGGGGTATTTTCTACTTGAGATATAATGTCTATATAAATATGTGGTTAGAGAGATTGCCCTAATTTTGGCACCTCTCAACTCTAGATGTTTCTCCTTCTCTCTCTCTTCTTCTTCTTCTTCTTCTTCTTTTGTTGTTGTAAATTTAACTTGCTAGAGTATAACCTAGAGTATAACTTCGGAGACTGGTTACTTATGCATAATTTGAGAAAATGTTTCATGTTTAAACTCGAAGGTTCCCTCAAAAGTTTTGTTCTTATTATATTATTTTAGAAGTTTTTAAGTGCCCTTTTGAATATCAAAAGAGAATATACTATGATTTTTAAAGAATGATATGGTTGGTGCAATTTGGACCGTGTCTTGTGGCGAAGGCAAATATCATCTCAATTAGGTGACAACCATGCCATATGTGATTTTTATTATATAATTAATATTTGTCAAAATCAATTCAGTTTAGTTTGTTGCATATATGCAAATTGTTCAGCACCATTTTCTATAGATTCCCAATTCCATTTAATTCACGATTCACAAACTTAGGATTTCGATTCATGAAAAGAATCTTGATTTGATAACTATGGTGTTTTGTACTTGTATTTGAAACTCTTCTTTTCAATTGTTGCTTCAATTGTTGAGATTAAATTACATTAGGATATATGAAGAGCGAACTCTAATTCTATTTTTTTTTCTGTACATTGCTTATAGTTTTTGTATAGCATAGACTTCAAGGTGAGATAGTCCTGTGTCTTGATTTTGGCATATTTTGGGTTATGCCGTCGTTGGTTGAAGAGTATTTGCTCCTTTTTTTTTTTTTGAACTTCTTGTGCTCCTGAAGGTTTTGAATGAGGGAAAGTTGAAGCGTGTGTTGGATGATGACATTTGACTATTCAGCAGGAATGGAAGAGGGCATTCCTCCCCCTTCCTCTCCTTGACTCTCACTCTAAGAGAAGAATGATATGGAGAGAACACGACTAATAATAGGAGGTCCTCAAAATAGAAACATCATGCTAGTCTCACTCAAGAAACATTTTGAAGAAGTGGCCTATGATAGGTATCTTATGAATTGGCCTATCTTTATCTTCAGATAATCTTCAATTTAAAGAGGGGATCATCTGCTCATTGTTTTTCTCGACAACTGTTGTTATTTTCCTTCTGCTAGGCACTTAGGATTGCCAAATCATGAAGGCTGCATGAGAATTTCTGTTTCTATAGTAATTGCATTTCTGTACAAAACTGTAGGATGGTCTAACTAAAGTATTTGATTAGCACCATGCTCTAATTTTTTTAAGCATTTTTTTGCTTGCGTGGTTAAGGATTGAATATTTTATGTTGTTTACCGGGGAGGAGAGAAAAGGATTCCTTGCTTGCTTCTCTGATTGAAGACAGCTATGGATAGAGTAAGACTATCGAGAGAGTGGAGATCTCCTGAACAAAGAAGACAGTATACCACAAAATTATTGAAGCATGGTCTCTTTCGACATTCTCTACGTAATAATTCACCATAGCATGGTCTCTTTCAGACAAATAATTATCCTACGTTAGAAGGGTCTGATCATGAAATGAAGGCTTTGTGGGAATTTCTCTCACTCTCCCTCTATAGTGAATGATATGATTTTATTGAGTGTATAGTCATGGTTTGCTTTCTTTGATCCACTTGGGTGGTAGCGACTTGCGTGAATCAATTTCCATGATGAACTAAGCGAATGAAGTGTGTTAAGATACTAGGTTTCATTTTGTTGCTAAATTGTTATGCCCTTGCATAAAGAATCTTTTCTCATAGGAATCAGATTCTATCTTGGAACTTTGACTTTGAAATTCAGTTGAACCTCAAGCTCTTCCACATTGCATTTAGTAGCATTTATTTTCTTTGCCTGCCATTTTGAAATTTGCTTGTTACATCATATGATAGAATCCAGTTATAACTCCTTTGAGAGTATTGCTTTCCTTATTTATAATATTTCCCAAGGAAATGAACAAAGAAATGATATGTTCTTTTTTTAGAATCCTTAGTGTATAAATTAAGAAAGAATTAAAGTTGTCATGGACAATATTTTAACGATTTTCAGTTAATGTTTATTTCTCATTTTTCCAATTAATGATGTACATTTCTGCATTGACTAATGGAGGCACTACAACATATTGCAGCAATCACTAAAACAACTGTAACATTAATAACTTGGGTACATTTCATCGATACGATGTTACCAGAATAATTCTAGTGGGTGTCATTCAATATGAAGGCGATGTCGAAGCACACTTATCCTTTTTGCAAAGCTATAACTTTTCCACGTGGGTCTGCTTAAGAAGGCCATGTCACAGCTGAGAGTCTAGCACAGGGTTTTAAATATCAGGCTATAAATAGGCTATATTCCTGTAAAATGAATTTGGTCTCTGAGATATGAATATAATTCAGATTTGATTTTAACAAGAAGGCATGAACCCTGAGGAACTGTCACATGTGCATTGTTATTGCCTTATGGGTTAATTGGTTACTAGAGTACCTGAATTATTGAAGTCTCATGATTTACTTAAAAAGATGGAATGAAGTCTATGTTTCATCTAGGTCGCTGAGGGTTATTGGTAGGGTATGGCTAGCATAAATAACACAATTCCTATTGATCCAATCTTATCCTTCGTCCTCGATCTTGATCAGTACGTTGCAGGCTATCTCATGTTTGTTCGGTTCTCCGGGTCAATTCAGGGCAGTACTGCGTCTCATATCATTAAGTGGTGGAGTTTTACTTCATCTTTTGATATAAGCTCAAAATCAGAGTCCTCAACACCACGGAGAAGATTTGTTAGTTGACTTGTTTTTGAGCTTCAGTATCTCCTCCCTTTGGGCAGATTCCCTTATTGTTATTAGCAGTGATTGGACTGCTGTTTGTGAAATGCAATTTTCATTTTTTGTTCCTTTCTTTTCTTTTTGGTGGACTGCCTTCCTTTGTCATTTTTCTTTGTATCTCTCTCTTTTTTTTTAAATAAAATTTTTGTTAAAATAAAAAAAGATCATATATATATATATATATATATATATTGTGCTTTCTCTCTTTTTCTCTCTTAATCTTCTTCCTCATCATCCTTAATCTTTCTCTTCTCATGTGATTGCTCTCTTCTCTTTCTTGCTTGCTTTCTCTCTCTTCTTTATTCTTCACCCAATAGGGATGCCACTGACACTCTTCACAAAGATATGATCATGATCGGTCCAAATATTTTCTTAAGCATTTGGGAGAGAGTACAAACAAGCTTAAGTAAATTCACTAACTAGAAAGTTGGGTAAGATGCTAATGGTTTCTTGGACTGGCTTGTTGACATGGAGGATTAACTTGATTAGTTTGAAATAACAGACAACAATGGGTTCGTGCCACTCAAAATGAATGTTACACTTTTTGCCAAAAGGTATTGACACAGTTCTAAAGAAATTTACCTTATGGGCTGTGATGAGGCATAAGCTAAAAGAGAAACATCTCCCCATCTACTATAGGAAGCAATTACTTGACCTATGGATCAATTTGAGATAGTCGCCTTCAAGTAATAAGTTCGAGGAACTTTGTATGAGGTGTGATGCTAAATCTTAGGTAACAACAGTCAGCAAGTTCATTGATAAACTGAGACGAGAGACTGTCAATTTGTAGTCTCTTGAAAAATTGGATGAAACTTACTATAAGGCTTTAAAGATAGAAACATTCCTCAAGTGTCCTTCCAAAGGCTCTAATGACTTCTCAAGTTGAGAGTCCCAACAATCTTGGTTTCTCTTTTGATAGGTTGTGTGGGTTCCATAGCCTAGCCAGCTGCCTTCAAGGGTAACAATCCAATCCCTAGACTCACTACCACTGAGGGTTGGAACTAAGAACAACTCTATTTCTCGTTAGCAGGCTACATTGAGTCTCATAGTTGTCATGGTAAGGACCAACTTTCTCTGACACTTCCTCTCAATGTCGACATCGTATTTTGACTGCTCATCACAAGTTGGAGAAAATTGAAGCAGTTGATGTTTACTTTAGAGGACCCTTTAAGAGTCTGAGGAGGGTAGCATAATCCACGTGGTATCACGAGATGCATTTTGTCCATTCTAACAAAATTATTAGAACAATACTCCCCTATAGGGGATGATGAGTGGGACTATCATCAATGCTGTCTCTAATTTGAGTGGTACTTTTTTGAAGTTGTAGCTTGAGCCACATCTATAACTCAGGGTTTTTTGTTTTTGTTTTTGCTTTTTTGTTTTTTTGTTTCTGTTATTTTTTTTGGGTAGACAAACAACATACAATTTTTGGAGAAGGTTCCTAGTCCTTATCATGTAAGGTGACTATTCTTTGGCTTTGGGTTACTAGCTAGCCCTTTGCTTTGTGATAAACATGTGCTTAACTACGAAATGTAAACTTTTGACTTTTTGCATGGTGGGGTATGAATATCATGTTAAATCCTCCCAAACTCATCAGAAAGGAAAGTGCAAGACATAGGTCTTCTTCTCATGCACCACCAGATAAAATCTTGAGGTCCTAACCAAGAGGAGTTGAGAATGTAGAAAACGATGTTGGTTTAGTTTTAGCCTTGGGTTGGTTGCTGAGGAGTTTTATCTTACATTTGACCACATAGTTGACCTTCCCCTTCAGATTAACAATTTGTCGAGAGAATTTCAAGGTGTGACTGAGAAGAGTTACTTGATGAGTTGCTAAATGCCAACTATGAGGGATATTTACCATGCTTGGAGGGATATTTACCATGCCATAGATCTTGTCCAACAATCACAATTTCCTGCCTTCCATATTACTGTATGAATCCAACGTAAGGTGATAAATTAATTAGACGATTGAGAGAATTTTGAAAGAAAGGTTTTCATCGCGTCTTAGTCAATGCCCTGTCCTTGATTTTTTGATTCCTAAGAATTATGATCTTGGAAAATCTATGTTGAGTGTGCTATTAGCAAGATAACCATCAAGATTGACTTTTAAAAAATATTCTTATACTTAGGCTTGATGATATGTTAGACCAAGTGGTTAGCTCACAATGGTTCTCTAAAATAGACATGTGCATGTAAATCATGAAATCCGCATTAAGCTGCAATGAGGGAAAAATGCCTATAGGACTCAAGATAGATTATATGAGTGGTTGGTCATGCCCTTCACCTTTTTAATGCCCCTAGCACTTAGTGAAGCTATTGCCTAATCTCATGCCTTTCATAGGGAAATTTTTAGTACTACTTTTTGATATAGCTTGATATGTAGTTTGCGAATATAGGTTAGATGGTTGTGAGTTGGAGATGGCATTCTGGAAAGATGGTGTGCATTATTAGTGCACATTGGTGGCAAATCATTAGAGGTGAAGGAGAAGAAAGCTCAGGACAGCCTTAGAGAGGGAGATGTTGCAGTGGAAAACTCAATCTAAGGGAGGTAGAAGAAACGCCAAAGAGCGTGGGAATCTTTTCTGAGTTGAGGGTCAGTTCTCATATGTGGACTCACAGTAATCTAGCTCATTCGAGGACAGGTGTCTCCTCCTCATTGACTCTACATAATGTAGGTGGCATTGCTCTGTAAGTTCTAGGTTCAGACTTCAGTCTTGGTATGATAGGCGTTGCATTATAGAGTCCGTCAGGTATTAGCAATAGTTTTCTTTCTTTGTCTCACTCGATAGCTTCAATGCCTATAATTTGAGAGATAACTGGAAAGCCTTTACAAGTGCCAGTTTCCTTCCTTCTGGAACTTCCTTCCATAAGGCATTTCTTCATGCCGGAGCATTCATTTCTAAAGACTCAATTGCCTCTGCTCGGATCAATGCTAATTCCACTCTTTGTCTCTTGCTTCTTAATGAATAGGTAGCTAGTATTAGTCTCACAGTCCTTACTTCGGGATTATAGGTATGATACATGTTCTGATATGCCAGGTGTCTTGATTAATGCCCTCTCTCCCTCTCAATGATTGGTCATGGTGGAGCTGCTCTCGTAGAGGGCATGGTGGCCTCCATTGACTGATCGTTTGCTCCAGTCCTTTGGTCTAAAGCAGAGTACCTAGTCTCTGCTTCCAATCTAGAGTACTTTGAATGATCCTCCAAGAGAAAGAGTCTGCAAAGTCAATAGAGACACTAAACTAGAGTGTGGCTGTGAGTTCAGGATCACCGTAGGCAGTGGCTTTCTAGAACATAGGTGCGTCGGGAAAATGACTCGATGGAGGTTGGCTTCCATGCTACCATTGAGTAGTGCTCGATTTGTCGAACCATCTAATACTTTGGCATGCACAAATGCCCAAGTGCATCGATAGCAAAGTTCAGGTTTATGGTAGCCTACGAGCCCCCGAATAGCCTAGGCCCTTTACCCTAAACCCCGTCTTTGATACGTCAAGGAATTAAGAAGGCTTGCTCACTAGGGAGTAGGGCGACTTGCTCATAGGAGGCGAGGGGAGCCCTGGCGGTTCTCTTGTTAGTAAATCTAAGATAGACCAGTCATCATCATTGAGTTGTTGAGACACTTAAAGTTCAGAAATTGTACCTAAATCCTATGAAGAGTTCTTTTGTGTAAACCCCATACTCTTCTTGGAGCTCATAATTTTTGCATATTGTAGTGCAATTGACCTTGCTAAGGTCAAAGCAATCAGGAAGTGACTGTGCCTAAATCTGCTTCTGAGGTGCATTGCTTCCATGGGTTAACTGCTTTCTGTTGGAGTTTTATCGAGTGGTCAAGGTCCATTATGGTTCCTGTCATTGATCTCATGAAGAAAAGGGAGTTCCAATAGATTACATCAACCTCTAGAGAGCCTTTGAGAAAATTAAGCAGGAGATGACTGAGACTACTGTCTTGAGATGCTTTGACTTTTCTAAAGTTTTTGAGGTCTCTTGTGATGCATCCGGTGTAGGTATATGTGGAGTCTTGAATCAACAGTGTGTTATCTTCTTTCACAGCTCCATTTTTTATGAGAAATTCTGCTCTGTGGTACAAATACTTTTTAATTGAGGTATTATTTGTTCTCTCTATAATTTGTGTTCTGCTTTAATTAACAGGCTTTGGTTACCTTCATTTTTAGAGGAGGTTGAATTATAGGCATGTTGGTTTTGCTGCGGCACTATTAGCCTATTAAACATTCTCATGAATCTTTGTGTTCTTTATCTTTCTTCTTATTATTCTTTGATTAATGCTACTATACTATTACTCTAGGGTAATCGTGCATCTTGCTAGAGAGCGCATATAGAATATGCTAAATAGTGTGGTTGCTTGCTTTCTTTTAAATACTTTTACTTGTAAGTTGTAGTGCATGACCCATAATGATGTCATGTGAATGTGTCAATCGTGTTCTTGAACCTACCCGATATAAAGAACCTCCAACATCTGACTTTCATCATACCCTCACTTGCATGTTCTTATATTGTGTATTGATGTGATCTGGCATGGTTTTATTTGGTTCTTGCTGCAAAGTATGATCAATTTGTAGTGTATGACAAAGTGATTTGTGTGTGCAGGAGCATTTATTAATTGTATGTGAACTTCTCAAGGCAAATTTATATGAGTTTCATAAATTTAACAGAGAATCTGGAGGGGAGGTTTACTTCACAATGCCAAGACTTCAGGTTTGTATGGTAACAGTCATTAGAAGGGATTTTTACCCCGCTAACATGTCAGTTAATTTCATGCTTTTCATTTGATCTCTGCAGTCCATTACCCTCCAGTGTCTGGAGGCACTTCAATTCTTACATGGTCTTGGTCTCATACACTGTGATTTGAAACCTGAGAATATTTTGGTGAAGAGCTACAGTAGATGTGAAGTGAAAGTCATTGATCTTGGAAGTAGTTGCTTTGAAACAGATCATCTCTGCTCATACGTTCAATCTCGGTCTTATCGTGCCCCAGAGGTTATCTTGGGACTTCCTTACGATGAAAAGATTGATATCTGGTCACTTGGCTGCATCTTGGCAGAGCTTTGTACTGGCAATGTGAGTTCTTTCCATCCACTACTAGTAGTTAATAAATATTGCTATTTATCATGGTTAAGATGGTTGTTTAAACTTTATTTGGGATTGTTCATCAGACTTTATTTGGGAGTGAATCAATTTATAAATCTCGTTGTCTTATTTATATTTGTACAGATAGAGCCTTGTATGCCTGCATCAACAGGCTAGTACTAGATTTGAGATTTCTACCCCACCTTTTTCCTTATTTTATGGAATTTATGGTGATGGGGGTTGGTTCTCCCCTTTGTAACAAAATGATATTATTCCTAAATCTTGCTCAGAAAAATGAACCTTCATATATCCTTACCTGAAAAATGAGTTTGGTCCCTCTCCTTCAAACTTGGTGAAAGAAAACTTACAAGTAAACTTGAAACTCAAAGAGGACCTCTGCAATTTAAAGACCATACCAGATCTCTCTTGTAGAACCAACTAGTCTCGTAATTGTAAAATGAAGCCACCCTAATATGAAGCCCTTCGTCTTTATCTTGTAAGCATTTCAAAGTCTTCAGAATACGCGCACTTTGCCCTGATGATTCTGGGATGTGGATATCTTGAAATTACCCAAGAAGTATCTTGCAAGAAGTGTATCTTCACTTTTTGGGAATTATTTTAATTTCCAAACAAGTCTTTTTTTCCCCTGCTGTATATTAATTCATTGGGATTTTCTGCTGACCATGGCAAATCATGATAAGGAATTACTGTAGGAATATAATTTTACTGAAGATTAGGGATATGTACTATTATGATCTAGCATGGTGATGTTGATGTTTTTCCTGATAAATAAAAAGATATCATTAAAGCCGCGGAAAGCGGAAAGGAGTATACGTGTACAAAAGCAAAAGCAACCTATAACAGCATCTCTACACAAACAGGACGTGCAAATCCCAAAAAAAGTAAAAAAAAAAGTATCCAAACTATTGGAATTCTTTCCTCAAAGCCAAAAAAGAAACGTGGAAAGCACTGTCCCTTTCAAACAGGGAATAGAGCTTTCAAATGCCCTTGAAGGACCTACAATTTTTCTCCTCCAAGCCCTCCGCTTACTCTTTCTCAGGCATCCTGTTAACCAACATTCATAAAGCTTCTTTTCTCTCCCTCCAATAGTGATGTTGAGTTTATATATGTGAGTCTTGTTTGGGATAATTGCTTATTTGCTTATTTTGTTTAGCTTATTTTCCTTTTTTAGTAAATTTTTTTCATCGTTTAGTTGAACTATGATTCTTTCCAACTCCTCTCGTCGAGACGAGCCGGAAAGGTAAAAAATTTTGATCAAAATATAAAAAAAGTTCAGAAAAGCCAAAATAAGCCAATAAGCCATATTTGATGTTGCTTATTTTCGTCTTTAATGAATTTTTTTCATCTTTTCATCAATTTTTTTACTTTTTTTGTTCATCTCATCGAGACGATTTGGAACTAGAAAAACTTAATCAAAAGATGAAAAAAGTTCAGAAAAGACAAAAATTTTGCAAAATTTCTGCAATTTTAGCCCAAACAGGGCCCATGATGTACTCTATATTTGTAGTTTTCGTTTAGTAATGCATCAAACTTGCTGTCGGCTGGGAGCCTAATGTAAAATAACTGAAGTCTGCAGGTTTTGTTCAACTTAAATGTGGCATTTCCTTCAGAATGATGTGGTGTTAAGAATGATATACAATATGGAGTGAATCTGCGAATAACCATCCTATAGGCACACTAGAGTTTATTCCTGCTATTCTGTTTTATGAATTATTTTTCCATGTTATGTGATGAAACTATTCGTCCAATGGTGGGAGTGGTACTTATTGACCATAAGTTGAGAGAGAATATACTAAGTTGGTTTGTTCATATGCAACAAGGACCGGTAGATGAAGATGCATTAAAAGAGAGTGATAAGATTACTATTTTAATTTAGATGCTAGGGGGAAGAGAAAGACCTAAATTAACATCTGATGTTTTGTTAAAAAATATATGACTTTATTGCCTTTAATAAATTGGAATAGCGGAGAAAATTCATGTAGCCAACCTCATATGATTAGGACATAAGTCTTAGTTTTGTTAAGTTTGGTTTGAATTGTTATGTGCATGACGTCGAGAGTCTGAAAAACTAGGGATGTAAACTGTTTCTGATTGATTAGAAGGGATCTCCCAGAACCAAATAGATGGCTATGGGGTGCATGAAACTGGGTCAGGCTGGTATGTGAATTAAGAGCTTAACTTGATTCAGTTTTAGTGCAGGTTATAGGTAATCCGGCCAACCCAGCTTCACCCTGAATTATATGTTTAGAAGGGTTTCTTGTACTGCATCGCCTGCATATGGTTATTACTGAAGCTTTGAACATTTCATAAAATACTCCCATATGTTGCCTAAGGATATTATGTGTTGCTGGTGATGTTTTTACGTGGTGCCCCATAAATAGCAGCTAGGTATTTGACACTTCCCATCTCGTTAAAGTGGGAAGAGTTCAAAATCTTCTATTGGGTTGAAGAAGTTTTAGTTGTCTAATTTTGCAAGGTTGTATGTTTGCTATGTGGTGTTTTTTGATTGCAAATATTATAAATTTTCCGTGAAAGGCAAGTAGTTAAAGTTTTAAGCTTGATAGGGAAACCCATCCTTGCCCTAACGGGGCTGCACTTTTTCACCCTTCCTTGAATCTCGGTTGGGACAGGATGTGGAGATTGTGAGGCCGGCTGGGTTTGGATGAGGATCCTGGTCCCATACCCTTCATTGCCATCCACTGTTCAGATCAATTTACCAGCCCATCTGCATCTTATAATGATCATTTTCATGGCTTCAATTTTTCTGTTGTCTAGTGCATTATGTTAAATAAAGTTTTCTTTGGTGTAGGTCCTTTTCCAAAATGATTCACCTGCCACATTACTTGCTCGGGTGATTGGGATCATAGGTCCCATTGAACAGGACATGCTTGCAAAAGGACGGGATACATATAAATATTTCACCAAAAATCACATGCTTTATGAACGAAACCAGGTAATAATCTTTTTTGCTTGTTATTTAATGTTTTCTTCTATGTATTGTCACTTGACTTTAGGAATCCAGCATCTTAGCATCCTTGATTGCATTTGATTTTTATTTTGCTTATTTGATAATAATATCTAACAGAACATGCGGTTGAGTTGGTGTTTGACAGTGGGACAAAAAAACCTTATAAGCCAAAAAGCTTGGCTCACCAACGAAACTTGTTAGTGTTTTTGTTATGTATGTCTTGATATGCACGATGTTTGATCAAATACCAAAAATTTTCCCTTGTGTATGAGCACTTGTAGTCTTGTATCCAGTGGGGCTGCAACTCAGGCAGGTGCAGTCAGGCTATGGGCCTGTGTAGGCTCTGCCTGAGGTGCATGGAAATGCCAAGGCCAGAACTAACGCCTGAGTAGGCCTGCCAAAGCCCATCCCTAGTTTTCACTTCCTGATCTTGGGTTAGGCTCAGGCTTCCCTCGTGTGTGTATGTAGGTCCATTGTTTTCTGTTTGTCAACAGTGGAACCCTTCCTCTAAAAATTACTACAATGATTCACTTATACTCATGACCATCAACATGTATGCTGGAAGTTGTGACATAGAGGATGCATGTGTGGGGAAGAGAAGAGAGAGAAATTCAGATTAATGGACATTCTTTAACAATGATGCAGTTAAATAAATTCAGATTAGATGTAGAGAAGAACAGAAAGCACGTGAAAGAGAGAGAACAATCTGAGTTGGGCCATTGACAAAGAAAGAATAGAAATTGATGTCGGCAATCGGTTGATAGAAAGGGATGCAAAAACAGTGTCTTGTGGTATAAGTAGGAAATTGAAGTGCTTACTTATATTCGGGACGTGGATTCATTGTGCATGGATTTCAAGTTCAGCCATTATTGTTATTGAAGACCAATATTATCTGAACTGAAAAAGGTAATATGGGATAGTATCAGTGAAGAAAAGAAGTGACATGGGTCCCAATTCCCCTTTTTTTGTCGACATCAATTGGGGTGCTGCTTTACAATGTAATGTGGACACACTCGCATGAGAGGGAGAGAGGGAGAGAGGGAGAGAGAGAGAGAGAGAGAGAGAGGCCTGCAAACCAATAATATATATTTTCCAAAGACTTATAGTCTGACCGAAATCGGATTGACTTTATTAGCTATCAATTCCCACTTTCTGTTTTGTCATCTCTGTGCTTTGGGGCAAGCACCCAATACCTCATTGAGTCCAAAGCTCCAGCTCAAGGTGTCGACATCAATTTGAGAGAGAGAGAGAGAGAGAGAGAGGCCTGCAAATTTTTGTAGTAAAGGAGGTGTGGAGTTTTCTGAAACATCATTAGCTGCGTCTGGTATTGAGGGGAGGAGGATCAAGTTCCAAGGGGTTCATGTCAATTGAGAATTTCATTTTACATTGATTGGTAAGGTCCTTTAATTATGAAGATTGTAGAGAGGAACTCTAATAAGGTAGATAAGCTTACATTGACTAACGATATAGGTGGATGTCTGAGTAAAGATCATCATTTGTTTGATGAGTTGGTAATTATGGTGAAAGAATTGGTGGGTGAAGATATAAATGTGAAAGATGAGAGATATGATTGTTCAGAGTTTTGTGAGAATTATAAATTATTACGGACAGGAGAGTGAGCCTTAACGGGGCAGTGTAGTGATTATTGAAATGGATAAGTTGGGTGTTTGGTTGAGGATGGTAGAGCAGTGATGCCTTCTAAAGGGCTTAAGCAATCCCATTCTGTAGAAATGATATCTTTTTGAAGAAATCTGTTAGTATTTTTTTTTCCACGGAATTTTAGGAGTCAATTCAAAGAGAATCATTTGGAAATCTCCTCTCATGTGGCATTGCTGATAAATAGAAACCGATGTCAGAAGTTGAAAAAGCTCCTCTTGGGAGGCTCATGCAATGCTGTTTATTTTTTCCTCTTCCAGTTGTCGGGCTTGTCTTTTCTTTTGTAGCTTTTGCTTCTTTTCTTTCCTTATTCTTTTTTGTTGGTTGTATAAGGATTATGGCCCTTGGCACGTTCTCTGACACAATTTATCTTTGTTTTTGATAAGAATAAATGGCAAAGAGAGAAAGGATAGCAATTTTTTGGAACTCTAGTTGATTACTGATATGGTTGATACGAATCCATCTTAATGGCAGAGACAAAAAGAAAGTAAATTACTTCATTCAAATATATCAAAACAATATGAACTCGGATTAACTCTGGTTGCTGATCATACCCAGCCTGAACTTAATTCGGGCTTGAGGGTATTTTTGCTACAATAAAAATATGGGTTGAGCTCACGGTGCTTGGGTTCACCCAAGTTTCAGCCCTATAATATCCACCTGCTCATCACCTCATC
This sequence comes from Heliamphora pulchella, assembly GCA_032270985.1. Lineage (NCBI taxonomy): Eukaryota > Viridiplantae > Streptophyta > Magnoliopsida > Ericales > Sarraceniaceae > Heliamphora > Heliamphora pulchella. The sequence goes on from JAULJZ010000023.1 coordinate 6,137,298, forward strand.
AAGCTCGGTAATGAGTGGGATTCTTTAGAAGGAAGTAAAAAAAGGTTCATAGTTGCTGTCAGGTGATCAAAATTATAAAAATTATGTCTGCTATCTCAGCCTTATTTTCTGCATTGAAAAGATGTGTATGATGATGATGATTTTCTCTGGTATAAATCTTCTACTAGTTTATTTTTAAAATTTCTTTCAATTGCTCAAATAGTTTTAATTGGTAAAATGCTGATCAAAATTGAGGATAAATGATGTTTTTGTGTCTATGGTATTCATTACCTTCAACAATGTGAGTTTTGTTCGTTTCCCATTTGTCTTTGCAGCATGGCTTTATTGTGGTAACAGACAAAAGTACATGCACAAAAATGTTGGAATGAACTTATGGATATTACTCCTGATGTAGTTGGTGCATTCCTTTCTTTTATTCATATTGGTTCGTTTTAATTTTTTCTTCAGGACACCAACAGACTAGAATACCTAATCCCAAAGAAGTCTTCCCTAAGGCACCGGTTGCCAATGGGGGACCAAGGCTTCATTGACTTCGTTGATCATCTCCTTGAAATAAACCCGAAGAAGCGCCCATCTGCATCGGAGGCTCTCAAACATCCATGGCTGTCATACCCTTACGAACCCATATCATCCTAAACTATCTGACATTATCCTAGTTGGAGATGCCTGCTGCATGTACCTCATGCTTGGATTTGGGTGTTTTGATGAAGGGAAGGAGCTCCAAGTGGTTCTCAAATGAAATCGGTTTCACTAAATTGATATTTGATGGGGTTTATGAATTGAAGGTTTGTTATTTTTATTGGTGGTCTCTCTTTTCATTTCCTCGTTATCAGGTTGTATCCCAACTAACCCCGAGCCAAGAATTTAATCTCTGCACGCACGCGCCTTGTAATTCTAGTTATTTTTTCTTTTTCTTTTTTTGTGGTTTCCTTTGTTTGGTTTGATGGGAGGGCGACCTTCGATCTTGTTGTACATGATGTGATAATTCTTTTAGGCTATCTAGTAATAGTTTGTGAAATAGCTGCTTATCCAATTTTGGTTGATTCACGGTGTATTTGCTGTAGTGTATCATCAGTTTGGAGCTATATATTACGGTCCATGGTTTTGATCGTCCTGTGGTGTCAAGGTATTGTTGTTGCGCAAATGGCTCTTGGGCCGGGGCTTCAACCCATTTGAGTTAATGGCTTTGATTCATTCATTTTTTTCTATTTTCAATCGTCAGAAAAATCATACGAGAAAGTGATTTACGAGAAAAGTAAAGTAAAGAAAAAAGGAAAAGGAAAATACAGAAGAATTATTTTCCGTTATGTATTTAGTTTGTAAGAAAGTAGAATTTTAACTTTTCCATGACGTATAATTTCTATTCCTTTTGCAGAATTTGTTTTGTGAGAATGTTTTCTATGGTAAAACTATTATTGCAGGTCTTAACATTTTTCCGCGACAGAAGAACACCCACGGAAGAAAATAAAATTGTTCTTATTAATTGAACAAAGTCTAGGATTACATAATTTCTTTTTCATTGATTTTCTCGGCGACGGGTTGGTTTTGAAGATTTAGTATTCACTTTTTGCCACTAGAAAAACACTCTACAATTGCCCAATGGTATTATTATACCAACTTGTATGGTTTGAGACCTTGTTCTTCCATTGAGTCAAGCTTAGGAGAAAGTGAGGAACTAACTCCATGTTGAAGAAAATTGTTGGGACTACATTTTGAAAGGTGCTGCCCACTTTCTGGTAATTGGTTTGCAATATGGTTGGATCCAAGCCCCTGATGATTACTAGTTGTAATCTCAACTAACCTAAAATGGTTTATTTGCTCTATGGGTGGAAAGCAGTTGGATTAACATGGAGAAGTATATAAACTCCATTCATTATTTGATCAGATGATTACTCATACAGTATGGAGGGTGTGGATATGAGCAGAACAGGCGATACCAAATCAAATAAACTACACTTTGGTTTGGACCAAATTTTGGTCATTTGACTTATTTTTGGATTTTTCAATCTTTTGATCAATTTTTTTTTTCAATTTTTTTGAGTTGTCTCGATACGAAGAGCTAGAAAAGTAAAAAGTAAAAAAAAAAAATTACCAAAGGAGGAAGAAAGTTTAGCTTGGGCTTATTTTTTTGACTTATTTTCTTTGTTCTGAATATTTTTTAATCTTCTGATTATTTTTTTTGTTAGTTCATTTGGATGAGAGGATTTCAAAAGAAAATTATTAATATTTCAATAATAAAATTTTTTATGAAAATAAGTAAAATAAAATAAGTTAATTATTCATTATTTCAAATTAGACATTAAGAGTTCGTTTGACAATCTTCCTTTAAGCCTAATTTTTAGCTTTAAGTCATTTTAAGCCAAAAAGTTAAAAAGTTCGTTTGGTTGGAAAAATAATGACTTTTAAGCTATTAAAAAAGTCAAATAAGCTCAATATGAAAATTAAAATTTTATAGTTGCTTTTCAACCTAAATGAGTTGGGATATGATTGATTAGTTGGAAATAGATTAAAAATTTGTGTAATTTTATATATTGAATGGCAAAATTAGAAATTATTATGAGAAAAGTAAAAAAATTAAAAAGCAAATAAATTAAAAATTAGAAGTTGAAAAATGAGATTTTTTGTTTTTTTGAACTTTAAACCAACCGGTAGCCAAATAAAGGCTAAGCCTTGTGATCTCATTATTCGAGGGAGAAATATTGGAGAATTTGAGCAGGAAGTTCGATATTTATGTACTTTTCAAAGAATAGATCCACAGGTTTTTAATAGGATAAGGCTCTATTAATTTTATAATTGTACAATTTCCCTTCATGAATAAGAGATCTACAATCCCAATCTCTACTTCTCCCCATTTGAATAAGAATGGGCTGGTAAATCCTTCTCATTATTCTCTCTCACGTGCCCACTTCGTTCACCTCACGTGCCAAGAGCCCGCACCCACGGGAACCAACCATCTTTCTTTCTATGCCGGCGGGCGATCCAATTACCAAATAAAATGAAAAATTATTAGGTACTCCAGAGTACTATGTGCTCTGATCAATAAAAGTGTTTGATTTACATAAAATTGGTTACTTTTGTCCTTTCATTCAATACTAGAAGAAAGGCCGCGTGCAAGCTGGGCCTAGTGCCAGATATAAATATATCGCTAATTTAAAAGTTTAATAAGCTGTAATTGTACTTAGATTTATAATAACATGAAAATAAATAAATAAAATATACAATCTGCTTAATAAAAAATAGAAATAATTAATTATGAGTCTCAATTTAGTAATTTGTCTTGAGATAGATCCCAATTACTAATTAAATAACTTAATAAATTTTATTTTTAAATATTATTAAAATAATGAACATATATGCTCTTTATACATGCAACATGTTACGTATATATAGATTATATATACTTTTTTTATGAGATTTTAAATTTTGAATAGCCATTATTTACGTTAATATATCTTTACTATATTAAATGATATTACTATTTGCATCATTATATTCCTCATTGTGATTTTGATTTTTTTTTATATGTGCAACAGATTACTATATATATATATATATTTTTTTTTTTTCTTTTTTGTGTTTTTGAATTTCGAATGACCATTATTTGCGTCAATATATCCCCACTATATTAGAGGATATTACCATTTGCGAGCACTGTGATGAGAATGTTTTTATTCCTACAAAAACATAATTTGTCATGATATTCAAATGAGAACATAGAAATAATTGCATAATGTTCTAATACACATTAATGAGACTTATAATGATAGAACAATTCTGAGAACATAGTATACCCACCACACATAGCGATGTAAATATTTTTTTTTATTTCGATAAAAACCTGGTGTATCATGATATCCAAATGAGAATATAAAAATAATTGTATAGAGTAATGCTATAATGTTCCAATATCTATCGATGAGAATCTATATGCTTCATGAACCATTAAGAATAAGAACATAATGACATAATATTTCACTACATAATAATTAAAACAATATGAGGAGATTATATTTTTATTGTGAAAACAAAAAAAAATTTATTTTATTTTTTTGAAAAATTTCATATAAAATATAGATCTTGTTTTATAAATCTATATGAAAAGTTTTTAAAAATAAAAATATTATTAAATATGAATATATATACTGAAAGTTATACAATTTTAAATTTTAAAAATATAAATTAATTGCATAAAGGAAATCTCTCTCTGTGTGTCTCTCTCTTTCTCTCCTCTATTCTAATTAAGGGAACTTTTGAAAAATGATAAGCAAAAATGACTTATTAGAATATAAGTTTTCTAGATGTACTTATCCCTAAATATCTTTGTGAAATGGAAACCTGTGGTTGGAGCTCCCTAAAAAATACAACAATTCTGTAACAATGTTGTGATTAGTACTATATAAATTAGAAATGTAATATAAAAATCAAAAGAAGTACAAAATGATCGAAATTGACGGATGCAATATAATAACTCTTTCACCTAGAATAAAGAAAAAAATTTAGAAAATAAAAAAATAAGAAACCATTTAAAAGAATTAACATGAAACGAGCTAATAAATTTCAAAAATAAAACAAAAAGGAAAAAAGAGGGAACCAGAAGAACCAAGCTAAGTAGAATATTAAAGTTAGTGAAAGATGAATTTTTTCTTTCTTAAGAACTACTAAAATGAAAATTTAAATAATTTTTACAAAACAAGTACTTTGTATATTATAAGTTTTGTAAAAGTTATTGGATACACAAATTATCATCTATAGGCATAATTATACTTCATGAGTATTTTCAAAAATTCTTAAAATTTTAAATAAGAAATTTATGAGCAAATAAATTGAAACTATTAATTCATTAATCTATAAATACATAGTGAAAATATTTATGAAATAAAGTGGAACTCAAA
>JAULJZ010000023.1:6142289-6164487 GCA_032270985.1 Heliamphora pulchella
ATACTCACAAATTTTGCTACAAGTTAAAATGATTTTTTATTTTAAAATAACTAGTTACAATTATAAGTTATCATATTTATTAAACACTACTACTTTTGCTGTAAATTATAATCTAAAAATTACTAATTTTAATAATACTAAACACACAATGTATGATGGGTGTTTACTGTATGCCCTAAGGCTCGTAACTCTATTGATCCCAAATCTAATTCCTTTGAAATTGAATTTTTTTGTGATTTCTTTCTAGCCATCTGTCGTGCTTAAAGTAGTTAAGAAAATGATATTAGGTAAATTATACTGATCTTTTTTTAGATTTATAACAAAAGTAAAAATATCTTTTTTGTTTTTTAAAATATCATTAATCTTTTCTATCAGTGTTATTGCCCTAATGTCATTAACAACAATTGTGAATTTACTTACTTAACCCTAACACACACAACCCTTTCCATCTTCTTAGTATAGTATCAAATTCATCTCATCACTCTGCATCGACGTTCTTCAAATGCAAAGGCACGAAACTCGTGCAGTCAATCAGACGAACTTCGATATAGAAGAAATCGAAGAGATTTATACATCTAACTAAAGTAAATTAAGAGATCAAATTGTGCAAAGTAGGAATTCGAAGCAAGCCAGGGAGGGTTTGCCTGCAATTCCTGCTTTGGGTTTTATCCAAATAAATAAATAAATAAATAAATGAGGTATTTCTGTGTTGGTCAAGGTTAGTGTAATTTACCCAATCACATTTTAATTTTCAATATATTCCTCCAGGTATCGACAATTGAGAATAGTAAACTAAAAAAGATCGGGTCGAGTCAAATCTAAATTAACTAAAAATAATATAATACGTGTTTGGGCTAAATGTTACGAATTTTATTTATTTTTATCTTTTCTGAACATTTTTTAACTTTTGATTAAAATTTTTACTTTTTTGAATTATCTCAATGAAATGAATTTTAAAAGTAAAAATATTTAATCAAAAATTACAAAAAATTTCACTAAAGACGAAAATAAGTAATATAAAATTTGACTTATTGGCTTATTTTAGCTTATTTTTATTTTTTCTGAATTTTTTTTATATTTTGGTCAATTTTTTTTATATATTTTTTTAACTTATCTCGATAAAAGAAGTCTAAAAATATAATAATTTAACTAAATAATAAAAAAAATTTACTAAGTACAAAAATATACAATATTAAATAAGTAAATAACTAATTATCCCAAACAAAATTGTGCATAAATGATTACTCATTCGTTTTGCCTAGTCCTGTATCTTCAAAAAAAAAAAAGGTGCAAAATTGAATTCTAATGGTTTGACAATCCATCAAACCTTTCCGAATAAGAAGTAATCTTTTTTTTTTTGTTTTTTTTTTATATCTTTATTTGAAAAGATGACGAGTCAGCCGCTGATACAAAACTCCAGAATCAAAAGCAACAGAAGTCCCAAACGATTCCTTCTGCCTCTCCAATCCCAATCTACCAACTTTATTACACACACTCACATTCCAAATTTTCAGTACTATCTTCACCCCTCGCCATATAAGTACTCGCATCTTCCCTCTGAATCTCACTTGTCACCCAATATTACATTCAGTTTCAAATTTTCGATCTTATCTTCAACTCTTATCTTCATATAACTACTCGAATACTCCGTCTGAATCTCACTTCTCACTCAACGGAGAGAGAGAAAGAGAGAGAAAGAGAGAGAGAGAGAGAGGGCTCAGAGTTTTTGAGCTATGGCGTCGCTGAGATTTAGCAGTCAGATCGGAGGAAAAAACGCGTCGTGGGACGAGTTCGGGAGGAATCGGAAAGTGGGTTTTGGACGGAGGGTCGGTTTGAGGGTGTTTGGTTCGGGGGCTAAGGAAGAGCCCGATCTGAGCGTGAACGTGAATGGGTTGAAGATGCCGAACCCGTTTGTGATTGGTTCGGGACCTCCCGGGACCAATTACACGGTCATGAAGAGGGCCTTCGATGAAGGTTGGGGCGCTGTCATCGCCAAAACAGTAAGCCTCTTTAATTCTGATTCTAAGATTTACGTGCTCTGTTTGGTTGATGAGAAACGAACGCTAGATTTTCGTGGTATTCTGTCACATTATCCCTAGTTTTTTCTTTTGGATTGGGCTTCGATGAAGTTCAGATTTTGAATTTTACCGACAAGTTCAATCGTTATGAGCCCATTTTAAACTTATATTCAAATTGTCCATCTTGCAGAGTTATTCACCTAAAAGAGTAGGCTTATTGGAAATATATTTATCTAAAATAAAATCCACGTTCTATTATGAAAATGACACTTGTCATTCAAATATATATTTCTTTCTGAAAATGACACTTGTCATCCAAATAAATGTTATTGCATAGTGTAGTATCGATATTCGATTAATCTTTTTTTTAAATGCGTATCATTGTATCGATATTCAATTAATCTTATTTTTTAAATAAAAGATTTTATTAACGAACTTAAAAGAAGAACGATTTAGATAACTAGTTCGTGTCGTACCACACCAAAAACATTTATTTAATTGCTTTATTAAACAACTATTCCGTAGGATAGTGGCTAAAGTCTGGATATCATCCACTGGGATTTAATGCGATTATAATTTATCTATTAAAATATTTTATTAATAATTTTCTCTTAAGGAAAAGAGTTTGATTTGTATTCTAATTCCATTTAAATTAAATAACTATGAAATCTAAATTTAGAGTTCAAGTGAGAAAGAGATTCTTAAGGGTTAGAATTCTCCCTAGCCAGTAGTTCTAATTTTATTTAAACTCTAGTTTATCTTTAATTGATTCAATCCTATCGCGACTATAAGACCAATGAGAGTTTTCAAGAAGATAAGTTCGAATTTAAACCTGGTATATTCTATCTAAGATTCTGGCATGGATCATCCGAAGCACAACCCGTTATATCGAAGTATAAAGTATCTCACGTTTAAATATCAAGACGTAGATATAACAGTTGTATGATCTCGTTTTTACAATTACAGAAAATAAAAACGAAAACTAGATATTTAAATTAAAAATCCTCTGATCAAAAGTCAATGTCTCAGAATCACACAACGAACTGAATCTAAAATAAAGAATAAACAAATGAGTTTGAACTACTCTTAAAAATACCGAACTGTGGATTCATCATCCCTTAGGAAAGGAAGAAGCTTAGCCACTCATGTTGCGGGTTAAAAACATGAAAAGATGAGGAAGAATAGAGCCTCGAGCCTCCGTCTTCGACTTCCCGACATTTCTCGAGCCTTCTAGATCAACTGCCTCTCGTCCCCCGAGCGCTTGACTTATGATTTCAGAGATATTGAATTGAGGAGCCCATCTCTTCTATTTATAGTTGAGCCTTCCGTCCAAGGTTGCAGAATTAGATTGCAACACAAACTGCGCTCCCCGTCTGGACACAACTTATTTCGTCCGGTCGCTTTGCACTTTCATTCGAACAATGGATGATCCCGTCCGGACACAATTCTTTTTGTCAAGGTTTTATCCATACTCTGGTTGATGCTTGTTTGGATGTTTTTCTCTCTAGACGTCTTCCATCCGGATGCGAACATAGTCCGTTAGGACGCAATACCTTTTGGGCGACTTTCGTCCGGACGCGAACATTCTCTGTCCGGATGCATCTTTTGCAAAAACTCCCTTTTTGTCCTTTGTCACCGTTTTGTTCTGTTTTACATCATTTTCTCCTTTAAGCCACTCCCTATGATGCTGTTAACAAAAACATTACAAAACAATTTATTAAATATAATTTCGAGACTTAATATAGTGTATTTTGCAAAATAAGATCAGCATTTTTATGTACCGATCACACCCCCAACTTACACTTTGCTAGTACTCAAGAAAACAATAAAATCCTATCCCTTTTCCCCACAACTAAAAATATTTTTTTTTGTTTTGAGAAAATCAAAGTATCAAATTGTATAAATACTATCTCCGACATTGAATTTATACTTCATCTTGGCTAACTGCTATTTTTACAAAATTTTCACCACAAAAGTTGAACCTATCGTGTATGTGTTAACTTGGCCATTTAAATCAGTCGCATGCCTCAAAATACTTGAAGTGCGAATTTCTATCAAAACTATGTCTCGACTTCAATCCTCACTGGGCATTCACTTACAATTATCACCGCAAATCAAACAATTATCCCCGCATACTTTAAGACTCGAAAATAAGCGAACAAGCAAGAATGATTCATAATCTCGTGATTAGAATGCTAAGTATTGAGAAAATTTTATGCGAGTCTTATTTGTTCTTTTCATTCAATTATTTTTGTGCATCATATTATGTCTCACCTAAGATTAATTAGGTCTTTATTTTTTGTTACAACTCTAGGTAAGGATAAAGTGTATTTGGGTTAGGGTAGAAATCACAATGTCTTGAAACAAGTCATTATGTAGGCAGTATTCACGACCCATATTCTTTTCTACTCTGACACTTGTCTCTCCCAGAAGCTCGAAATTTAAATACCCCCTTTTTTTTTGTAACCCATTCGATATACACTTGAACAATCAGTTGTGTTGTTGGACTATTTGTTTATTCAACCCTTTTGCACTCTTGAATCCTTTTTTATTTTCAATTTTATATACTCATTATTGTCATTACCTGTTTACAAGACATTTTTAGGTATCCAGGAAAAACAAGAAAGAGGCTTAAATGAAAAAAGCTTCAAAAGGGGGGGACTAGGGTCAATTATTGATCGAAAATATGAACAGGCTTGAAGACAGAAACACGGCCTAAAATCTTTTCCCAAGTTTAACAAAATCTTTTGCACAGTCCTTATTTTTAGAAGATTTCAAATTCAACTTACATAAAAACTTCTCAACTTTTGGCCAAATGAATGAACAACGAAATTACACTTAGAGTTCAAGTGAGAAAGAGATTCCTAAGAGTTAGAATCCTTCTTAGCTAGTAGTTCTAGTTTTTTTCAAACTCTAGTTTATCTTTAATTGATTTAATTCAATCCTATCGTGACTACAAGATCGATGAGAATTTTTAAGAAGATAAGCTCGAATTCAAACTTGGCATACTTTATCTATGATTCTGGCACAGATCGTCCGAAGCACGACCCGTTCTATCGAAACATGAAATATTTCACGTTTAAATATCAAGACACAGATATAACAATTGCATGATCTCGTTCTTACAATCATAGAAATAAAAATGAAAACTAGATATTTAAATTAAAAATCCGTTGATCAAAAGTCAACATATCAGAATCATACAACGAACTGAATCCAAAATAAAGAATAAACAAATGAGTTTAAAATACTCCTAAAAATACCGAACTAGGGATTCATCATCCTTTGGGAAAGGAAGAAGCTTAGCTGCTCATGTTACGGCTTGAAAACATGAAAAGATGAGGAAGAATAGAGCCTCAAGTCTTCGTCTTCGACTTTCCGACACTTTCCGAGCCTTCTAGATTGACTACCTCTCGTCCCCCGAGCGCTTGACTTCTGATTTCAGAGATATTGAATTGAGGACCCCATCTCTTTTATTTATAGTTGAGCCTCTCGTCCAAGATTGCAGAATCAGTTTGCAACATTGATTGCGCGCCCCGTTCGGACGCAACTTATTTCGTCCGGACACTTTGCACTTTCGTCCGGATGCTGGATGATCCCGTTCAGACGCAATTCCTTCTTTCAAGGTTTTTTTCGGACTCTGGTTGATGCTCGTCCGGATGTTTTTCTCTCTAGATATCTTCCGTCCAAACGCAATACCTTCTGGGCCACTTCTGTCTGGACGCAAACATTCTCTGTCCGAACGCATCTTTTGCGAAAATTCCTTTTTTGTCCCTTGTCTCCGTTTTGTCCCGTTTTACATCATTTTCTCCTTTAAACCACTCCCTATGATGTTGTTGACAAAAACACTACAAAACAATTTATTAAACGTAATTTTAAAACTTAACATAATGTATTTTGCGGAATAGGATCGGCACTTTTACGTACGGATCAATCACTGAAATGGGTTTCAAGTGGGCCATAAAGATTAAACTTTATGATAAAATTCAGAATTTAAACTTTAGAGAAGTACAATTCTTCTCTTTTTCTGGTTTTCTTTATATTTGGTTGGGTTGTTATGTTATAATAATGCATTTCCGTCATTGGTATCTCTCTCTCTCTCTCCCCCCGCACACACATCCATGTATATAGTCATTATAGTCCATACACCAATCCTATATTATAAGGTGAGACTTTAGTGTGAACTAAAAATAGAGTCTGGTCACACTTTTTGTAATCACTACTGGCTTGCTAAAAAGTTCTACATCAAGATCTCTCTCTCTCTCTCTCTCTCTCCTCTTATCTTCTTTCTCTATCTATAATTCTAGTACATGTATGTATAACTAGGTTGATGGATTAAAAGTTCCCATAGCCGGCTCAATCCAATTTGAGGCCTAAGCCGAAAAATTTGAGTGGAGGACCGTTACAAGTTTTTATATTGTAATTTAGTTTTATAATCTTGTTTTTTATTCATGTTTTGGTAACATAACCTTTTCGATTAATATTATTTCTAAGCCACTTAACATTTCTAGTAAAGTCGTCGATTTTAGATAGGAACAAATACCGGTATTGTAAGTAAACTTATGTAAACAATACATGGAGTTTTAACCTTTTTTTTTTTTAATAATTCAATACATCGATTTGCATGCTTTCTTCTATTGGTTAAACTTTTAAGAGGTTTGGTAGGTGGTTGAGTCGAAGCAAAGAAGGAGACTAAGACATCGGTTGTGCTTGGATTGATTTCTTACTTTTAGCTGAATGAGGTCCACACAATCGTCAACCCTGCTAGAAGTGCTTTTGTTATCCAATCTCTTGGTCTTTCGTTCGCTATTCGAATGTTTAAACCAATAGAAATGTACGAAAGTTAGTCTTGTCCTTTTCTTTCCAACTAGTAGCTAGTATCTTCGTCGTTGATATCTCCTCTTCCTGGCCGGGTGTGACTCGTATGTCAAGACAATAACTGTCGATTTCTAACGAATTCATAGATTCTTCTACCATTTGACCAGATCGTCTAGACTGTATTCTAATTTTTCGGCCTTGAGCAACTTTACTGGTTAGGAATGGGCGCCACTATCCCAGCCTGGGAAAAAGAATATTCTGAAACAAGTCTAAATTGTCAAATTTATTTTGAATTGAAGAAGTTGCTTTTTGCGTTTACACTTCCAATGCTACCTTTCCAAAATGTTTGTGACATTGACTTTAGAAGTAAACCTAATACATTATCGTGCAACATTTCTCATTACATTGTAGAAGAAGAAAATCATGAACATACACGTCGGTGAAATATACACACACACACACACAATAAGAAGTGTGAGTCCCTAAATAACTTCATGTTACCAAACCTTATAATGCATTAGAATGGAAATAATGAGGACCAAAGCTGCAGGTTAGCAAGAAAAGAAAATGCATTGAAATGGGAAAAGTAGCAAAGAAGAAAATGCTTTGAATGGAAAAAGTGGCTGCAGGTCACCAAAGGAGAAAGCTAAGCTACAAGTGCCTAAAAATATAGTGAGGCCCCAGCCAAGCACCTAAGCTGGGCTTGAGTCAAAATCTATGGGTTCCCATTTGAAGAGATCACATGGATGAAATTATCAACGTGGCATCCAATCTGGGTTATGCTTATTATTTTGCAGTATAACCAAGAAAAAAAAACACAAGCAACTAGCAGGTTAAATATATGTACTAATGCTCTTCTTTGAACTGGTTATGTAGATAAAAACTTGCAATTTCATCAGGTTTGGCTCGTAATATGGTGACGGTATGGCTTTTATCAACAATGGAGCAGTAAATATTTACTTGTAGGTATCTTATGCAAAATTGCAAGTATGCTCTGATATGATTGTAAATAAGTTCAATTTTTTTAATATTCTATTGTACATGAGCTCAAATAACAATCAAAAAGCCCTCTAATTTTCTGATGCAAAACTCTATGTTTGGTAATTTTGTCAATTTTTGTTTTATGTTTACAAAAAATGTGTAAATGTTTTGTTTATTTTCATAAACAAACAAAACAAAAATATGTTTGGTACATACACATGTTTACAATTTATTTTGAAAACAAGTGAAGGGTGGATGGAGGCAGTAGTCGACCGAGTGGGGATTGCTGAATGGGTTGCCAACTGGAGGTGGGTCGCCAGAGGTGGTTTTCAGCGTGAAAGGGTGTGACTGAAAGAGTTTTTGATGGGAGGAGGGGTGGCTGGAAGGTTCGCCAGAGGGAGGAGAGGTAACAAGAGAAGTTGGTGGTAGTAGAGCGGGATAGCTGCAGGGTTGTGGGCATGATGGGATCACCAAGAAGGTCAAAGGAGGGAGGTGTTAGGAGGAGGGGGTTGTTGGCGGTGGGGTGGGCAGAGGTGGTGGGAGAGGGAGGAGAGATTGAAAAGAAGTAAATATATCTTTTGTGTTTTTGAAAATTTTGTAAACATTGGAAATTGATTCCATTTTTTTCAAAATGAAACAACAATCAAACATGATTCTATTTTGAGTTCTTAGATTTTTTGGGAACAAAAATATTACAAAACACACCCTAATATTTAGGAATCAGGTACTAGTTTAAGGATCAAAAGCCAATTTACTTTTAAACTTTTATGGATCCTATAAAATTTTATTTCAATAGGAAGTCTTAATGTTTACTTCTGTTAGATAGCTTGATTTACATTATTGGGCCTATTTCCTAACAGCTAAAGTTTTGGGGACAACTAGTGACTTAATATGGTATCAGAGTTCTGGTTCCGCGAGATCTTGGGTTCAAGTTTCGTGATATGCATTTTCCTATTATATTTGTTATTGTGCACTATGTATGTTGGTGTACTTGTTCAATTCAGTTTGTTTGTCTCTTCACGTGAAAGACAAGGTCGCACGTGAGGAGAAGTATTGAACAACTTGATGTACATTGTCGGGCCCATTTTTTTACAGCTTAAGTTTTTGGGACAATTAATGACTTAACAACATCAAAATAGCATAACAACACACAACATGCCCTTATGCTTGTCCCTTTTACACTTAGGTGCCAAAATTTATTACACCAATTTGCTTGCTTGTTTTATTGTTGGAAATTCAATTTTTGATGGTCATCTTTTCTTCTTTATCCTTATTTTCTATGGATTATGGGTATGGATGCGGGACACAGTTATAATACAGTATGTGTACATCAATTAATAAATTTTTAAAAAGTAAGTAATTATTTTAATCTCACTATTTTCTTCTATAAGAAGCAAAGTACTAGAAAAATATTCTTATATTTATCCTAAAAATTATTCTCTAATGCTATGTAAGAAAGTTTACAATTTGAATTTCATAATAGTTTAGATGCATGACCTAGAGCATTTGAAAAGTGTTCGATACTTTATGAAATTATAGAAAAATTGATCTTCATTGTGGATACGTTCAACAAGTATCATATACGTAGCTATGAGTTTCTAATCTATATCCCTATCTAATTTGGATACCACTTTCTTCTAAAAGTATCTGTGCTTCATAGGAATTTGTTGAAATTATCGAAGCAAGTGAATTGCAATGGTTATATTATGGGGTGGAGCCTGCTAAGCATGATGCCTTGTTCTCTTCACCTAATACAAGGCAATATAAGTCCTTTAGATCTCAATATAGCGACGGCACTTGGAACTAACATGTTGTCGCTGCCCTTTCCTCAGCCCCCCTTCCTACCTGACGGTTTCCTCAGCTTCTATTCTAGTTTTAAATAGGCTAAAGAAGCCATTTTTTCGGAGGCTACTCTTACCCATCTTTTTGGATCTTCTGGCTTTTTGTTAATAGCAACTTTATGAAAGCTGAGCTTCCCTGTTATCATGTTGACTGGTTTGTGATGTTGCCCACTATGTGCTTATGAAATCACATCCTACAAAACCTTCTCAAGTTATAAGTCTTTTTTTCTTCAACATCAATTACCTTATCTGTACATATATCTATCTTGCAAAGTTCTGACCTGGAAGGTTCTCTTCTCTTCCTTGGCCATAAAGACCCCATCTCCCCTCTTCTATATAGTTGTTTTTGTTTTTTTTGGTTTTTTGGTTTTGTTAGTGTTTTTTCTCTTTGATCAGTTGTTCCACGATTATCAGCTTTGGATATTGAAGGTCATCCTCTTACTGTATGTTGGCAAGTTGTTCTTTATTATATGTTGGCAAGCTGTTCTATGAAATTGCCATTACTTCATCTTGTAGTTCTTTATATGGGGAACAGAATGCACCTGTGAATTTGTCTGGATCTGCAGAAATCCTGAATATGTTTTTAAAAATAAAGAAAGAGGTTTAGGACAGATTTTGTTAATTGGACAATTGGATTGATCATATTTTACTCTTTGTCCTCTTCAATTTAGCTTGGAGAGTGATGTTATACAAGTAAGATAATCTCTTGGAAAGGTTCATTTGGCTTTTGTCAGGACTTCACAGTCTGATTTGAAAGAAAATATAGACCTAAAGAGATTTGGATGGAGAAACCGGACTTGGTATTGAAAGATAATAAAAATTTGAATACGGACTGTTGATTTAAGTGTTTGACTAGGTGATGAGGAGAAAAGGAATTAGAAGAAAATAAATTGAACATTAGAAATTTTAATTTATTTAGGAAGTTGAATTTATTTACGATTGTATTTTTTTTATTTATACTTTTTACTTGTTTCCTTTTTGGATTGATCCTTTAATTTGGTTGTCTGGAAATCAGCTTATATGTAACTGATTTTGCATAATAGGATTTGAGTATTGATCGATTAAGATGTTAATTTTGGTTGAGGTTGCCCATTCTCCCTCTTTTCTCATTCTCTCTCTCTTCTCCAGATTACCTATACTTTTGTCCCTTCCGTTTCCTACTGGTTCTGCATTACTAGGCTTTTGGATGCTGAGACATTTGCCCTGTTTGCTGCTGCATCAATTGTTTGGGACGACTTGATGCCAAACTTTAGAAGTATTTACTGGAATTGTGTATTATTGAACTATTTAGATAGAAGCAGCAAAATTATTTTTCTTGTTTCCACTAACAGTGCTGGGTATTTTTTCCTCTGATTGCAAATGAATAAAATTTTCTATGTGATGAAACAGATAATGTGGTTCTGCTCATTCCTGCTGTCCATATTGAAATTTAAGCCCTAATTTTAACTATAATTTCCAGGTGTCATTAGATGCTGCAAAAGTTGTAAATGTTACTCCTCGATATGCTAGGCTACGAGCAGGAGCAAATGGTTCAGCCAAAGGACAAATTATTGGTTGGGAGAATATTGAACTCATAAGTGATAGGCCTCTTGATATCATGTTGAAAGAATTCAGGCAATTGAAAGAAGAGTATCCTGACAGGATTCTTATTGCTTCTGTCATGGAGGAGTATAACAAAGCTGCATGGGAGGAACTTATTGACCGAGTTGAACAAACCGGAATTGTAAGCTCGTGCTTCTTACTGAATAAGTTTTTATCAATCTTGTCTGGAAGCGAAGCTAATATGAAAAGTAATTTGTTCATTTAACATCTCTGACGACGTTGTATAGGATGCTATTGAAATCAATTTCTCATGTCCCCATGGTATGCCGGAGCGTAAAATGGGTGCTGCAGTTGGGCAAGATTGTGCACTTTTGGAGGAAGTTTGCGGGTGGATTAATGCAAAAGCCACTGTTCCTGTTTGGGCAAAAATGACTCCAAATATTACTGACATTACAGAGGTTTGCTTGTTATCTTGTTTCCTCTCATCCTTAACTATTGTAGAGCTTAATTTACTATTGAATAGGAAAACTCATTTGTTTTGTGACACGAATTCTTGTTGCCAATCATAAGGAAGAATATCCGAATATATTGTGTCAGTTGAATTAAATAAAGGCTTGGGCTATCAATACTTTTTTGAAGCTGAAGCTGCAAGAGCTCTTGGTCTTGATAATTACTTTTCTGCCCCTAAAATATTTGCATCATTTATGTGATTAAGGCGGCAACACTCTTTTAGGTTTGTGTATATACAATACACATATATTAGTGGCAATGTGTATACTTGTACATATAGTAGTGACTTTTTAAGATTGTGAGCCTAGAGTAGCGAGGATGTAATATTTTGGTGGCCATTAATTGTTTGGTTTCTGGGAAAGCTTAGGAGAAAATTTTGTGATAAGCAATTAATTATTACTGTTCACATTTGATTCGATGGAATATCCTACATGCATAATAGAGTGGAGGTTTTTGTGTTTGAAGAAATAACTCATTAAAGTAACATATGAATATTGAAACTATGTTTACTACGATATGAGATATCTCAGTTGCCTGACCGAGCATTAAGTGTTTTTTTTTTTTTTCTTTTTCACGCTCTTTTTTCTTCACTTGCACGTTCGTTTTGGTTTGTTGTTTGAATGTCAGGCGTGAAGTGTCACAAAGCTTTGTAAACGTAGCCATGGTTAGCTGAACTCTGTTCCCTGGAGTTTTCAGGCATAGTGACTTGAGGAATTTCTTGTTTGAAGTTTTAACTACCAAAACAAAAAAGAGCTGGTCAATAAATTATTTAGAGCTCAATTCTCCTTATGTTTTCCTTTTTAACCCCTCTCTCATTCTATTTGGGTTCAATTCTTTTTCCTTCATAAAAGTTCATTTCACGATGTTGGTCATTAGTATACAGCAATGTATGAGTTTCTTTACTTATTCGTCTAGTATCAACGCTTCATTTGTTATAGCCAGCCAGGGTGGCTCTGAGATCAGGAAGTGAGGGAATCTCTGCGATAAACACAATCATGAGTGTCATGGGAATCAATCTCAAAACCTTGCATCCGGAGCCTTGTGTGGAGGGGTTAGCCTTTTTTCCTGAGATATATGATTTTTCCCCCTTTTGCATAGACTTCTTCATTTCAGAAATATTTCATGCTAAAGTCTATTTCAGATACTCAACTCCTGGGGGATATTCTGCCAAGGCAGTCCATCCTATTGCTCTTGCAAAAGTGATGAATATTGCACAAATGATGAAGGCAGAATTTGGAGAGGATTATTCACTTTCTGGCATTGGAGGTGTTGAGACAGGTGGCGATGCTGCTGAATTTATTCTTCTTGGAGCGAATACAGTTCAGGTTGGACATTGTCATGAGCTGTTTTATTCCTACTATTTGATATGATGATTTCTTGTCTATCTAATTTGCAGCAGGTATTTAATGTGGGCTGTTTTGTATCATATTTTTGCATTTCTTGCATTGCGAACCCCACTTACTGAATGCCATTTTCACTTTAGGACATATATCAATTTACTTTCAATTTCATTTTGGCAACCAAATCTAAAACGTGGTATGAATGTGAAATAGTTTCACTTGAAAAGCAACATCCTTGTTTGGTATAGGCTTAAAGTTGGGCTTTTAGCCTTTCAGCCGAAAGTCACAAAAAGTCAACTGTCAAATCACAGCTTTTTACCTCTGGATGGTGGCTTAAAAGCCACTTTTTAATCAAATGAGCTTTTTGCTTATTTGGCTTAAAGTCATAAAGCAATAGGTCTGACTTTAATCCAGGTTTGCACATAATTAGGTTGTCATGGTTGGTCTGACCCAAAAGTCTTAGGGTCAAAGGAGTGCTTTTGTAAGATTTCGGTTTTGTTCACCTTGAGGCTGAACGTGGTCTTTAGTGGATTTTGTGCCTGGGCTGAAGACAGGCCTAAGCAAAGTTTGACTGATTCATTTGTTTCTATCAATTACAATGAAGTTGCATGCACCGAGATCTGTCTAGGATTTGCTGATTCGCAGATTGGCTGTCAAGTAACCATCTTCTAGGAGGCTTTTGAAAATTAGTTGTCCCAGATGAATTAACAATGAGGATGACTATGGTCTTTGATAGTCCTCCACGTGTAAAATAATGAGAGTTTCTTTTGTTGTTACTTTGTTTCATTCTATAACTATGATAAATGAGTCTTTGGTAGCAATGAGAGCATTCAAGAATTTTGGGCCCTTTTGTGCGTAGCAAGCCTGGTGGGTGATTACTTATTGGTTTGGGAAGTCAACTGCCGCAAAATGATTGTCAACCATCTGTAACGGCTAAGAAGCATAAACACTGGCATGGGACACTTATACAACACGATGCAAATTGGTGAAGATTGCATTTTCCAAGAAACAAAAATAAGGACATGACACAGGCCGAAGCACATCAATCATTTAAGTTATTTTATATGTATAGATGAAAATAATTTCTTGATTTATCACATTACAAGGATATTTATATTTTGTCATATCAAAATAGGAGGAAATCATTTTCATATTTTACATAATAGAGAAGAAGTGTAAACAACAAGACTTAATGTCTACATTAGAAATTTGATTCATAGACATGTTGGTTTATCTTTTAAGTATTATGTGGGTACTTATTTTCATTTTTCTGTAGGTCTGCACGGGTGTTATGATGCATGGGTATGGTCTTGTGAAGAAACTTTGCACTGAGCTGCAGGATTTCATGAAAATGCACAATTTCTCATCAATAGAAGATTTCAGAGGGTACTTTGTTTATTCAACAGTTTTTTTTTTTTTTTAACATGGAAATTATTAAAATAAATTTAAAAATTCCAATTTCTAATTTTTTTTTCCTTCTTATTTTTTCATTCCTCGCAGGGTTTCTCTTCAGTACTTCACGACCCACACAGATTTGGTACAGAGGCAACGAGAAGCTATCAAACAGAGGAAAGCTGTTCGGAACGGTTTGCAATCTGACAAGGACTGGACAGGAGATGGTTTTGTGAATGAAACTGAGAGTATGGTCTCTAACTGACCTTTTTGTACTCTTACCAAATGCATTCTCCCTGAAAAACAAAATAAACACGACTTCTCAATTGTACAATCAAAAATAAATCCAAAGTAAAGACTCTTATGGGGGATGGGTTGAGTGAAATAGACTTGTTTCTCCTTCAAATGTGGAGAACCAGAATGGGAATTCAATTGCTTGTGGAACCATGGATCTCTGATTTCTATATTTTGTTTGAAAAGTGTGATGTGAATTGGGTATTTTAGGCTTGACCAGGATTCATTTCTTTTTGGCTTATAATTTCAAGTGACTGACTGGAAATCATAGAATTGTTGGGGCAATATTTCCTACTTGATACTATTCTGGTTTTGGAAGCAGAGAACATACAGTCCATGTGGCTGTTTTATTTATTAATTTATTTTGGCATGATTGGTTTTAAGTTTTGCTTATGAACTTAGGTCATGTTTGTTGTTCTGGAGTAAGAGGTCCGGATTGAACTAAAAAAGTAATGGGATTCATCATTCAGTTTTTGTCTCTCCCAACAACTACCTACCAAATCTCTATGTATTCTCGCAGTTGTTCGCCCTAGATTGGACTATTAATTCTATATTTAGGGGATCACCAGGCTATTTGATTTGGGTGATTTGGAGAGAATAGAAAATAAATTCATATTTTTCCCCCTATCACTGGTTTGGATTACTAAATATGAGAGAAATGGAAAAAATTGAGGAGAAATAGTTCTTAATGAACACTTTTTTAATCTCTTTAAAATGGAGAGATTTGGAGAGAAAGAAGAGACAAATTTTATAATGCCAAAATTAATCCTGAAAAACAAACTAAAGCACTCCCGTTGTAAGGTTAAATTAGTAAATAAAACTAGAAGTTCTCTTTTCTTTTCTTATCTTGAGGTTAATCAAACAAGATAAGAGAGAAATAATTATCTTTTGTTCTCTTTTATTTCTTGCTTATCCAAACGAGATAGAGAAAAATAATTTTTTCTCTTCTTTTCTCCTATAATTTAAGTAATTTTTTTTTCCTCTCATATGTTGCCAAACGGACTGTAATAATCTGTAATTTATGGGATAAATAATTTCATTCCCTTGGGATATCTTGCCCCCTATACATTATCTTTCTTCTTTATTTAATGACCAAAACTAATTTTTTAATTTTTATTTCATGTTTTATTCCATTTTAACTATACAAAATACAAATCTATTTTACAAGAGAGCACAATTGGATGGATGAAACATTTATCTTTTCAATTCAAGGGTTACCATTCATTATTCATCTTTCAATCAATGGTTAAAAGCGTCGCTCCCTGACTCACATTCAGACTTATCCATCTCTCTTCTAACTCTCACTCACTCGACCCTTTCTCTCTACAGCTTGGACCTTTCCCTCAATACGCATCTCCCTTTCTCTCTCTCCTTCAGTGCTTTCCTTCCCTTTCTTCCCAAGATTTTACATGCCTTTTGTCTCTCTACAAGGCTGCAAGAGCCACACCTGCAGATAGCGAGACAAATCCTCCAAGCGGCTATGATCCTCCTTGCATATACATGACCCGAGCTAATTGTTTGGACATGGCTTAAAGCGTTGCGGCCATCGCACGCACGTTAGGGCCGGGATTGAGCATAGCTTGTATATCTATTCCATTCTTAGAACTTTATATGGTTATTGGCTTCTGATATCTCAGTCCATTTCGATGAGAATGGGGGAGATTTTCAAGGGGGATTTAGGGTTTGAAGTGTCTTGAGATTTGGGAATTTAGGGGATTTTGGCATTGATTTGCTAATGAAAAGAAGTTTATGTAATTATTCTCTTTATGTGTTTTTATTCAATCTTAGAAAAAAACTGACGGAAAAATAATTACATTGTTGTTTTGTCTAATTATTTATTAGAGCATCTTTAACAAATTCTTTATACAAGGCATATTAATTAAAATAACTAGTCTAACACATTTTTACCATTTAAAAAACCACATTTTAGCCTTTTGTCCTTTTCAATAATTTCACAAAGGCTACAAAAAAAGTAGGTGTAAAGAGTTTTTTTTTTTTTTGTAACTAAGATTATTGTTGACTAGTGAAGGGGGTCACAAGTAAGGCCTACAATTATAAAAGTTTGGCTCATTAGTAAGAAACAACTGTGATGAAGAAAATGAAGTTCAAAAAGTTATTGGGAATAACAATAGTTCAATTAAGTATTGGCTAAAAAAATTTAATTGCAAAAGTAAACTGTTAAAAAGAAATTGTGAACAACCTTTTCCCCTTGCCAAACAAGTAGTTTGAGGATACCATAAATGAAATTAAAAAAATGTTGAAGCATATCCAAATAGGAATATTTAAAAATAGTTCACATCGAGGCCTCGTCTGATAATTGTTGTAGATGTTAAGTGGAATTAATAGCAATGTGAGATTAAGAATAAAGTGGGGTGGAACTGGTAATGAAATCTGATTAAGAATAAAGTGGAGTAGGACTGATAATGAGGTAAGATTATGTATGAGGTGAAATTAGTTTTTTATATTTGATTTGGGTAGAATTAAGTGATAAATTATAGAAACTCATATTTAATTTTGGTGGGATTAAGTAGTGTGGGATTTGATTAAATTTATTAATTTTTAATATTATCTTTATAATTTTTGTATAAAAAATATTTTTAAATAGCACTATTTTTACATATTTTTACTTGTTTTATTTTTATTAATTTTTTTTAAATAGTACTATTTTTATAGTTTTTCATTTTTCTTTTTTTTTATTTATACATTTATTTTTTCTAGAGTAATCAAAAAGAAAAATTTTAAAAACAAAACATAAACAGATATTAATAAAATAAATATTTCTAATTAAAATATAACTTATTTTCCTTTTTAACAAATTTGGTACCCCTCAAATTAAAACGAGAACAGAGAAGACGACCGCTGAACGGTGCAAAGCGGAGGATTTTTACCCAACGGCCCAGATTTAATAGCCAAAATGACATTGTTTTTGTATAATTAAATCTGGACCATTGATTGCATGTGCCATCATTCGAACAGTGCGAAGCAGAGGAGCGCTTCACGCTTCTTTCAAGCCTTCTACTACGTCTCTCAAATCGAACGTCGAACAGCGAACGACGACTTATGGTTTTGGAAGACGATGGCATCGATCGAGCGTGATGATTTGGGTCTTCGCTACGACATCGACAGAATCGACGACGACAAAATCAATCGACGATGGAATTGACGACGAAATCGACAATCAAGCATGATGAATTGGTTTCATTCTCGTGAGAGTAAAATCGACAAAACAATCCCATTTTCTCAAACTGGATTACTAATAACGGGTGGACGTGGGTATTACTAATCCCACGAATTGGTGAAATTCATACTCCCACCAAGCTGTTAGTCCAGACTAAATTTTTGCAAGCAAATATGAGATTAAATGATTGACCATATTTACAATTCAATCCCACCCTTTACAACTGTTATCAAATAAGCCCTAAATGATATGACTAAAAAGTTTCCCTCAAATGCCAATGTACAAGAAACGTATATATCATGGTTATTTATGAGCATAAGAATATTGAATTATCAATCACTTCCAATTCAAAAAGAGATGAAAAAGAAGAAAACTTACTAAAAAAATCTAAGGAGAATACATTGTTTTTAACACCTTACTAAGCAATCTACTCCCTTTTGTTAACACCTTCCAAGCAACTTTGCTAACACAAGCAATTAATTCAGTGTTTCTAAAGTACCATGTGACAAGTCTACATGGTGCTGCTTTCACTCAATACAGTGACGATAAATTTTACGGTAGAAAAAATATTGACTCACTTTTGTTAGATGATTAGGAAATAAAGCATAATTCACATTGTGTAAGTTACGATAATTTATTTATCAAAAGTACTACGTAACATTCCCTATATGATATTTTAGATAATTTTTCTACTTATATAACTAGGTTAAAATAGCACATATTCCTGAAGCCCAGGCCCCTCCTGATTAATTTTCTACCATCTTTTTCCCAAAAAAATCTAGTGAATCTTCATGTTATCCTTTGAGCTCGACATTTTCTTGTATATAGGTTTAATATATGCAATAACATAGTAGGTAGGGAGAACCATGACTGCAAATTTCAAAAGAACATCAGTAAGTATGCAAATTTGAGTCTATCACAAATTGTTACTTGTCACAAAATTCAAAAAATATAACGCAATTATTGACAAGTTTAATATTGTCATGTGTTAAAAATGTCTCAAATTAAATGACACGAACAGTTCAATTATATGCCAGCATGTGTAAAATAATATAGTTCTTTAAATGATAGGTCTTCGGCTAATTAAATCAAAGCCACTTTGCATATGGAACTTACATGAGAGAAATAAATGTTTTTTTTAAAATCAAATTAAAAGTGCATAATTATCACTTTAAAATAAGTAAAAAAAGATATAATTATGTTACTAGATAATTATTTCTTTAGAAGAAGAGATAGTTATTTTCCTAAATAATTATCTCTTTGAAAATAAATAACGAATAGATAATTATATCACTGAATAGTTATTTCTTTTAAAAATATAAAATGAGATAATTATAAGTTTAGATAATTATCTTTTTAAAATAAATAGAATTAGGGTAATTATGAACAATTCTTTTCGTGACTCTTTATTGCACACTCTTATAAATAGACGTGATTAGGGTAATTATGAACAATTTTCTTCGTGACTCTTTAATGCACGCTCCTACAAATAAACGTGTTTTTCCCCAAAATAAAAAAAAAATTAACATCCAGTGTTTTGAGGTATCAAGCAATCGAGAGAGCTCTGCAAATAAATGCTTTAAAACCAGAAGATCTTTCTCATTCAAATTTCATAATTCACTTGACAAAACTTGAAAAAGATTTCACTATTCAATTTAGAAACACGCCAACAAGCTCTCGAGTCAATATTCGAAGAGAATAATCAGAGAATTTATGTATTTGATTTAGGAACTCTATTAGGGATTGTAAATTAATTGGCAAGTTAATGAGCCCTGTAAAAAAAAATTGTTAATGAATGTGAAAATAACCTCATTTTAATAACATTGATCATTGTTTCTAACTTCACACATTGTAGAGCTCTTGATCAGCATGTGGAAGTAACATCATTTCCTAACGTGAAGGTAATCTTTTGTATAACTGTCAATGTTTTCTCATGGTTACTCCCGCTAGACACAGTAGGATTTTATTTATCTTGCAAGGCCTCTCAATCTGACATGAGATTTATTACTTAGAAGCAAAACCTTCATTCTTTGCTTGAAAGCCTTCATTCTTTGCTCAACAGAGAGAAAGAGATAATGTTCTTTTCTTGTCGATAGAAAAATTAATTATGGTATAAACAAAAACATAAAGAAAGCTTTCTTTAGTTTTTTATATTGGTAAAGATAGAAGAACTTCAATTACAACCCACAACTTTGTAAACACATAACCACATAATACAAGTCGAAATGTTAGAAGATTATGATTTTAGTGACCATGAGATAAGAGAGCATTCAATTTGAAAGATCATGTGCATTGAGCGAGCAAACGAACATGTATAATCAAGTTGCCACGGAATCATGTATATTGAAAATAACATGATATTCTATAATGTGTATCTTGTAATGGTGTACACTAAGTTGATTATCTCAGCTTTGGCTTTTGGTTTTTTTAACGTTGGTTTTAATTATCCACTTTTAGGTTTAGTTATGTTAATTTTAATTTTTAATTATTTCAATTTTGACTTTGGTTATATAAATTTAACTTCAGTTATGAAAATACATATGGTATACACTAAAATATTGAATGCACAAAGTAAAATCCTTAAATAACAAGTTCTCAAACCTAAAAGCACTTTCCAACATAAGACCCTAATATAACTTTGGACACCAATAAGTGGAAAAAAAAATTATTAAGGATAACAACCATACTAAGATTTTTTTTGTAAATTTATGCCAAGAGAATGTGTGAACGTTGAAATAAGCACTTCCATTAATATAAATTCATAGTCTAAAGGATATTCCAGACTCAAAACAGAATGAACAGCGATTATGAGTTTTATGGGCTCTAAAGCTTAATTTTAAAATGGAGCCCTCTATATTTTCACAAATTAAAATTTAAAAATAAAATTAATTTGTTTAGAAAAAATAATTAGAAGAATCCAAAAAGATATACATATAATTATAATGTGTTTGTTTTATTTATTGGGATTGCACCTTTTTTTTAAATACGATAAATAAGTTAGAACAACAAAAGGCAAATTAAACGATTTATTTATCATTGTCATTCTTAAAATTTCAAAATAGTAGATGGATGCTAGTCCAACAAGGCATGCCAAACTCATATTGCATATTCTTATTTAAATTTCAAGTGTCCAATACAAGTATTTTGTGAATTATAAAAGTGTTTAATTTGATGACCAAAATATGGTAATGATATAAATATAAAATATTTAATCATCAAATTTTATTAGTTAAGCTACAAAAGAAATTTAAATTAACTGTTAAAAATTATAATGTAATGACCAAACTGTAGCAATAATTCAAACCTGAAATATTTCATTGTGAAAAATTGTAATAGTCAAGAAACAAATTTTAAAATTAAAATTTAAAAATGAAAATTAAGTCTTTTAAAAAATATTTAGATGAATCCAAAAAGATATACATATCATTATAATGTGTTTTGTTTTATTTATTGAGGTTTCACTTTTTTTGAATATGATAAAAATAAGTTAACGAACAATAAACTGCAAATTAAACGATTTATTTATCATTGCCATTTTTATAATTTTGAAATAATACATGGATGCTAACCCAACAAGGCATGCCCATCTCATATTGCATATTCTTATTCAAAGTGTCCAAAACAAGTATTTTATGAATTATAAAAGTGCTCAATTTAATTACCAAAATATGGTAATAATCTAAATATAAAACATTTTGTCATCAAACTTTAGTAGTTAAGCGACAAAAAGTTTTGAATTAATTGGTAAAAATTACAATGTCATAACCAAGTTGTAGCAATTATCCAAACCTGAAATATTTCATTGTATTTCATTGTGAAAAATTGTAATAGTCAAGAAAAAAAAAACTAAATTAACTACTAAAAATTACAAGAGTATATATCAAATAAAAAAGGCTAACACACTATATTTATATATAGTATATATGCATATACACCAAAAATAGGGGCTCTTGTTTTATTTTTATTTTCTTTTAGGTATAACACCATTCCTTGTGCCTAGGGCTGACCCTCATAAGGAAGGCCAAATTAAATATAAACTTTTATATTTAATTCGACTATTTATCAAAGAAAAACTCGATGCTTTCTTTGATTATAAAAATCATATTTGATGAATAGATTTATTTGTTAAATTTTTATAACTAAAAAATCAAATATAAATAATTTTTTTGAAGTTTTTAGAAATTTTTCTAAATATATAATCTTCTATATTTATAATATAATATAATGTATGGACTAAGGAGGAAGCTTGGGGGGGGGGGGGGGGGGGGGGGGGGGGGGGGGGGG
>JAULJZ010000023.1:6164587-6178304 GCA_032270985.1 Heliamphora pulchella
GTATTTGGACAATATTTTTGTATATAAACAGTGGAACCTCACAAAGAGGAATTCATTCAGAAAAGAAAATATTGTCAGTGCTCTGATACCATGTTAAATCATCAATTTTTCTAAAAGCGCTTAAGCTATTAAGAAATGGATTCAACAATGTATATCAAGCTATTCAATAGAAACAAACAGTTTCCATGTTGATAGGAGAGGAACAATAAACTAATAACTTATATAAGATGATTCATGGCTGAGAAAGGGGTCAATCTTTGTGTTCCTTTAGGAGGTAATACGTCTAAGCTAAACATTATTGAAGTCTTTGACCTTGTAGAAAGCTAGTTGTAGCAAAGGACTCGAGTTGTTGATAGAAAAGATGGATCAAAGGAGATGCTATCATTGTGAATATCTTGAATAGTTTGTTGTGGCATTGTCCTCGTTCTCTTCTTGAGTGGTAAACAAGCAGACCATAGAAGGAATATTGGGTGGAAATTGATAGAGTGCCTCTTGCTTGTACACCTATCGAAGATAAGAAGACAAAAATAGTGAGGGCTGAAGGTTGATAAAGGACATATAGCCAGATCGTTCAGAGTGACTGGTCTTTATATTGTTTGGGGTTTTCATGAAAAAGGGGTTGATGTGATGGTGCTGATATTGGAATGGATGGAGGTTATTAAGTTGACTGTGCTTTCAATTGCGAAAGCTCAAACCTTGTGATTATGTTAATGAGGACTCCTTCGGTTGTCACTAACGAGTTTAGCTTTGTGAACTTTTAGGCGGGTTAGGTTGTATGGCAGATTAACAAAAATATAAACCGTACTCAACCCACCTCAATTATTTTTTCAATTAACCCCCCCAACCCAACCCATTCACCCACATAATCTGTGCGGGTTGGGTTGGCGGGGTGTTGCCGTTGGCGAGTTATCTACATTTTGCTCACGCCTAGGACACATATCTCATACTTTTATCCGAGTGTCATGTGTCCAACATTGGTACTTTATACATTCAAAAGAGTCCAGGTAGCATTGTCTAAAATAGATTTGGCTGAAATAGAGTTTAGTTTGGATGAAAAGAAAAGATTAGATGTGTCTGAATTAAACTCAGTCCTAGTGTTTTCTGACCATAGTATCATGCAAGTTCTAACAAAGTAGTTTTGAAATATTTTTCTGGATTTTTTTTCACAATAAGATTATGAAAAATTGCCATTTTACTCATTATTTTGTGTTATGATCTCAAAGAAACCTTGATGGCTCACATCTGCTTTAGATTTCTTGGTGCCTGTATTATTCATTTCACCCATGCTACCATGTTTGCTGCATGGGTTGACAGAAAAAGGGAAAGAGCTATGGGGTCCATTTGCCATTTGGGTTTTCCATAGAAAGCAGATCTTTTTCTTATATTACGACATGTCAAAATAGAAAATCCGCGATTCTGGGTGCCTACCACGTGTGATGACTAATATTTATATGAATTGCTGTTGAACTCATCGGACAATCATTCTCTTATATAAAATAATCTTAGATTTTTTCCAAATCTTTGCTTTTATGTGATTGAAGCCAGTTTCATGAGCACAATGTTTTAACAAGTCAAAATAACTTCGTCAGCCTGTGGAAGATGTAAAATCCCTGACAAATCTGCTGGATACATACGGTGTGGGACATGAGGTTTAGTTTTGGTTTGGTTTGCATTTACAGAAGGCCTGTTTTCTTATCCGACATGGCTGCACAACATTTTAACATGCCTACTGCTTTTTAGTTTTTGTAGTTTAAAGATCTAAGGAACAAATTCCAACCAGCTAAGTTTTATCTTAACTACATGATGAAGTATCTCAGTTTTGTGGGATTGTAAGAAACTTCATATTTTATGCTGTTTTTGTGGGTCAAAATGACCTCATCTAGATGCAGCTCTTGCAACCTACAAAAGCTGCATAAGAAATCCGATATCCACGTCCCGCATTGAAGAGAAAACAAGTGACCTCCTTCCTCCTCCCAACTGCCAATAGGAGAGAATAATTTGGTTTGTGAGGAAAATCAAACCCATTGCCATAGTTTAAGGAATTATTAATTTTTTTTTGTGTTGGATGGAAAATATAGACAAAATAGGAGACTAAAGTCTCTCAAAAGCTACCCCGGCAGTGTCAGCACCAAGAAGGGGTGCAATCAAGGTGGGGGGCTGTACATCGAAATCAAAGGATCCTCTTGATCCGCTCCCAAATTTGCTAAATTGTCTGCCACCTTGTTTCCTTCACGGCAAATGTGAGCTATGGTACTGTTAATATCTGTCATGAGTTTGCGATAGTCTTCTATAAGGGCTCTATGTGGGAAGTGTGTAGCATCTCCATCTCTCACGAGAGTAAGACCCACCCAACAGCCAGTTTCATTGTCAAAATCATGTAGTCCTTCCCCCGTTACTTCCTTTAAGCCATTGAAAATGCCCCATAGTTTTGCCTCGAAACTTGTGCAATCCTGAAGACATCCATAGTAACCAATAATCCATTGCCCGGTATCGACCCTAAAAATTACTCCAAAGCCGGAAATCCTCAGTTTACCGCCGGGGCATCCATCTGTGTTGAGTTTTCGGAAACCTACAGTTGGGAAAATCTATCTAATTAGTTTAGGAGGTTTAGAATGGGAAGGGGATGTACCACCAAAGGCTGCATTGATTTCCCCAAAATGAAGATAGATGTTTCTCAAGATGAAATGTGGATCCTAGCTAACTCCATCAAAAACTTGTGTGTTTCTTACGAGCAAAAGGTGCCATGAAATGATAGCAAAAATAGTGTTTAGAGTCTTTCAAGTTATCGGTAAGTCAATCTTGCCAAGTGATATTTGTATCCGTATGTTGTACCTGCAAACATAAAAGATTAATTCAAATAATATGACTAAAATTGCAAAATCTAAAGAGATAATCAATATCCTCAACAGCATCCCCACACTTGGGTCACATGGGGTCACTAGTAAGACCCCTGATAGAATGATGGTTAGTGAAAATCTTCTCATGCAGAGAAGTCCAGATGAACCCCTTGATTTTTTGTGGTAGCTGAAGTTTCCAAATCCACTTCCAAATCTTATCTTCCTTCTCCGCATTGTCAATCAGATTGTAGGCAGACTTTAAATTAAAGTTACCGGTAATAGTTAAGGTCCAGCAAGGGGTATCCTCATAGTTACTAGTATCAGGTTTTGGGGTGCTCAAAATTGCAGTGATTTCTTCAAGAGGGAGAATATTGTGGAAAGCAGCAAGGTTCCATTCATTATTATGGGTAAATATATCTTTGACCTTGGATGGATCTTCAGCCATATCAAGTTGGTTAACAAAGAGAGGATTGTGACCACACCACCAATCTTTCCAAACGGATATATTTCTATCATTACCAATGAGCCATTTCATGTCTCTTTGTAAGATGGCTTTAAAGAGGAGGATACTTTTCCAAGTATGAGAGGAGTTACCTTTCCCAAGTTTTTAAAGAAATTTTTTGAATGAAGATATTTTTTATGAATTAGATCGACCCATAAGGAGTTAGGCTCAGTGTGAATTTTCCAGTTTAACTTGGTGAGAAAAGCTAGGTTATTAGCTTTGGCTTTTCTGATACCGAGGCCCCCAGCTTTTTTGCTTTTACAGATAGTCTCCCAATTCACAAGGTGAATTTTTTTCCCATTGTCAGTGTCACCCCTGGGGAAACTTTTGTTCACTCTATCAATGTTGTCCAGAAGGGCATAGATGGATGACAGAGTTGGTAGGTTGGGAAGAGGGTGGAAATTATCTCTCGGTGACCAATTCTAGCTGGAGAACTGGAGTTCTTGCAGATAGACTCCGACTTCGGCTACGGCGTGGTTGCGGATTTTCATCCTTTTCTCTTGTCCACCATTCGACCCTTGTTATGTGAACTTCTTTTGCTCTGGCCGAATGGAGAAGACCACTGAGTGATTGCAGAGACGATGGAAGGATACAGAGGTTTCCATAAGAAATGCTCGATGTGGCAGGAGGTGCAGCGAGCTGAGTCGGCAAGGGAGCAGGATCACCTTTTGAGGAAGAAGGAGCCGAGGGGTTAGGTTTTTGGGTTTGTTGACCGTAAGGGGGGGCAGAGGATTAAGGTTCTCCAGGATAGAAATGGGGTTAAGGGGAGGTTGGGAGGGCCCTATGTTCTCTGGAGAAGAGGAGAGGGGGGCCTTGAGAGAAGGCATAGGAGGTGGGCTAGAAGCCAGTAAGGGGAAGGAACCAGATGGGCCAGCCTGGGTTTTGGGCCTGGGGTTAGGACTAGGGTAAGGGTCTAAAGGGCCAAAAGAGTTTGGGTGAGGTGGGTTGCCCCATTTAAAGGGGCCTGGTCTTTTTAAATTGGGTCTGGTGGGCCTTCTTGTAACTAACATCCACTGGCCAAAATTTCTGGGCTGTGGTTGGATCCTCAAATCATGGGCTCCTGCAATCTCTTGGACCAAACCAGGAGCATTCCTCATCGTCTTCAAGTTGGTGGTAGCCTTTATCGGCGTCGAAGTCACCTGTTGCCATAGCTTCGGGCCGTGATCGTTTCTATGGCCAATTTGGCCACAATGGAAGCAAAAACCATGGATGTGTTCATACTCGATATTAAACTTTTTACCTTTAACAGCAAATTGTGGCAGAAGAGGCTTCTTGAGGTCTCATTCTACACAGACCTTTGCGTATCTCCCTCTATTAGCCATAATGGTATTCAGGTCCACCTTCAGAGGTTTCCCCCGGACCTTTGCAATAGTAAATGAGAATTTTTTCATCGTAGTACTCAATCGGCATATGAGAGAACCGGACCCAAACTGCCATGGTGTGACGCCCCAAAACTGGGAACATCTAAAGTGACAATAACTAATAAAAGTGCGAGAATTTAAATAGCGATATTACTCACAGATAGCAAAAAGAAATTAAAGTAGAGTAGCATTTAAGATTAGAGACCTGATTAAAAGTTTTGCCACAAAAGAAAATATAAGATAAACAGCACTGGGATAGGAAGCCAAAAGGGTTCGAAACTAGGGATTGGTGAGACTCCAGCTCACGGGAGCCAAGGTTCCACCTCCTCATCTACAGCGTCACTGGCATGTGTCTCCGGTTTCTCAAAACTTGGTATAAAACGCAATGAGCTACGCCCAGAAGAAACAACATAGATATACCAGTTTTTCTAATGCAATATGTCACATAATAACAGAATAAATATGACAGAGAATATGGCAAAATGATGCAATAGGTTTCAATTATAATCCAAATTTAAATCCTAAGTTATTTTAGGTTTCCCCAACCGGGGTGAACTATTCTAACCCTGATCCCAATCATGCAGACCAAGTCTACCGACCGATAAAGAACATTCTTTCAGCCGTGAGATGACTACGTAATCGAACTAAGTGTCCAACCGGGTCATCACTGATGGCAAGGTGTGGAGAATCACATCATCGACACAGTCTGGCCCTCGGATCTCAGGTCAAGGTCTAGCGCAGGATCGTGATATTCTAGCACCTATTATTTCGCTACCCGATCCATCCTTCACCAAAATTCACAAATAATCCGTGTATAAAGCACTTGGGGAACCACCCTAAAAATAACCATGACATATAACCAATATCACAATACTAATATTTTTTCACGGGACAAGGCACCGTCCTAAGGTTCAATTTCACTATTTTCACTATTTCCTTAAATTTTTTAGTGAACCCCGTAAAACCCGACCTAATGATGATGAGGCATGTTATAATATGTTAGAATCACAAGTTTTCACTCACAAGAGAATTTATGCCATGTTTATGATTATTTAACATGTTAAAAGAAAAATGTGCCAAATGTAAAATCACATTATCATGCTTAGGCTAAAAAGAATATAATATGCACATGTTAATAATTGAGCCAAACTTGCAAGTAACTAATCTAACTACTATAATTATGTAAATAATTTAATACAACACTGCGCATTCTAACCGTCCAAACCATGCATGGCACAACATAGAAAACCAAAATAGGAGCCTTAAACACCTAGGCACATTAAACCACATTCAAGATTTTTAGTTTTAGCCTCTGTTTTTGAAGTTTTTAAAATATCTATACTTGGAAATAAAATTTGAAAATTAGTGGGTAACATATTTCGGGTGTTCTGAACATTTTTCATGTAGACTACTTTTCTGAATTTGGCCTCTAAGGCCTTGGTTTTTGCAAAATAAAAATGTGTGACAGAACAGTGAAACATGCTTCAGCAAGGTGACATGATTTTCAACCAGTTTAGAAAATTAAAATGGAGGGCCTATCCTTACTGGTTGATTTTTAAAATTTTCACATAGATAGATATACGAGTTATGAAGTTCTGAGACTTGACCTTACATCAAAATCATTAATATTTCATTTTATATCAATTTTCTTCCAAACAGTGTCCAGATTTGACACTTCTTGGGAGAATCAACACAACTCTCTCTAGACTCGATCTTTTTGAGTGATTTCAGTGGGCTTTGAAAGATAAAACAAATATCTAACCAGCCACACTGAGCTTTTGCAAAGAGCTCGTTTTTACGGAAAATGGTGTTAGTTCAAAGTTGTCCTTCCAGACAGTTCTTTTTAACCATTTTCATACCCGAATTTTAAAAATATGAAGATGGATGATCTGGACCTTAAGAAAATTCATGCATGTAGATAACCTCACCTTAAAACTACAGTAAAAATTTCAGAACACAATCACAAGTTTAGATCCAAAAGAAAAATGAAGAAAAGTCGGATTTTTAGTGAAAAACTCTTCTGGACAGATTTAAGCTCAAAAATATTCTTGTAAATTCTTGGTTCCTAGGTCCATGACCCATGCATGCATGGTTATATCTCTCTTATATAAGATATATATACCATCTTTGAAGATCAAAACAAAAAAGGAGGGTTGATGAAGAGATAAAAATAGTAATGAAAATAGGGCTCTAAGACCTCATCTCATGGTTTGAGTATGGATCTTGAGTCCTTTTGATTTTTGGAGCCAAGAGGATCAAGATTGAGAGAAGAATGTATGTAGATGTTGTTCCTACCTTGATTTAGGGGCTATAGTAGTTGAAAGTTGAAGAAGCTGGAGGATGAACACCACAAGGAGCTCCAAGCACCAAGAACTCCAAGAACACCTTCCTACTCACTCTTTCTCTCACTAGACTTCTTGCAAACACTTGGAGAAAATTTTGAAGACAAGATTTTCTGCCCAAGATGCTTTGGACGAACCTCACGAGGTGGCGGTGTTTTTAAAACAATTTTATTGCTAGTGGGAGGCTCATGATGAGTTTTGTAAGGTATAGGTAGCTAGGTCCATACAAATTGCATGCATGTATGACACAAAGAATAAAAAAAAGAGGTGGAGTGTTGGTGTGGCTAAAGTGGCCAGCCAAGAGGGGGGGTTTGGCACCAAGTTTGAAATTTTATTGTATTATATTGCTATATTGATTATTTAATTATATATTTATACTATATTGTTCAAGAATTAGGTTTAAAAATTAATTTAATGTATACTTTTAGTCATGAATATTATAGATTTGAACTAGTAAAATAATTTTAGATTTTATACTTAATTTTTACATTTTAATTTAATTATAGCTTTATTTAGTTGTAGTGGTTGGGTTAAATTACGCATTTTATATAATTATGTGACTTGGTGTATATTATTAATCACTTTTATACTAGTTTTGAATTAAATTGGCGAATTTAGGTTTAAAAACTTAATTTCATCATTTAATAGTATTTTATCCTTATTTAATCATTTATGTGGTATGTTATTCGTTTAATTAAGTCTTGTTAGATTAATGTGAGATCTTGGCTTAAATTTAATTTGATTATTATATTAGAGTTTTATAGATATATATATACACTAGATCTTTGTGTTGGACAATGTGTGTGTTGGTGGTGGTTGTATCTAGGTGGTATAATTTATCTTGATATTTTGTAGTTTAATATTTTATTCACCATTATTATTAAATTTAACTAAGAAATACGTGATCTCCCACTTCGAATTCTAAGGGTCTTCGTCGTCAGTTAGTATAACTTTTCTGTCGACTCTACACGGTGACGAGGTGTCAGATTAACTTGATCTTCTCGATCGTCTCGAGAACGATATTTGGCCCGAATAAGCTAGTCTCTCCAGTCTCTGCCCAACACACGGGCGATTTGCATGGTCGACCGTAAAGCGCTTCCTACGGTGCCATACCAATACTGGTTTGGTAACTGTTGTTGTAGGTAAACTCGACGAGTGGTAAGTGTTTCTCCCAATTCCTTTTGAAATTCATTACACAAGCCCTCAGCATATCTTCTAACGTCTGGATAGTACGTTCGGACTGCCCGTCAATTTGAGGATGAAAGGCTGTGCTGAAGCAGAGTTCCGTTCCCAAGGCTATTTGTAGGCTCCGCTAAAATCGAGACGTGAAGTGGGGATCTCGATCGGAGACGATAGAAGTTGGTATTCCATGTAGGCGAACTATTTCCCAAATATACTTCTGGCTCAAGGTCTCCAAGGTGTCGGAAGGTCCAATCGGTAAGAAGTGTGCAATTTTGGTCAGGCGATCCACAATGACTCATATTCTGACGTGTCCCTGAGGTGATCTTGGCAGCTCCGGGACGAAGTCCATAGTAATGTACTCCCACTTCCATTCAGGTATCTCCAGCGGCTGTAAGGTTCCTCCCGGCTTCTGGTGTTCAGCTTTGATTTGCTGGCAGGTAAGGCATCGTGTGACATAGTCAGCAACATCCTTCTTCATACTGTCCCACTAATACTCTCACTTCAGATCGGGATACATTTTAGTCCCTTCAAGGTGAACTGCGAAAGGTGATCAATGAAACTCCCTCAAGATGTTTTCCTATACTCTGTTAATGTTCGGAACGAAAAGCCGGCCTTGAAACATCAAATATCCGTGTTTATCTACTGTCCACCCAGGCTTTGATTCCTCAGCTATCGGAGGTCGTCAGATGTATTCAGCCTCTTGGTCATGCTTCTGAGCGTCGAGGACTTGTTGACGTAGGTTAGATGTAGCCACGGTTAGCACAAAACAGGATCCCTCTTCTTGATCCGTGGGTTGTAAGTGAAAATAGCCAAGTGTCTCCATCATCTTCCATTCATGTGTGGCGATGCAAGCTAACTCTGGTCTTGTCTTCTTACTTAAGGCGTCGGCTACCACGTTTGCCTTTCCTGGGTGATAGGACAAGATGAAATCATACTCTTCAAGTTATTCAACCCAGCGGCATTGCCTCATATTCAAGTCCTTCTGAGAAAACTGGTACTTCTCCTTGAATAGCTCGAACTTTTCTCCGTAAAGATAGTGCCTCCAAGATTTTAACACGAAAACGACTGCCGCCAATTCTAGGTCGTGGGTAGGCTAGTTTTGCTCGTGTGGTTTCAATTATCTCGATCCATATGCTTCCACTCTGCATCTGCACGCACCCCAATCCTTCCTTGGATGTATCACAATAAACAGTATACCTGATATCTCGCTCCGGTATAACTAGGATGGGGGAACTCGTCAACCTTTTCTTGAGCTCTTAAAAGGATGTTTCGCATTTTCTCAAGTGTTTGCAATAAGTCTAGTGAGAGAAAGAGTGAGTAGGAAGGTGTTCTTGGTGCTTGGAGCTCCTTGTGGTGTTCATCCTCCATCTTCTTCAACTTTTAACTACTCCAGCCCCTAAATCAAGGTAGAAACATTTATATACATTCTTTTCTCTCAATCTTGGCCCTCTTGGCTCCAAAAATCAAAAGGACTCAAGATCCATACTCAAATCATGAGATGAGGTCTTAGAGCCCTATTTTCATTACTATTTTTCTCTCTTCATCAACCCTCCTTTTTTTGTTTTGATCTTCAAAGATGGTATATATCTCTTATATAAGAGAGATATAGCCATGTATGCATGGGTCATGGACCTAGGTGTCAAGAACTTACAAGAACATTTTTTAGCTTAAATCTGTCCAGAGGAGTTTTTTGCTAAAAATCCGACTTTTCTTCATTTTTCTTTTGGATCTAAACTTGTGCTTGTGTTTTGAGATTTTTACTATAGTTTTATGGTGATGTTATCTACATGCATGAATTTTCTTGAGGTCCAAATCATCCATCTTTATATTTTTAAAATTTGGATTTGAAAATGGTTAAAAAGGACTGTCGGAAAAGACAACTTTGAACTAACACCATTTTCCGTAAGAACGAACTCTTTGCACGAGGTCATTGTGGTTGGTTAGATATTTATTTTATCTTTCAAACCCCACTGGAATCACTCAAAAAGCTCAAGTCTAGAGAGAGTTGTGTTGATTCTCCCAAGAAGTGTCAAATCTGGACACTGTTTGGTAGAAAATTGATATAAAATGAAATATTAATGATTTTGATGCAATGTCAAGTCTCAAAGCTTCGTAACTCGTATATCTATCTCTGTAAAATATTTAAAAATCAACCAGTAAGGATAGGTTCTCTATTTTAATTTCCTAAACCGGCTGAAATTCACGTCACCTTGCTGAAGTATGTTGTTCACTGCTCTGTCACACATTTTTATTTTGCAAAAACTGAGGCTTTCGAGGTCAAATCCAGAAAAATGGTCTACTTGAAAAATGTTCAGAACATCCCAAATATATTGCCCACCAATTTTCAGATTTTATTTCTAAGTATAGATATTTTTTAAACTCCAAAAACAAAGGCTAAAACTGAAAATCCTGAATGTAGTTTAATGTGCCTAGGTGTTTAAGGCTCCTATTTTGGTTTCCTATGTTGTGCCATGCATGTTTTGGATGGTTAGAATATGTAGTGTTGTATTAAATTATTTAGTTAGATTACTTACATGCAAGATTGGCTCAATTGTTGGCACGTGCATATTATATTCTTTTTAGCCTAAGCATGATAATGTGATATTACACTTGGCACATTTTTCTTTTTATATGTTAAATAATCATATACATGGCATAAATTCCCTTGTGAGTGAAAACTTGTGATTCTAACATATTGTAACATGCCTCACCATCATTGGGTCGGGTTTTACGGGATTCACTCAAAATTTTAAGAAAACGGTGAAATTGAACCTTAGGATGCTAACTTGTCCCGTGAAAAAATATTGGTATTGTGATATCGGCTATACCATGGTTATTTTTGGGATGGTTCCCCAAGTTCTATATGAACGGGTTATTTGTGAATTTTGGTGAAGGATGGATCGGGTAGTGAAATAATAGGTGTTAGAATATCGCGATCCTGCGCTAGACCTTGACTTGAGATTCGAGGGTCAGGCCGTGTTGATGATGTGATTCTCCACACTTTGCCGTCAGTGATGTCCCGGTTGGACACTTAGTTCGACTACGTAGTCATCCCACGGCTAAAAGAATGCCCTTTATCGATCGGTAGACTTGATCTGCGTGGTTGGGATCAGGGTTAGGATGGTTCACCCTAGTTGGGAAAACCTAGAATAACTTAGGACTTAAATTTGGATTAGAATTGAAACCTACTACATCATTTTTTTCATATTCTCTGTCATATTTATTATGTTATTATGTAATTTGCTGCATGAGAAAAACTTGTATATCTATATTGTTTTCTCTGGGCATTAGCTCATGACGTTTTCTGCTAGGTTTTGAGGAACCGGAGGCACCTGTCGGTGACGCTGTAGACGAGGAGGTGGAACCTTGGCTCCCGTGAGCTGGAGTCTCACCAATCCCTAGTTTCGGACCCTTTTGGCTTCTTGTCCCAGTGCTGCTTATCTTATATTTTCTTTTGTCGCAAAACTTTTAATCGGGTCTGTAATCATAAATATTACTCTACTTTAATTCCCTTTTGCTATATATGGGTAATATCACTATTTAAATTCTCGCACCTTTATTAGTTATTGTCATTCTAGATGTCCCCAATTTCGGAGCGTCACACATGGTGCTCTCTTCTGCTTCCTCCAGCTTGAAATTTGGTTCCCATTTCCTCGTCGTGAGATAGTGGTCGAAGGTAATCCAAGGCCCCATCCAAGGCAACATGTGATTTGTCAGCTGCCATTTGGACTTCTACCATAAAAAACCCTAACCCTAAATCAATAATTTTGAAATCACCTTAAAGACCCCAAATTGACTTGCTTTAGAAATTAAGGTTTGTAACCAATGGATTTATCTAGCAATTTGACAATAAGGCATTCTTTCCACTGTTTCCAAGAGCGATTAATCAGTATTTTAGTCCGTTTAATCAGTATTCTTTCCATTGTCTAGATCTTTCGCTGTATCTAAAACGGCTTCTTCGTGACAATCGTCGGCGTCAGATGGTTCCCACACATCATCTTCATCTGATAGCTCCTTGATATCGCTGTCAAAGGGTTTGTTCCTGATTTTTGCTTGAAGAAGAGCATCTTGGATTGATTTCGGCGCAACGGAGATTTGGGAGGCTGTCGCATACATAACCTCATCTTGCCCATGAATGGATGATTTCGGTCTTAGGTTGCTTCGGATCAGATGATCCCTCTCTTCCATTGATTGTCCCGTCACCCGTGTCATTCGTTGGTGAGGAATCGCCATTGTTATTGCTCAAAGAAGAGAGAGAAGCTCTCGCCATTGTATCTAGTTCGTGGATTACTTCATCTACTTGATCTTTAAGGAATTATTAATTGCTCAGATCTTTTGATGCATTTTCTAAGATGAGTATATCTTTGATGAAACATCTCTCAGATTTTATTTAGTCCTACAAATATTTGAAGGATCTCTATTCTTTCATTTATCTATTGTTCTTATCCATGTGTCCTTTCAATTTTTTTCTTTTTAATTTTTAATTCATTGAATCTCAATGTAGAAACATCCCAATAATACAAATATTTCAGAATTATGTGTGACACAAACAAAGCTACGAATTAACTTGCTAAATTTGGAGTTGCTTTTCTGGATGAGATTAGCCCACACATCCTTTTACCCCATTCTTCTAGTTAACCAGCGTGGTTTATTCTAGTTGGCTTTAGGCCTTGTGAAGCTTAAGACAGGTTGTTGGGTGCAAAACTTCTGGTTATTTTAGGTTTGGTCTCTCTCTCTCTCTCTCTCTCTCTCTCTCTCATTGATTTGTACATTAACGTTCTAGACATTGTTGTTCTGTATATCTACAATGTTATGATTTAAGCATATCAATTCGGTGTGCTGTGTAGATCTACAAAGCTCAGAAGAATGTGATTCTGTGCACTGGAGCATGCCTTCTCTATTGGTATATAATCTTCTGGTCCTTTTTATTGCATTTGCACGCCCTTCATTTTCTATAGGGTCTGGCTAGTCCCACTGAGTCTTACTTTTGTGATCCAAACGGTTCATTTTGTAGACCACAATGTATAGATCAATCATTGCAAAAAATAAAGTCGATCGGATTTTGTTAAGCGCTTGAACAAATTACATTTGTCTTTAAAGAAAATGAATGGTATACCGATCATTTTTTAAAACAAATGTGATTTGTTTAGGCGTTTAACATTATCCGATCAAGTTTACTTTTTACATGGATGATCTATACACTGGGATTTACAAAATGAACGTTTGGATCGTTAAAGTAGAACCCGGAATGGACTACATGGAGACCAACAATACGGTGCTGTTCGCTGGCCCAACAACAGATACTCGCGTCCTTTTCCATACCACTTAAAAGATAATCTTTGAATGTGGATGCAGGTGTATCTACCGCATTTGCAAGTATTACAAGGAGATTCAGAGTTTGGAAGAAGTGGAGAAGAGGTACAAGGACCAGTAGCTTTCCTTATTGCTGGCCTTGCCTTCCATGTACTAAAATATGAGTAGACTGCTGAGACT
>JAULJZ010000023.1:6178404-6206843 GCA_032270985.1 Heliamphora pulchella
ATTTCTCAGAGGAAATATGTGATTGATATTTTGCGCGATGCCGGCCTGCTGAATGCAAAAAGTGTGGAGTCCCCGATGGATCCGAGTGTAAAGCTTATTCCCGGTGATGGTGATGCGTTTTCTCACCCTGACAGGTATCGCAGAATGGTGGGAAAACTTAATTATTTGACCATAATGACCAGACCAAATATTGCTTATCCTGTCAGCATTGTGAGTCAGTTTATGTCTGATCTCCGCGTTTTCCATTGGAATGCAGTGGTTCGTATCCTATGGTACCTCCATTCTAACCTG
The DNA here is from genome assembly GCA_032270985.1 of Heliamphora pulchella. Lineage (NCBI taxonomy): Eukaryota > Viridiplantae > Streptophyta > Magnoliopsida > Ericales > Sarraceniaceae > Heliamphora > Heliamphora pulchella. The sequence continues at coordinate 6,178,696 of JAULJZ010000023.1, forward strand.
GGGAAGGGTCTACAGTTCTGTGATCGGGGTCATTTCCGTACCGAGGGCTATTCTGATGCAGACTGGGCAGTATGCCCGATTGATTGGAGATCCACATCAGGATTCTCTGTCTTTGTTGGTGTGAACCTAGTATAATGGAAAAGCAAGAAGCAAGATGTGGTGTCGAGGTCCAGTGCCGAGACAGAATACAGGTCTATGGCATTGGCAACATCCGAAATCATATGGGTTCGACAGCTTCTCACCGAATTAGACGAATCGTCTATGGGTCCTACCAAGTTGCGGTGTGACAATAAGTCTGCTGTCTATATCGCTACTAATCCAGTGTTTCATGAGCGGACTAAGCACATTGAGATCGACTGTCATTTCATCGGCCACGAGTATAAGAACGACACTATCGATTTTGGCTTTGTTTGATCTGGTGAACAGTTGGCTGACGTGTTCACTAAGGCACTGCCCGGGCTCCGGGTTCACTACATTTGCAACAAGTTAGGCATGATTGATATCTATGCTCCAACTTGAGGGGGGATGTTAATATATATTCAGTATTAATATATTAAATATTAATAATATCTTGTGGGGTTGCCCACAGTATCTACTGTAAGCTCTCATTACTTAATAAATACGTGTGTATGTCTCACAATAAGTATACATGCTTTTCCGTATTCTTTCTCTTTCTCTCCTATTCTAACAATCAAAACCAAGTCTTATGATTTTATGAAGCGGCAAAATAAGGCTACAATGAAATACAAAAATCTAAAATTTATATTCTTAAAAAACCTTTCCAAAATAGAAATAAAACCCTGTATGTAGAAATTAAATATTTTCTTCAAAGTGAAGTACTTTTAGCGATCAAGATTATTATAAACAAAGGACAAGGTGAAATGTGGATCACATGCAACCACTTATTAACAACTGCTAAATGGCATGCACGACAAGCTTTGAGACTGGAGACCAAACAGGGCTTGTATGCGGTTACTTCAAAACAAACAGGTGACATATGACTTGTAGGAAGCCGACTCAATGATAAGTTGCTTACATGTGGTTAGGTGTCAAGTTCCTTCTCCTCAAAGATAAGGGGCCTATAAGCAGCCACCTCAATGAAACATAATTTACAACAAAAAAATTACAAAAATACATATAATGGAATGGCTCCTAAAGTTCGTTGTGACATTATAGTCATACAACTGGACAAGCTAAAACAAATCCTTCTTCTCAAATCATCCTTTTAAAGGTAATGTCACACAACTGGACAAGCTAAAACAAATCCTTCTTCTCAAATCATCCTTTTAAAGGTTGATCGTGTACCTTTTGTTATCAAGATTTATCCGCAAACCAAGAAAAGGGTATCCTAGCATTTAACTACCATTTTCCTCCCTTTCACTATTGTTTCCTAAACTAAGTATTACCAGATGGAAGCAAGATACCGCACAACTTTTGGAGAGTTGGATTAATGCTGCCAATATTGATTTATTGAACTTGAGGGTAAAGGTCATGGAAATTTAGGTTTGGGGTTTTGAAAGATGGAAAAAGGTTTTCTGAAATATGCTCCATGAAGAAGTTAATATTGCACCTTTTCTTGTTTGCAATCTTCATGTCGTCCTATAGTAAACATTGCTATTAATTCTTGCCAATGTACAACAAATTTGATACAATTTGTATTTTCATATTGACATCAACAAGAAAATGTGTGAAAAAATGGTGTTGGTAACAGGTAACTTATAACCAAAATAGCCACAATCAATAACAAAAACAAGAACACACGAGACCCTTTGAGATAATTATCTCACGGGATGAAAACCAAGGATTAACCCAGCAACAATTTCCACTATCAAATCAAGAAGTTACAATACTACAAATGCATAGGAATTACTTAATATACCTAACTGTGCAACGAACTCCCTATCCACCACCAGTGGAATTGATCTTGTAAGCCTTTTTGATTCAACAATAACCACAAAGATCCTCGCTTCAATCATTGTATCTAACGGCTCCATTCCCATGGCCAATGATGGTGGTGGCCAACAATGTGTGTATAAAGGTTTTGTGAATGAGAAACTAATTCGGATCATGTAACCGATGGTGAGATGATCAGTAGATGAATATAGATTAGTGTAGGGGATTCAAGGTTAAGAGAATCTACTAATAACTGTGCCTCCTTAACTGTCCCATTAAATCCTAGGGGATGCATAAATATAAATGAGTTCATTAACCTCAGAATGTTACACAACTAGCAGCATCCAGTGATATCTAGCACATGTCATATGTCCAGTGCTGTGTAGTAAACCCCTAGTGTTGTTTAGCGGATGTTACACATCCAGTACTATCCCGCTGTAGTCAAGCACTGACGGATCTCATTTTCATAATTTTCTAGCATGATTTATACAATTAAATTGTAGTCTATGCCTATAAAAAGAATGCTATGTGATGTGAAAGTGCAAAGCATAAAAATCGTATACCTAATGGAATTAGAGCAATGAGGTTGTAGTATTCACTTTTTGAATATACCGAAACTTCAAAAACTATGAGACTATAACACTCAACAAAACACTTTCCCAAAACCCAAAAAATACAAACGGGTAATTTTGTCGTATGAAAATCGCCAAAAAGGGCAAAAATGTGATTGAAATTCAACAGTATTATCTTAATTTGTTTTCGTTGTGTTAATATTCATAGTCAGTTATTATTAGCAAAATCTAGGTGGTAAACAAGTTTCTACTTACAGAATATGTATTGGAACCATCCATTTGTATGTGTTTTACAAGTTATGAACTATTGCCCATGAACTTATCAGGAAATTAATTCTTTAGGAAGAATGTTTGATAGCTTGTCTTTGTTGTAAAAGACAATTACTAGCCCTTCCAAAGTGACATGCACTTGTTTTCTTTCTTTTATTGCCCGTGGTTTGGCCCTTAAGTACCTCACCCCATGAATGCCTTGAGTCCCGAACATTTAAGATAAGACAATTTATTGCCATTTGATTTTGAACTAATGTATAATGCTAACCATTGGCAGTAGATGTAAAATGAACCCTAATACCCTTTCTTCCTTTTTCTTTATCCTTTTCTTACCTCCCCCCCCCCACCACCCCCACACCACATACACAGTTTCTAATTTAATTAATCCTATTCCCACAGCCAATTCCATTTTTTTTTGGCCCACCAGCCTTAACCGCTGTCTCCCTCATCTAACTTGAATGACTTCATAGAATCCCGTTGAACTCTAGCTCTTATTGTCGGAACACGCGCCTACCCGAACATTGTAATTTCGCTTCTTTGTCGGCACATTTACTGGATCACAGTGTGCTACTGAAACGACTTTTATGAGCTGTCTCAGTAGTGACAGACTTTATTAGCTGTGTGAATTTTGGCTTAGCTGTTAGCTGTCTAAAAGCTACGGTAAAAAAAGTGGTGGAAAGAGATACGGGCTAAGGGCTTGGTGAAAGTATCGTCAAGCTGATCTTCTGAGCGAATATAAGAAGTGACGATACGCTTATGCATCAGAAAATCTCGAATGAAGTGACAATCAACTTCGATATGCTTAGCCTGTTCATAAAAAACGAGATTACTAGCAATAAAAATGGCAGTCTAATTGTCACAAAACATTTGTGTTGGAGTAGGAACTTGAACGCCGAGGTCTAAGACAAGAGAGTGGACCCAAAACATTTCAAAAGCTGTATGGACCATAGCATGATACTCGGCTTTAGCACTAGAATGCGAAACTACGATTTGTTTTTTACTGCACCAAGTAACAAGATTGCCATCTATAAACGTGCAATAATTGAAGGTGGACCGTCGATCAGAGCGGCTACCGGCCCAATTTGCATCACTAAATCCAACTATTGACAAGGAGTTAGATGGCCGACTTAACAAATCGCGGCCAAGAGTACACTTCAAATAACATAAGATACGACAAACCGCATCGAAGTGGGGCTAGCGAGGAGCATGTATATATTGGCCAACGACCCCAACAAGATAAGTAATATCGGGGCGAATAACTGTGAGATAAGTGAATTTCCTGACAACACGATGATACTGGCCAACATCAGGAATGAGTCACCAAACTCGCACCAAACTCAGTGTCAAACTTGATTGTAGGATCGATAGGAGTATTAACAGGACGAGCACTAAGAAACCCAGTCTCAGATAAAAGATCGAGAATATACTGCGTTGAGACAATGAAATACCCTGAGAAGAGTGGACAATCTCAATTCCAAGAAAGTAACGAAGAGTATCTAAGTCCTTGGGTCTGAAAGTTGAATTCATAAAATTTCTTTTGGCGTTCCTTTTTATTGATGAAAAGGTGACCTTGTCCTCTGAAAGAAATGAAGGCAAAGGCCTTCCCGAGCTCGAGTTTACTGGGAATCTTGGAGTGGCTTCCACCAAATCAAAGTCGCCACTCTCACCCTTTAGAGATAGAGGCGCAACTAGAAGTCTTCAAAAAAGGCACTGGAGACCTCAAACTCATATGGAGTTGGAGAATGGAATAAAAAAAACTTTCTCAACATGAATGCACCCATTCCATATAGATCATTGAGGCATGAACTTTGTTAATTGATTCCTAGATAAGTGGCGCTTGATGTCAACAATACCAATAGAACTATCATCAAAAAGGATAATGTCATTAATATAAACAATGGGCACAATAATCCCGCGAAAGGACTGATGGACAAGAATGGAATCATCAGACGAGCGTCAGAAACTATAGGCGAGAACAACAAAACTAAAGCGATCAACCATGCATGAGGAGATTGCTTCAAACCATACATTGCCTTACGTAGGCGAAAAACAAGATACTCACTGCCCGAAACAACATATCTAGGGGCTAAGCCATATTGACCTCATCTTGAAGATTGCAATCAGGAGAGGAGTTCTTGATATCAAGTTGAGAAAGTGGCCAATAATGAGTAACAACAATGGAAAGGAGTTCAAAACCGAATTAAGGCGAACTACAAGCGAAAAAGTCTCCAAATAATCGACGTCATATGTTTGAGTATAACCTTTAGCTATCAAACGAGCCTTAAGACGCTCGACAGGCCCTTCGAGAAGATATTTGACGGTTTATACCCAACTACAATTGATAATCGACAATCGACAACTTGTTTCTTAGGAGGAAGAGGGATAAGCTCCCAAGTGTGATTCTTATGAAGATCACTCATCTCCTCATCCATAGCGTGCTTTCAACTAGACACCGACATAACTTGCATATGAGAGGAAGGAATAGAAACAATAGACAAGGTAGCAAATGAGTGAAGACAAGTGACACGATATGAAACAAATCAAGTAATAGGGTGTTGAGTACAAGTATGTTTACCACAGCACAAGGCGATGGGTAAGTCATCTTCTGTTGGAGAAGATGACGATGGGGCATGAACTTTGTTCGAATGAGGAAGATGACAGGGTTGGGTCAAAAGAGACAACAGGCCAGCTTGAGATCGCTTGTACGCCTGCAAATGACATGCATAGGATATCAGTTTAGGGAAAGGGAGAGGTAGGGTAAAGTAGGAAGGGCCAACTCCCCCTTATGACATCATATAATGTTGGGAGATAACTCCTGACCTGGGGATGTGAAGAAAGGAGTTGACTCGAAAAAGGTGAGGTCAGCATTGACAAAATATCGGTGAGATGCAGGATGATAACGAGTAAAATAGGAAAAGGCCGACTCACCCTCATGACATCATACAACGTCGGGAGATAACTCCTGACCTGGGGATGTGAAGAAGGGAGTCGACTCTAAAAGGGTAACGTTAGCACAGACAAAATATCGGTGAAATGCAGAATGATAACACTTATACCTCTTTTGAATATGTGAGTATCCAAGAAAAATGCATATACGAGCCCACGGAGAAAGCTTATCTAGGACGAGATTAAGAACATGAACGAAGGCAACACACCCAAATACTCGAGGAGTGAGTGAGAAATGAGAAGAATTGGGATATAATAAGGAAACGAAGACTTCTGGTTAAGAACAACAAAAAGCATACGGTTAATGTGATCACAAGTAGTAAGAGCGGCGTCACTACAAAAGTGTTTCGGTATGTGCATGTGAAAAAGCGGAGTAAGGGCAACATCTAATAAGTGACGATGCTTATGCCCAACCACACCATTCTATTAAGAGGTATGGGCACAACTAGATTTATGAATGATACTACGATCAACACAGAAACGGTTAACGGCCAATTGCATGTATTCTAAGCCATTATCAAATTGAAAATTTTTGATATGTTTGCCAAACTAGTATTATAAAACTTTGTAAAGACACGAGGTAATTCAGATCGTTGCTTCATAAAAGAAGCCAAGTCATGCGAGAAAAATTATCAACAAAGATAATGAAATAGAAGTATCCATTAACACTAAGGTTCGTGAAGGACCCCAAATATGCATATGGACAAGATCAAATGACTCAGATTTGCGACCATGACTATTATGAGGAAAAGAACTATGGTGATGCGTGCTGAAGTGATTGGCTTTACACTCGAAACTAAACATAGGACTCAAAGACGGAATAGAAAACTGCAACTTGGCCAAAGATGGATGCCCTAGGCGAAGATGCCATTGAAGGGAAGAAACAGAAGCACTAAAGGCAGAGGTAGTGGTATGGGGTTAGCAATTCGTATATAAAAAATATAGGTCATCTTTCTCATGTCCCGAACCAATTATCTTCTTGGTCTTGATGTCCTGAAAAATATAAGAGGAAGGAGAAAACGTTATAGAACGAGTTAAAGCTTTAGTTAACTAATTCAAATAGCAAATTGAACGAAAAGTTAGGAACATAAAGATTCGAAGGTAAGGACAGGGTCAAACTGAGATGAAGTACACCCTATCCATGAGCTGGATGAGATAAACCATCAGCTACGACAATATGATGATGAGTGTGGGCCAATTAGAAAAAAAGGATGGATTACCGGATGTGTGAGAACTGGAACCGGAATCCACGACCCAAGATGAAGACGAAGTAGCAGTACATGCAATAGTACCTGAGTTTGTTAAAGTAGCATTGCAGGAGGCAAAATAAGCGAAGCCTAATATCTGCACCAGCTCACTCAATTGAGTATTATTGGAAATAATATATATTAGGAAATTAGAATTTCTTTGATATCTTTGATTTTATTTTATTTCTTTCTTAAATTATAGATTTTTCATTCATTTGTAAATCTTCTCCACTAATATAAATAGATGGCGATCCCTCTTTGTAGGTAAGCTAAATTTACAGAATTCTTTTGTTTTTTTTGGTATCAGAGCTAAAATAAAAAAAAGGTTCTCAAACCTTAGACCCGCCGCAGTCCTTCATTGTCGCCGACAAGTCCTTCATCACTAGCCTTGTCGGAACACTAGCCTCGTCGGAACACCTCCCTCACTACTAACCTCGTCGACCCTCTTTGCTTCGCTGGGATCATAGCCTCTGGTTCGAACCCTTCAGGTTCTCCCTCATTGCCACCGACACACTTGGTCTCACCTTCGAACCCTTTTGTTTCTCCTCTTTTCTCAACACCGAAACCCTAGCCTGTCCCCTCTGGATCGATCTAACCTGTTGTGCAAACCCTAGCCACGTGGTTTGCACAAACCTTCGCTGCCTTAATCATCACCTCCTTGGCTTGCGCAAACCCCAGTTACGCAAACCCGAGTCGCACCATCATTGATTTGTGTAGCCTTTGGTTTGTGCAAAGCCTAGCCAACATTGCCAACCCTTCGCGTGCCTCCTTAGTTCACGCCTCTCTGGTTCACAGCCTTCTTAGCCTCCTTCGTGATATTGGATCAGTATCTCTTGATTTACCGATCACTTTGGGCTCTCTTTGATTTACTCATGTGGTAAATCCTTCCTCTTTGTTCGTCATATTTGATTGGGGCTGCAGACTTTTTGTTCGGTAGCAGTGTTCTTGGGTTTGCCGATTCTCTAGCTTTATATTTTTAGTTGGTTCGCATTGGCTTAATCGACAATATAGCCGCATCCAGTGACAAGATTGTTTGTAGGACATCTCCCTCGGATTTTTCTTTTTCTCAACATGCATCGGCTCATTGTATTACTAGTGTATTACTAAATGGCAAAAAATTCGCTGCATGGAGCCGATCTTTTTGTCTCTTTCTTGGGGGGGGGGAAAGTCTAATTCGCTTTTGGAGACTGAGCAGCCACCCCTAGAGATCGATCCTAAGCGTGTTCAGTGGGATATTGATAACCGCACCATCCTGGGTTGGATCTTCAATTCTATGGAGGAACATGTCTTCAATATGTTCATGTATCATGATACCGTTCCTCGGTTATGATTTGCCTTGATACAAATGCATGCAAATGCCTGCACCGATGCTTGCATTTTTGAATTATATCAGGATATTTCTCATGCCTCTTAAGAGTCTTTAGGATTCTCAGTGGCTGAATTTTTTGGGTACTTACAGTCTCGATGGGAAGAGTTGGCTCAATATGAGCCATTAAGTGATTTTTCGGTTGAGGCAACTTCTCTCATGGTTAAACGGCTTGCTCGTCAGCATACGTATCAGTTCTTGATAGGTTTGAAACCTAAATTTGAGTTTCTCCGCATTCATATTTTAAACACCTCACCTATGCCTTCTTTATATGAGGTCTTTACTACTATTGATAGTGAGGAGCGTCGACATCGATTGTTCCAATCCGCTCCTCCTTTTGCCTCTGCACCTCCAGTTATGCTTGATCAGATGGCTCTTGCTGCTAGTTTCGGATCTCATGCCTCGACAGGAAAAGTTGGTTGTTATCAGTGGGGCGAAGTGGGACACATTAAGGCCCGTTGCTTCAAACTTCAACCTGAATTAAAGCAATGCTCCGCTCGGAACCACATCTCTGGTTCTAAGTCTCCTTGCACGGCTGCCATTATCGACAATGTTGCCAGTCCTGCACTTTGTGTCCTACCTGATTTTAGCCGACTCCAAACTCAGATTAGTCAACTTCAGGAGCAACTTGGCTCCCTCAGTGCTCGGGCTCAGGGCATATCCTCTAATCCCATTGCTACTTTGGCCTCAGGTATTCTCACTGCTTTACATGTTCGGTTTGACAAACTTACTTGGGTTCTGGATTCTGGAGCCAATGATCATATGACTGGTGAGTTGCCTTTATTTTCTGCCCCTGTCCTTTTAGCGAATTATACTATCTGCCTTGCTGATGACTCCACCTCGATTATTCGTCATAAATGTGTTGTGTCGTTATCTCCTGACATTACCATTGACTCTGCTCTTCATATTTTTAATTTTGCCTTCAATTTCTTGTCTATTAGTTGTCTTGCTAAAAATCTTAATTGTGCAGTCATTTTTTTACCAACACATTGTTTGCTACAGGACCTGAGTTTGAAGAAGATTTTTGGTAAAGGATATGAGCGTGATGGGCTGTACTACTTTGGGGAGCCACCTTACTCAAGTATTCAGGTTTCTGCCTTCTTGGAGTCTTCCTCCGTTTTTTCACTTTAAACTTTAAATATTTGGCATGCCCGTTTAGGATATGAAAATTTTCAGTATTTGTGTTTGTTATTTCCATCCTTTTAGAAAGTATGTAAAGACCATAAATTTCATTGTGTGATGTGTGAACTTTCTAAACATACTCATACTAATATTCTTCGCATGTCGTATGTCTGGTGTTTTTGATATTATTCATTCGGATGTATGGGGACCCTCCCCGATTGCTGCTTTGTCTGGACACCGTTATTTTGTAACTTTTATTGATGACCATTCTCGTTGCACATGGATGTATTTACTAAAACGAAAATCTGACGGGTTACCCATATTTGTTCAATTTCTTCAAATGGTCAAAACCCAGTTTAATGTTGTTGTTCGTCAAGTACGATCTGATAATGGTGATGAGTATATTTCTGACACCTTTTGTTGTCACCTTACTCGGTAGGGTATCCTCTAACAACTTACTTGTCCCTATGCTCTCGAACAGAACGGTGTCATAAAACGTAAGAATCGTCATATTATGTCTTCGTTTGTTGTCTTCTCCATGGCATGCATGTACCTAAGTCTTACTGGCATATGGCTGTTCTTACCGCAGTTTACCTCATTAACGCACTCCAAGTTGAACTTTACATGGTTCGGCTCCTCTTCATGTCTTTCAGCCCGATCGCACTATATTTTCTCTTCTCCCTAGGGTGTTTGGGTGTACTTGTTTTGTTTATAATCGAAACTCAACTCGTACTAAATTGAATAATAAATCTGTTAAATGTATCTTTTTGGGCTATTTTGCTGTGTCCAAAGGTTATTATTGCTATGATTTCGTGCCTCGCTATATGTTTCACTCCCTTGATGTCATTTTTTGTGAGGATATTCTTTTTTATAGCCTTATGTCCATCTTACAGGACTCTGCCACTTCTACTTTCATGGTGGACCTCTTCCCGAGTGCTCGTCCGGCTCTTTTTTTTGACTCCCCTTCGGTGACGGAACTCACATCTCCCTCAGTACAAGGGCCTCCTGTTCCTTTGCAGACGTACTCTCGCCACCCTTACTCTCAGCCTCCTTGACCAGAGATCTCTTTATTCACAGGTTTAGGTATTCACTCTCCTCGTTATCCTCCCCGTACTCGCAAACCCCCTTCCCGTTATGGTTGGCTTAACAGTACTAACCACCCTATTTCCTAGTATATTTCTTATGATGGTCCTTCAGCCTCCTACTGTACATTTCTTGGAGAGATCGCTTCTGTGCCACTTCACCCGTCCAGAATTCACAGTGGGTCACCGCTATGAAAACGGAGATGGATGTCTTAGAAACTAATTATACTTGGGAATTTGTGCCTTTACTGACTGTTGAGAAGATTATGGGGTTTAAGTGGGTCTTCAGTGTGAAATATTTAGCTGATTGTTCTGTCGATCGGTATAAGACTCGTCTCGTGGCTAGAGGTTTTACCCAGGTTCCTGGTAAATATTTTGGTGCTACTTTTGCTCTTATTGCGAAATTAACCTTTGTTCGTCTTCTTATATCCTTGGCTGCTTCTAATTGTTGGCCTCCAACTGGATGTCAAGAATGCCTTTCTTTGTGGTAACTTACTTGAAACCATCTATATGGATCCTCCATCTGGTTTTTGGGCAGATGGGGAGTATTCTAGGAAGGTATGTCGCTTCTGTAAGTCTCTTTATGGATTGAAACAGTTACCCAGGGCATGGTTTAGTCAGTTCAGCAATGTTATTTTGTCTATGGACTTTACCCAATGTCAATTTGATCACACATGTTTTATTTGTAGACGCCTCGATGGTCGCTGTATCATTTTATTAGTATATGCTGATGACATTATTCTTATTAGAGATGATACATCAGGCATTGCCCAGGTAAAACAAGACATTAGCAGAGTTTTTGATATTAAGGATTTGGACCCCCTCAAGTACTTCCTCGGTATTGAGGTTGCTCGTTTTCATCGTGGGATACTCTTTCACAGAAAAAGTACACTCTTGATCTCTTTCAGAATACCGGCATGTTAGGGTGTAGATCGGTTTCTACTCCGATGGATCCGAATGTTAAGCTTTCCACTGAATCTGGAGAGTTACTTTCTAATCTATCTATGTATCAACATCTGGTTGGCCTACTGATTTACCGACTAATGCTAAACCAGACTTGACTTTTGCATTAAGTGTAGTTAGCCTATGTTTGGATTAGCTTTTTTTTTATAGGTTTTTTTGTAAAAAAAGTAGATTTCAAAAAAGCTTAGTTGTTTGGGGATAATAGTGTATGGTGAGGCTTTTTTTTTTAGCTCAATGGTTTGGGTAAATGAAAGCTTTTTTTATTTTCAATTTACAAAATTACCCTTCTCATTTTCCATTTGCTTAACTGGTTATGAGAGGTGAGAGATGATAAAGGGTATATTGGTAATTTGACAATTTGGTCTTGTATTTTCACTGTTGGGACAAGTCACGTGAATACAAGCTGAGAAGGGAAAAAAAAACTGAAGGAGAAAAAGCTAAACCATCTTTTGCTAGTCCAAACAAAGTGGCTTTTTTTTTTTTTTGGCTTTTAAGCCAAAAGCTCCTAAAAAAAGCTAGTCCAAACATAGGCTTAGTCAGTTTATGCATGCCCCATGTAAAGCTCATCTGGATACAGTCTTTTGAATCCTAAGGTACCTCAAGCCTGTCTCGGTCTTGGTTTATTTTTCTCTGCTAGTGCTCAATCTGGACTATCATGTTTTACTGATGCGGATTATGTTGGATCTAAAACTGACTAACGTTATACATCTAGTTCATGTACTTTTTATGATTATCATCTTATATCATGGAAAAGTAGAAAACAAGCAGTTGTCTCACGATCTTCAGTTGAGGTAGAGTATTGAGCTATGACACAGGGCACTTGTGAAATACTTTGGTTTCGGTCTATTCTAGCTAAGCTAGGCTTTAAGAAAAAGGGATCATCTCCATTATTTTGTGACAAGAAGTCTGCCATTATGGTTGCTCCGGATTCAGTCTTTCATGAACGGACCAAACGTATAGAAGTAGACATTCATTTTATTCGAGAAAAAGTTCGAGCAGACATTGTGACCGCTTTTGTCTCTACTCTAGATCCTTAATTCCACAATTCAGAATAAGAATCTAGTTAGAATCTCTCTACCCGAGAAAGAAACCTGCTCCAAACTGGGATGGAACATTCCAAACATATGGATTGCAAATCAATGAAAGATAATCTATAAAGTAGGAGAAAATCTCTAGTATTCATTAAGTTATGGAAAATAATGAACTCAAGTTTATTATAATAATTTGTATTTACCTATTATTTATTTATATTCACATAAAGCAATTTGGAGTTGATATCAATTTGCAGTTGAAAGAGTGATTGAAGATTGTCTAAGGTTAACAGTAGTGTCACAGAATCAGTTTGGTTTTATGACTGGTAGATCAACTATGGAAGCATGTCACCTACTAAAGAGATTAATCAAAAAGTATAGAGAAAAGATGAGAGATCTTCATATGGTTTTTATAGATTGAGAAAAGGCCTATGATATTGCGCCAATAGATATCAAATGGTGGGTATTAGAGAGAGAGGGAGCTGCAAAGGGGTACATTGATATGATAAAAGACATGTATGGTGGAGCTGCCACGATAATTAGATCATTCGTAGGAGAAATAAGTGAATTCTCGATTATAATAAGATTACACCAAGGATCAACTTTGAGTCTTTATCTATTTTTTTTAGGTATGGATGAGCTTACTAAACATATTCAGTAGGATGTTCTATGGTGTATACTGTTCACTGATGATATTGTTTTAGTAAATGAGACTAGAAGTAGAATTAACGCTAAGTACAGTTGGGGAGAGAAGTTTTGGAGTTAAATGAGTTTTGAGTAAGTAAAAACAAAACTAAATGTATGGAATATAATTTTAGGAGTAATAATAGTATTAATAATGAAGTAAAGATTCAAAACCAAGATACATATGAGTGAATATTTTCGTTGTCTATGTTCGATTATTAACAAAGATGGAGAGATTACAAATGATATAACCCATAGAATTAAAATTGGTTGGCTGAATTAGAGAGATGCTTTTGGCGTTTTATGTGATCAGTAGATACTTACAAGGTTAATTTTTTTTATTTTATAGGAGACCTATTAGACCAACGATTCTATATGGGAGAGAATGTTGGGCTGTTAAAAAAGATTAGATAGATATGATGAGTGTTGTTAAAATGAAAATGTTAAGGTGGATGTGTAGTAAAACTAGAAAATATAAAATTATGAATGAAAAAATTCGTGAAATTGTAGGAGTCGCACCAATTAAGGATACGTTGGGAGAAAATAGATTAAAATGGTTAGGACACATACAACATAGACCGGTTGATGCAGTATTAAAGAAAAAATAACAAGATTATGGGCAATGGAAACACCAGGGGAGGAAAAAATCTAAATTAACATGGGATATAGTATTAAGAAAAGATATGAACTTATTGAAATTGAAGGTATGACCGTTAACAGAGCAGAGTGGCGTGAAATGATTCATAAAGTCGACCCCAATTGATTAGGATAAAGGCTTAATTTGGTTTGGTTATTAATTCTTTAACATATATATTAAACCTTACCAAAAAAAAAACTTTTCTTACATATTGATGCTCCCATGCGCTTTTTCAATCTTAGACTTTTCTATACGTTCTTGTTCCCCCGCCCCCACTTCGGTTCGTGCACTCACTTCGTGCAACTTTGATCTAATTGCAATTAGCTTCCTTATTTCTACTACCCATTTTTAGCATTAGCGATTGCAAGCTTTTCACATACTCTCTAACTGAACTCGTTTGCCTCAAACGCCTTAAGAAGTCTCTGGGCATTACAAGATAAGTACCCCATTTCCATCACTGCACATAGGGATATAGAAAGTAAAAAGAAAAAGGCAAGACCAGAAGAATTGTGTGAAATAAGTGGATTTATCCATTGAAGTCTCTCTCTTGTTGTTGTTGTTGTTGTTGTGGTGGTGGTGGTGGTGGTCGTTGTTATTGTTGTTGTTGTGTTGTTAGAATCGTTAATGTGCTACACTTATTTTTAATTTTTGAAAGCCATACATTTTTTCCTCATTTAGAAATATATAATACTCACATTTGAAGGTTCTTAAAGTAGAAGTATCTAACTTTATGGTCAATACTTCCTCAAAGTACTAGGAAATGAGATTAATGCTTGTTGAGTTGAGTTGAGTTGAGTTGCGCAGAAGTGCAGTTTGGTGAGTCTCTTTGAAATAGGAACATCTGCATTTTTTATTCTTTTGATGTGTTACAATTTTTATTCTTTGACACAAATTTAGAAGTTTTTAATAAATGTTTTTACTTTTTTGTTTAAAATATAAAAAGGAGTATTTACAAAAAAATTGTTATTCGTTGTATTGTGAATAGAAATCGAACACTGATCCAACTTGAGTACCTCTACAAGAGTATTTACTAGTATGTAAGTATACTTTTAGATAGAGTCATTTATTCTCGTGTTGAGCAAAATTGAATTATTTGACTGTTTTTTTTTTTGGTTTAATAGGAATATGTTTTTTCAAAAATTTTTAGACTCGTTATTTTATGTGAATGACCATGTGAACCTCAACCTGTTAATTAATCCATTATTAGGCTTCTTTATGTTTAGGTAAATTACAAATTACCCTGTTGTTCTATGTATTTTCAAATTCGCTGTCACTGCCGAAATGTTTCGAAAACATTCCTGTTTCCGTGCTAATTGAAAAAACACATTGAAACAAAGTTTCGATCCTTGTCGCCCAATGTGTAATGGAAGAGAAACCAAACTTGTAATTTCTTTTCTCCAAGCACTAGCAAATGCAGAAAACCTTATTGGTAAGCAGGCTCTGAGTCTCTGACCCTATTTATTACATTTTGAATGTTTGCAATGGTCTCCAATCAACATTGTGGCACCTGATAACATGTTTCCTAAATGATTTCGTATGTTTATGTTGGTTTTATGATAAAAAAAATAGAGAATTCCATCTGCTATGGGAATCTCATTGGTGTGTCCAGGGTATTAAGGTCGGTTCATATCGGATTTTGAAAAGGTCGAGTCAGCTACAGACCGGTATATTGGCGTGAGCCAAAAATCGCAACTAAATCGACCAATGCCCATTACAAACCTACAGGAACCGGTGAAAAGAAACGATCACCTCTATATCGGCCGGTTCGGATTCTTAAAAGAATTTAATACTCTGTTTATTAGTATTTGGGTCTATGACAAGTGTCAAGTAGGCAACCAATAGCCATTGAAACCTGACAGCTAGTTGCTCAATTTATAGGGGAATTGTTAGGAGAATGGGAGGAATGTTGGCTATGTGGGACTACTAAAAGCATGAATGAAAAATGTTGCTACTTGTATTCTTTATATCCAAAGGACAACAAAGAAGTAAAGGTAAAAGCCAATGTGGGACAAGCTCTTCTCAATGCTCACGTATAAGAGTTCTATGTATTTGGATCTTTAATCTTTATTAATTTAGTTTAATTAGGTTTTACAGTAAAATATATTATGGCTAATTAAACTTTAAAATATATGTATATGAGCCAAACTCATTCTTATTTTAACTCTAAAAATTGATCATTAATAAATAAAATAAATAAATTATGCTTTTATATGTCATAATATTATTTAAAGTGTGAGTAATGAATATTAAGAAAGTTGAAACAAATGTATTATTAAGTTTTATGAGTTTGCTAATTATTTTAAAAATTCACGTGTCATTCGATACCCGTTATGTATTGATCGATACTCCTGATACCATTATACCGTTACATGTCCCAATAATGCGATTTTAACCCATGGTGAGGTCTATTATGTCTCATTGCACGGATTTGGCGATTTCCTCCCCCAAGTCTCATCATGATCCTTCTGCATGGACCAACAAATGGTTTCCTATATTTCTTTTTCTTAATTTTATCAGTTTACTTTAGCATCCCTTCCTCGTATTCTGCACAGATGCATTCTATCATGCATTCAGTGTAATGTATTAATTTTTCATATTTCATTAATGTTCTCCATTACTTCTCCTCTCTTATTCTTGGTTTTCGAATTAGAAAGCGGAGTTTTCTGTTGGCTGAATCTCCGAAGTTTCTTTTTTAAGGTTCTGAATTTTTTAGATAAATTGATCTTTGGCCCTCTGGAAATGGTCCAGTTAATGAAATTCTTAATCTTTTGGCAGTGCGTCATTGGTGCTTGTATATAATTGGCAGTTTATATTTAATTTCCTTCCTTTGATTTCTTGAATTACCTCCAGGGCAATGTAATTCATCTTGGGGCCATTCTGGAGGCTTGAGAAGTTCAGATCTTTGTACTCCGGAGATGAAGGTAAAATATATTTTCTTTGCTGCTGGCAGTGCATTCACTTGTTTTAATTTTCCTGCAGTTTTGTTATTTTTGTTTGTTTGTTGTAGTATAACTGAAAATTTGTGTGCTTACTTTACTAGACATCATATGATTGTGAGAATCCCAAGGAATCTGAATCTCCCCGCTTTCAAGCTATACTCCGTGTCACAAGTGCACCTAGAAAGAGGTTTCCTGGTGATATCAAAAGTTTCTCCCATGAATTGAATTCCAAAGGTGTACGGCCTTTCCCATTTTGGAAGCCTCGAGGTTTAAACAATTTGGAGGTAGTTAAGTTCTGTTGTCAATTGTGTTACTTTTCTGCAGTTAAATGTTGCACTTATTACTCCCATTTTTCCTAATTATTTTTCTTTCTTATACAGGAGGTTTTGGTTATGATACGGGCAAAATTTGACAAAGCAAAGGAAGAAGTGGATTCTGATCTGCATGTATTTGCGGCTGATCTGGTTGGAATTCTGGAGAAGAATGCGGAAAATCATCCTGAATGGCAAGAAACTATTGAAGATTTACTCGTTTTGTCTAGAAGTTGTGCTATGACGTCACCTGGAGAATTTTGGCTTCAATGTGAAGGCATAGTGCAAGAATTGGATGATAGGCGTCAGGAACTCCCGGCGGGTATGCTGAAGCAGCTCCATACTCGTATGCTTTTCATTCTCACAAGGTGTACGAGATTGTTGCAGTTCCACAAGGAAAGTGGGTTTGCTGAGGATGAAAATGTTTTTCAGCTTCGTCAACCTCTAAATTCCGCCGATAAACAAATTCCTCCTGGCGTGGATAGGGATGGAAAAAGTGCCAGTGCTGTAAAGGCCTCGAAAGTAGTATCAACAAGGAAATCTTACAGCCAGGAGCAGCATGGTTTAGATTGGAACCGTGTCATGCAGCCTGGAAATTTTCTCTCTCAAGCTGCTGCTGATACAGCAAAGAACTTGGACTCTCCTTCGAGCAGGGATCGGATGGCTTCATGGAAGAAATTGCCATCTCCTGCTGGGAAAAGCACCAAAGAAGTTCCTGTGAAAGATGAGCCGAATGATATAAAGGTGGAATCAAAGATTCCAAACAACAGGAGAGGAGCTTCAGATGAGGATTTGACCATTGCTAAGACTTCGGAGCTTGCTCCTGCTAAAGATTCTCATGTGCAATCATCAATTCCTTCCAAGCACCAGCACAAAGTTTCTTGGGGTTACTGGGGAGATAGGCCTAATATATCTGATGACAGTTCAATAATTTGCCGTATATGTGAGGAAGAGGTTCCTACTTTGCATGTGGAAGACCACTCAAGAATTTGTGCAATTGCTGATCGGTGTGATCAGAAGGGTCTTCGCGTCAATGAGCGCCTTCTCAGAATTGCTGAAACTCTTGAGAAGCTGATTGAGTCCTTTTCACAGAAGGATTTTCAGCATGTTGTAGGAAGCCCAGATGTTGCTAAAGTATCAAACTCTAGTGTTACTGAAGAATCTGATAATCTCTCCCCCAAATTCAGTGATTGGTCCCGCAGAGGCTCAGAGGACATGCTTGATTTTTTACCTGAAGCTGATAATTCTGCTTTCATGGATGACATCAAGGGTTTACCATCCATGTCATGTAGAACACGTTTTGGTCCAAAGTCTGATCAAGGTATGACAACATCTTCTGCAGGTAGCATGACGCCTAGATCTCCATTATTGACACCTAGAACCAGCCAGATAGACTTGCTATTGGCAGGGAAGGGTGCCTACTCTGAACATGATGATCTTCCTCAGGTAGTTTTATGCCTCACCTATTTCAAGTCTGCTTCTCCTTCCCCTTATTTGGAAATTGTGCAGCCACATTCTCTGCTGAAGTCTTACTTTCCAATTTGAACTTCTATCTAATACACGATGTGTATGTAGCATTGAACATGGACTCAGGGCAAACATGTCATTATAATGGCATGTTGACATAGAAAATCCTAGTAGGACATGAATATAGAAACATATTAATATACTTATACATCTTTTTGCATATTGTAGAGATCATTCTACTTAAAATTGCAAAATGTGGAAGATGAAGTTCTTCAAAATATTATCTATTTGATGCATCCTCTCTCATAGTTTTCTTACTACATTTTATCAAATCTTTGTTTCTATATTGTTTTCCTGTAGTAGAATTTGTCTGTTGCATACTGTATATTAGCCATGCATATGATGTATTTTCTGGAATCATTTCAAAAAACATTTGGATAGTGTAAGGTACATTCCCAAAAATGGTGGACATTGTTCACATATTTTGTGTTGGGGAGGAATTGAGAAGTGTTGTTCAAGTGTCCACAAAGTGTCATCAGAGTGTCTGGATACATTTTGAAAATAGGAGATGTTGAATAATTGTTAGAAGTGTTTCAAGGAGGGTTTGAGAAGTCAATGGGGCTTCCTCCAAAAAGTGTAGATGCAACTTTTGTTCCCTAAAATGTTGATTCTCGATTCGAAGTTTTTAATACATGTCTACCTTATATGTGTTTTTGGTAGTTGGCATCTCTCCGATAGGTAAATGTTTGCTCGTGCGTGTAGATAGGTAAATAAGTTTATTGGAACTAAGTGAAGGGTTGTGATAGATGGTCATCTTTTCCTCAATAAAATACCCTTTTCGCGGAAAAATTGCTCTCAAAATAGCCTGTCCCACCCTTCTAATAAAAAAAGAAAAATCTTAACCCGCCAGAAAAGAAAGAAGGGAAAACACAACCCTGAAAAGTCCCCGTCTCGCCAAAGAAATGAAAGGAAAACACAATCTTGAAAAGATCTTGCTCCAAAGGGAGGAAGCGAGAACACAGTAAAAAAAAACAAGAAATGTATGTCTCGCCCTCGATCCCCAATTACTAGCACGACCTGCCTGATAAACAATCCCGCAAAAAAAAAAAACCCTTCAACCCAAAAATGGTTTAAACCGCCAAAATCCCCAACAAAATAGTTCCGAAACCTCAGCTTTCAAACCAAATGAAGACTTACTTGATTGAAAACAAATTCTCACATGATCATGTTTCTGGAATAAATTACCGTTGTTAATGCTTGTCAGTAACGAATTTAACCACCCTGAATAAAAACAATTGCATGACCCAAGGTTACGGTGAAAACCCAAAAGGATGTCGTAGGCAAAAACGTAAGGTTATGGCAACATACAAAATCGTTAGCATGGCTAAAACCTGAAAGGGTGCTATTGTGTAACAATGACGTGACCAACACTGGTGAAAACCCGCCAGGGCAGTAGTGGAAAAAACGGTTTAAGAAAAAACTGCCCATGTTCAAAGGAAGAGCATCGCCAGACAATTGAAGGACATCCCAAGAACACCTTTATCGTGGTCAAAATCAAAAAGCATCCAAACCAGCACGTCATAAAAAGCTAGTAAATTCAAATCGAAGCATCTCTGCTATCTAAAAAGGTATATGTATAAAGCAAGGTATTTACAATATTTGCGAAGATTTTCATATGCAAAGAAACTGTTGTACATCACAGTGAACTACTAACCCAAAAAATCTGCAAGAACAAAAAGGCTGGGGAAGCTCAACTCCTCACGAGTGCTGGTGCCGCTTATATACAATCAAAAAGAGCAGAGCCAGGTCCTCGTAGAAGCCCTGGGTCACATGGTCATCAAAGTCGGGAGAAATTGTCAAATCATTCTGGGCAGTCTGCACTGCCTCGGCTAGAAAACGGTCCATCTGGATCTGTGACTCGAAGGAGCAGCTTGCCACCTGACTCCTAAAAAATCATGTCCCTCTCCAAGCCAGCAATCCTGGTGTGATCCTGCAACCGGCCCTCTGACAAAACCTGAAGCTGAGCCTCGATGCTCGATACCTGAAACTGTAAAATCTGGGTCGTACCCAAATGGCTGCGAACGCCATCAAGCTCTAAACGCATGGCATCAAGCCGCCCCCTCAGTATATCCATTTGAACCAACACATGGTCCCTCTCTATCACTGCCGCTGCACTTGCTGTCTCCTGCTCTACATGCTCCCGGTCAACCCTGACCCTATCATCAATCAAAGAATCCCTCTCCAGCTGGAGGCGATCCCTCTCCTCAGTAATAATAAGAAGACTAACCTCCGAAAAACCCAACTCTCTGATTAGATCCCTGGCTACAGCACGCTGGCAATCGAAGGAAGCCCTGAGGTTGGCCTCTACTCTCTGATAATACCCACGGGACCACTGTAAAAAGTAGCATAACCTCGGTATAGCCCAGGTAAACCTCCGAAGGAAAAGGCCCACGAAGAGGCTCTGGTATATCGATGTGGAGGCCTCCCCCATCTGACCCCTCAGCCAATCACGATAAGTCGGAGTACATCAAGGAGTCTCCGAGAACGCCAAAACTGGTATAAAAGTCGTATGGGTCCAAGCATCTAAGGCTAGCACCACCTCTGGCACCCTCTCCAAGAATTGGATCCTCATGGCAGGAGCCTCCTCTATCTATCACTGGGACATCCTGGGAAAGCCCGTACTGGCGCATCACTCGCCTGGGGTATATCGATACAACATCATGTGCATCCACAAGCAGAATGAAGGAAAAAGCAGTAGAGGACTCAAGCACACCGCACAAAACAAAAACTCCCAAATACCAGACCACGGTATCGGGAGACAATCCTAAGAATGCCTCAGTCCATAACTGCTCATCCTGGGGGACAAGTCCCTCATGCCGCAGCAGTCGCCGTACAAACTGAGAAATCGGGTTGATGCGGAACCAGCGCACATGCAGGGTGCGATGACTGACAGTCCAGAGAAATAGGAGCTCCAGACAGCCCCCAAAGAAACAACCCAAATCATCGCGAGCAACCGACAGTCCCCGGAAGGTCTCGGCCACTACCATCGGGATGATGGAAAACCTGTCAACTACCTGCTCGATCAAAATGCAAAGCTGAATATCAATCCCTCCATCAGCCTGGGGAAAGAGAAGACTCCCCCAGCAAGACCAATGCCAGAGCTCTGGCTCGGGGAGTGTAAAACCCATACGACCAAATAGATTACTCTCAAAAGCCACCCCGGGCTCAGCGCGCTCAAAACGGTCCAAGAAAAAAGGCCACTGGCAATATTGATGCTCCTCCCCCCACCTTGCAAACAAAGGACCTACGCTGCAACCCCAATAGTCTGGCTACCCGCACGGAAGAACTGCCCTGAATGGGGGGCTCGAAAATGGAATCCAAAGAGAGGCTCATTTGCAGGAATCTCCTCAGGCAGGATGGTTAGCTCGCAGAACCGGAATATGAACAGACTCAGATCCGAGCACCAGAACGGTGTGATAGCAGCTATCAGACCCGGAGAGGGGGAAATGTCTAACAAGTTCCTGAGACCCCCAATGTGAATATCAAAGTAATCCCTCTCCTTGGCAAAAAATGAAGAATACCACCCAACCAGGCTGTTCCGGGCAGGCCCGGCAAAAGGCATCGCGATGGTAATAACCTGTCCCTACAAAAGTGAAATGGTCCAGATGTCCAATTCCATAGCAATAAAAGGCATTCATCGCAGAAATAAAAGGGGTGCAAAAGAACAGTAAAACATATGCAAAAAGCGATAGAGCAGGTACAATGGGCATGAATGTCAGAAATCACAGAGTTTAAATAAACATATCCATGGAAAAAAAAGAATTAAAAAAGTGAAAACTCTAAGGGGCCTGAGAAAGATCCTGAAAAGGAGGGTGTTCATAGCTGAGCAGGGAACCAACAATAACGACAGCAATGGCTGCAATGCATCCTCAAAATCTGGAGCAATGGCTCCATCCTCAAAATCCGGAGCTGGAACAACTGGATCAACAACAACAGGAGCTGCAGGACCCCGAGAAGATGTCTCCGGAGGGGGAGGAGTTGGCGTGTAACTTGGTGGTCGGGATTTAGAATCGGCAGACAGACCTCCACATAGACAATATAAAATCATAAAGTAATGACGAAAATATCGAGGCAGGAAGGTAAAAGCTAAACAAATAAACTCAGAACATACATGGCTGATCAGCAAAGCCTCCATGCCATGGATACAGTTGAAACACACAGCGATAGTGGCCTGACACTCTATCGAGGAGTGAAGGGTAGCCTCGTGATGTCGATGCTGCATCCAGAAGTCAACCAAGCAAGCCCCAAGGACTTGCCCTCCAACCACCGGGTAAATAGATGTAAATCAACCAATGGATAAATGCATGAAGACCTGAACCTGCTCCCCTGCGAAAGATGGCTCCCGAGACAGCTCCAAGGCATGGACACCGACCGGCGGCGAGGGCTCTATCTCAGAAACAGAGTCATCCCAACCCCAGGTGATCCGAGGAGGGTGAACAGGAATGTGGGGAACCCCAGCCAACTGTCTCCAACAATGCTCCCCCATATACAGCTCCCATGACGTAAAGCTCTGAAAGCCGACCCATATAGAGGATAAAGCAACCTCTCAAGCAAATCCGCGAGCCTCAACCAACTGCGTGAAGGGGTGCCAGCTGATATTCGACACTGTCAAGAGCTCCAGCCCAGTACGAACCGCAGTAAAGTTGGTAATCTCCAACCGAGCCCCCCGCTCTCATCCGGCAATCACATCCTCCAGCTCCGAGCCCGGGGAAATAGATCAGGAGCTCCTCCCTCATACTCTGGGCATGCCAGCGCCAGATACTCGTAGCACCATCAGATAAAAAAAGGCCAAAAGCCGACATGGACAACATCTGGAGCAACCACCCTTCGGCGCATCGACTGAAGGAAGCATGTGTAGGTGAAACCTCCCCAGTCATAATCGACACCACCCTCAGAATAGGGGAAGTCCACCAGGCTGATATAATCACAAGGATACAAGGAACTGTTGTTGCTTAGGAAACAAGAGCAGATCAAGTACAAAAGGAGCCGTCGGCGAATCTGATCAACAGTAAGCTCCATATGCACCTCCTGATAGAAGACATCAGTAGGACACAGGCTGGATGCTGGTAGCTGTCCTCTCCTTAACTGCTCCGGAGAAATGCCCAAGATCCTCTGGGCATCTAAAGCAGATCATGAACCACGGGGTACGGAAGTATCTTGGAATCTGATCCCAGTAATGACTGCCCAGTCCAAATGTGTGATACCTACCTCATAGTCAACCAAATGAAGAGTGTTGGTCTTGCTAAACCAACGCTCAACCAAAGCCTGCAGCAGGGCATGCTGATAACGGGATGGATCGATCAATAAGAAATCGCGAAAGCCCACATCCTCGATAAAAGATCGGAACTCTGGGCGAGCTCGCTGACAATCTTGCAATGCTAAGAACCATCCCCTCCTGGCCTTCCTCAAAGGATGAACAACCGAAGGATGTGAAGACAAATCCCGAAAAATCTCGGTATCCTCCAGGCTCTCCTAAAAGTCACTGATGGTACCATCCCTAGCTTGGACGAAAACCCGCCTGGGGACTCCAAGTCTGTGAATCAACCTTCTCACCGTGCACAAAACAAGTGAATCAATGACAATCCTGACAATTCTTAAAGCATGACTTGAACAGATAACTCTGGACTTATAGGACAATCTTTCCCTGTAAAATTTCTCTAATTTCCATTGCATAGTTTTTGTGGGTTGTGAATCAATGTTTAACAAAACTGAACCTGTATAGTCATATATTTCTGGTAACATTTGGTTCCCTTTTGTCCAGCTCTTGTGTGCCTATATAGATGCTGCAGTGAGAGTTCCACTATGGTTCAAATGCATATCATTGTGATGTAAGCAGAGCTAGTTACAGAAGAGCATTGTAGTAGAGATAAAACAGATGATAATTATGCAATTTATGTTATATGCTCTGGTGGCTTTTATCCCAGAAAAGGGCTGTATTATGGCATTGTGGCATCAGCCTTTATAGTCATGTATTTATGACCTGTTGTGCTAGTTTTCATATTTGTCAGCTATCTCAGAATAGCACTAAATAGAACTAATAATATTGCTACTAATTTGGAATCTATGGAGCTTAGAATTTAAGGTTATTGCTACAGTTGACCTGTTTTTTATTGAACATTGTGCTTTTTTTTTTTTTTGGTATCACTGTTTTATTACATCTTTTATTTTTTTACAGTAGCAGCTGATAGACAACAATGAATTCCTTTTTTTATTCACAATTTTCTGTTGTTGCTGTCAAGCTATTAAAACTCTTATTGATGATATAGATGAGTGAACTTGCTGATATTGCTCGATGTGTTGCAAATACCCCCTTGGATGATGACCGCTCTTTGTCATATTTACTGACTTGTCTTGAGGACTTGAGGGTTGTTATTGAGAGAAGAAAGTTGGATGCTCTTACAGTAGAGACTTTTGGAGCTCGTATAGAGAAGATGATTCGGTGAGTCTCTTAGTGGCTTGAATACTTGCATTTTAACTTTCACTTGACAATTTTCTTGAGAAGTTTCCATAATATTTAGGCCAAGAAACAAGATTTTCATTTGTTCCCATCGAAATGGCCAAAATGTTTTTGTTACGTAAGTAATCGAAATGAAATACTAGTGGAATAACAAAATTCTAGCATTTCTTTCGAAACAGAGGAAAACATTGTACAATATATCTAAATAAATTATATTATTTCTAGTATTCGTATTACCTAAGTAAACTTTTACTCTTTATTTTATTGGGCTATAACGTTTAATTGTTTATTCTTGTATTTAATGAAATTAAGTATTTGATTATCCATAAAAAATTAATTCATGGAAACATTGATTTTATGGTTTACAAGTTTTTTTTTTTAATGTGGATAACTACCTAAATCTCTGTATGTTTAATTAATTAATTGTTAGGCTTTAGTAAATAGATTTCACCATATGTTTCTAAACGTTTCCCAAGCATTTTGAAATGTTTCCGTTTTCATACTAGTCGAAACAGCACACCGAAGCGAAATTTTAATCCTTGATGTAAGCTTTGTTTGGTTCTTTGAAACAATGGTTGGAGGAACATAAATAGAAAGGAATTTGTTTCATTTATTTTTCTGTTTGGTTGCTATAGATAAGTATGTTGGAAAAGACATAAGATAGTGAAGAAATGCGGTTTCCATTGAAAATTGTGAGAAGTCTATATTTATCTTCTTTCTCTTGATCTTTCTCCCCAAAACCAAACAGACCAAGTTGCTTCCTCAATGTTTTATTTTATTTTTGATATTCTTTTTCCCAGACAACCAAACGGGGGACAAGTTATTTTCCTGTCATTTCGTTTTCCTTTTCCAGTTTTTCATTTCTTGCTGACTGTTCTGAGGAACAGTTAGTTTAATTAAGTAGAAGGTAATGAGTGGTGATCCTTTAGGGAGAAATACCTACAGCTTTGTGAGCTTGTTGATGATGAGAAGGTTGATATAACAAGTACGGTCATTGATGAAGATGCACCCATGGAAGATGATGTAGTGCGTAGCTTGAGAACCAGCCCAATACATTCTGCTAAGGATCGCACATCTATAGATGATTTTGAGATCATAAAACCTATTAGTCGTGGGGCATTTGGTCGGGTTTTTTTGGCCAAAAAGAGAACAACAGGGGACCTCTTCGCGATAAAGGTATCTAAACCTTCTTCATAGAATTCTTTTTTCTTTTCTTCTTCTTTTACCCGCTTTTCGTTTCTATATTAAACTTGATGTTCCAACTTGGCTACACCATGCATGTGTCATTTAAGTTGGTGTAGCTTTCAAGTAGGTGTGTACACGTGTAGGTTGATAATACATTTCTTAATTTTTTAATAATTATTGTGTGCTATACTTTTTCTTTGTTGATTGTTATTGTCAGTTCTTGAGATTCTAAGAAGTTATTTAAGAGATTTTCTGCATGCAATATATGCAATAAAGAAGCTGGACAACAAAGGTTGCATGAAGCTGCTGTGCTGACTTCGTGGGGATTGTTTATAATTACTGTTGCTCCATACATAAACAGATCTGCACTGCTACAGTCATGATACATGCTTCATTTGCGTTATTTCTGGGGGCAGGTTGATGGTTTGCAGTAGCTCAGTCATTGATTATGGGAATATACTTCCATTAGAACAGAAGTTCTCAATGAATGTTCACATACTCTAATAGCAACTTGGCATGTAAATCCTAAAATAGACTTAACTTCAGTGGTTACAGTCAACGTTATTTGCTTGATCATTTATAGATCACGAACATCATTCATCCTCTTGAGATCTCTCTGATCTGGAAACTCAGAGAAATAGTTAAGACTCATCAAAGTTGGGTGGACCAGTAAATCCTCAATATTTATACTAACCCTTTAGTCTCAATTTCATCTTCTGACTTTGTACCCCACTCTTCCCGTGCACGAGTTAGGTGTCGGGAGTTCTTTGGCATTGCAGGTTTATGATTGGCTCCTCGGGAAAAAGTTTCTGATGCTATCCAGTTTGCACATTATAAAAAATGAATGTGGCCGCTGATCACTTGCATTTTCATTCACTTATTGTCATCTCTGAGCACTACCATGTTAAAACCCTTATGGACGATAGCAAGTATGAGACTAAAAATCTTAGGAATGCTTTAAAATTGAAATTTGACTTGGAAATGACACTAATAACCTTAATATGCAAGTACAATTACTCCAATATGGAAATATGCAAAAGTGTGGCCTAAGACAGCGGATTGGGACTCTAGAAGGACTGATCTCTAATGTGTGGTTCCTACGCTATGTGTGGTTCCTACACGAGTCATGACATGGCTAGATAATGTTAAAATGATGAATATATATTTTCTGAAGAAGTTTTTGCAAGAATTCAACTTAACCACACTATTGTGTGTGTGTGTGTGTGTGTGTATTATGTTCTACAAATGCTACATTTTACTTTATTTATATTAATTTCATATTCTTATTATAAATTTATAATAATAGAAAAGTAATATATGGCTAAACCTTCAGGATGAGAAAGCCATTGGCTCCAAGTGGACTAGATGCTCATACACATTTTATCAATTACCTTGTATGTACATAAATACATAGGACTTGCTTCGATATTGAAGTTGATGCAACCTAGGGTCTGTCTGGAGTTATAATTCCATTTGTACTTTGACTTGACTACCACCCTAAGCACAAGGAATAAAAGTGGAAGAACCAAAATATTTGTGAATTCAATTCTTGGTAGTTAGTTAAAAAATAACGAAGCATCCTCAGAGAATTGACACTGAATGATGGTCAATAAATTAAGTTAATCATACTAAAAATTATACATAAAAGCTCTTAGGTTCCTTTAATCAACTTCAAAATAACATGCTTCAATTTGTAACCGGAAAAAGAAAGAGGAAGAAACAATCATAACTGGAGGGTAATACAATGGTAATAAGGTGAAACAATCATAGCTGGAGGGTAATACAATGGTAATAAGGTTGAGGAAGTCAGGCTTTCCATTCTAAGTGATCTACGTGATGGCAGGGTTCTAAATAACGGCCGTTACGTAACGGATCGGCCGTTACGTAACGGAATATTGGAAGGCCGATCCCGTTAC
>JAULJZ010000023.1:6208831-6223214 GCA_032270985.1 Heliamphora pulchella
TGGTAATAAGGTTGAGGAAGTCAGGCTTTCCATTCTAAGTGATCTACGTGATGGGTAATAATAGTCAATGGTCCAAACAAGATAGTGCAAGCTAAGCATAAGGGGAATAGGATGCATGCTCAGTAAATGAATAAATGGGAAAAGAAGATTAAATGACACATTTTTCATTTGTAGCAAAGATGGAAGTAGTAAAATTCACCAAGAGGGAGGGTTCCTTCGCAGTCTCTCAAGTCTCTTGTTCACTATGATGTTATTCTGTTCTTAATAAGCCTATATAGGAAAAGAAGAAAAAGCAAGAGATAAAGAGAGGGGAGTGGTGAATAGTGTGCTAGTGCTTGAAAGGTGGCCCCTCTAATTATTAAAATATTGTCTTTCTTGTGTTATTTATTATCTTTCTAGGTTTTTGGATATCGATCAGAACTACACTACAGGATTTGAACCCGTTAATCAAGCTGATATTATTCAAAACAAGGGTCGATCTTGTTAGTGTTTTGTGCATTTGCTTATTGCTTTGTGCAACAGTTGTTATTTCAGAGGAATGAAGGGGAGTGGGTTCTAATCATATTGCATATCATTGGTAATTTTCTGCAGGTTCTTAAAAAGGCAGATATGATTCGTAAAAATGCCGTTGAGAGTATCTTGGCAGAACGTGATATTTTAATATCAGTTCGAAATCCTTTTGTGGTGAGCAGGTGTAGCAATTAAAATAAAATTACCTTACCAAATGGTTATCTCACTCTAACTTGAATGTGAAATATATCAGGTCCGCTTCTTCTATTCATTTACTTGTCGTGAAAATTTGTATCTTGTGATGGAGTACTTGAATGGAGGAGATTTGTATTCACTATTGAGAAGTTTAGGCTGCTTAGATGAAGATGTTGCCCGTGTATATATTGCAGAAGTTGTAAGATTCTCTCTCTTTGGAAGTAATTTTACTGTTTTCCATATGCTTTAGTCTTTATATGATATTGAATTACGGGCAGGTGCTTGCTTTGGAATATTTACATTCGCTTCGGGTGGTTCATCGTGATTTAAAGCCTGACAATTTGTTGATTGCACATGATGGTCATATCAAGGTGAACATTTTCAACTTTTTCCTTCCTTTCATTTCGTTTGATATATAATCCAAGTACCACAGGTACTATTTATTTATTTATTTTTTTTTTTTTGGGGTGGGGGCTTCATGTCCATGTCGGATATGTGGTGCACACAGCCACTTCTTGGGAAAAAAATTCACAGTGTGTCAACACTTTCTCTCTGTGTCCTATTTTAGGAAAGAAATTTCATACATTTTTACATATAGTCTGACTTGGTGAATCTTTTAATAGGAACAATGTCCTGCATTCTTGGGAAAGTGACTTACATTTCTCAAATCTATTTGAAACACTTTTAAAAGGAATACATTCGGTAAACGATTAATCGAATATCTACAATGGACATCTGTACTTGGGTGGTACTCCCTTGGCCCTTCTTTATTTTATTTGACATCTTTACTTATAGAAAAAGAATAAGAAAAAAAGAAAAACCACAAAATGAACTTCTAAGATAAGAATGTAGTAACAAAGATGAAAAAAAATGCAGTAGGAAATCAAGTCGTAACGGTTTGCAATGTGCAAGAGAATTTTGGAGTTTCATCTTTAACATTTTGCAATTTTTTAGCGATATTTCGATAACAAATTAAATTACATATATTTCTTGTAGAATATGCAGGAACAATGTAAAATAAAATAACATGTCATGACCTTGCCATTCTGTTCCCTTTTTAGGATTTTTCATATCAACATGTTCTTATCCTATTGTGTCCATGTCTATGCTATCTAGTTCGCAAGCAGTTATAAATTTGAATATAATTAGAATTGTTATTGAACTTTTATTCTTACCCTTCTTAGTAAATCCATAGGCATAATGGTTGACTTGGCTTCTAAAAATTTGGGCTCCAAGATGCGTGGGTAACCTCTGGTCTGTTTATATGTTTAGTTTATTACTTACAAAACCATATTGAGATAAGTATGAAAAATAGTAAGACGGCAAGTTTCAACTGGGAGTGGTGATCCTTCAATAATTCAACTATTTCAATATTTTTTTGTCATATTTCATTGTAATGTGAACTTGACTTTGGCTGATCATCAGATTTACAGTTCGCCCCGTCCCCATACTTAGGTCATTTCTTTTCTTGGTTAAGTTTACAAGACCTTTTCATTTTATGTACAGTTAACAGATTTTGGGCTTTCAAAGGTTGGTCTGATCAACAGCACTGATGATTTATCCGGTCCAGCAGTTAGTGGGACATCACTACTGGCAGAGGATGAACCTCAGTTATCTGTGTCTGAGCATCAGCGAGAAAGGCGGAAGAAACGTTCTGCTGTTGGAACACCTGACTATTTGGCACCTGAGATTCTTTTAGGGACCGGGCATGGTTCGTTTGGACTTCTTTCTCATTTAGTGGTGTTATATTCGCCTTTCTTATCATTTGCCTTATACTGGGGGGAATTCATCCATTTGTTTTTGTTTTCAAAGCTTAATATCAATTATCAATTCAAGCACACAAGTTTTGTTGCTCTTACTACTGCAATGGTTTTAAATTTATGGTGCTAATACATGGAATCCAAAAATGGCACTCCACATTAGTGGTTTTGTTGTCATTATTTGGCAAGGTTGCCATTTTTCTTTGGTTGATTGATTCTTAGAGTGGTGGAACTCACCATGCTGCACTGTACCATTTTCCTCAGGCACAACTGCAGATTGGTGGTCTGTCGGCGTTATCCTATTTGAGCTGATTGTTGGCATTCCGCCTTTCAATGCAGAGCATCCTCAGGTTAGAATTTGACTCGTGAACTTTTGCTGGATTCTTTTGTTTCTCTTTTGCTTTCTCATACAACCTCCCCCCGCCCCCCCCCCCCCCCCCCCCCCCTTCTCGCTGGAAAAATGAAATTGAAAAAACCACTGTATGACAAGAAGGATGAAAAAAAGGAGACAACAGTGCCGTGTGTATATAACAAGTGATAACTGATTGCATCTTTTTTTTTTTGTGGTAATTATAACTGATTGCATCTTTTATATGTACCGAAAAGCTACATTTTTTTTTCTGTTTTTTTGATAAGTAAGATGTGTACTGAAAGCCTGCATACTCCATACTCCATACTCCATACTTCATAGAGAATCTTAGTTGGGTTAGCAGCTTTGGAAGCAAAGCAAAATTGGGCTGGAATCTGGAGAATCTGTCCATGTCGCCTTTATTGCACATGGTGCTACCATCCTTTGGCCCGGATTCCTGCCAGAGTGCCAGGGGTGTGAGTTGCAATGACTGACTGTTTTTGATACTTAAATTAGGGGAGAAAGGATGACTTCTCTCGCTTTCTTGGACTAGTGCTGATGCTATTTTTTTTTTCTCCCTTTTATCATGTGCTGGTCCATTTGTGACATTATTGTCTGTTTGGTAGTTGTGGTTCAATATTTCGCATGCGAAGTTGAGTTTTGGGACATTGATATTTTAAGCCAAATGTTTCTGGTTATCTACTTTGAGCAAATTACTTGTTCTCTTTCTACTACCAAAATGATTACACCCTAATAGAATTTAGGGTACTTGATTTTTGCACTGCTATTTTAATTGAGCTTGGCTGTTTTTAAATTTATTTTTTGTTTTATGGTTTCTTTTGGAGTGGTGGGGTAGGGTTTGAAAATGACTGTAAATACTAATTAGCTACTTTGGAATCCATGAATGGTAAAAGTTATATAAACTTGTTAGTTTTCTGTACTGCTCAAGACTTTTCATTTGCTTTGGTGCTTAGATGGGAAACCAAGAGAATAGATATTGCTGGAGTTCATAACATTTTTGGAACTTTTTGACTTCTGCCTTTCAATAATCATTTTTTACTGAAAGTTTAAGATCAAGTAAAGTTAGCCCACTACGCCAGCATGCCTCCATCATCAGCGTGAAGGTCTGCAGCCACAGAAATCATTTTACAGTTCGCATTTTTGCTTGGTTTAGAGTTTAGAAATTTGGGTTACTGCAACAAGCACGTATTATATCTGATATTATTTAATTATTAATTCTCAAGTCATGTGATCAAGTTTGTTTTTTTTTTTTCCAAGGCAGGTCAAGTTTGGGTTAATTGCATGATCATTTTTTTTTTTTTTAAATTTTTTGTCAAGAACTTGTAGCAATTTGGGTTGCCAGGTGGTTTCTTACCCAAATTGTAGGCATTGTTCTTCAATGTTTGTGCTGGAAATGGTGCCACAGCCCAGGGGGCGAAAATTTGAATTTCATAGTTAAACATGGACATTTTTGTAAACTAGATGGTTTAATACCATTTCAAGTCTTCAAACCAAACAGTAGATATAGGTTATCCGATGGCAACTCAAAAAATGGGATGGAATAGTAATATGGGGGTAATTAATCTTTGCAATAATTAAATTGCCCAAAAAAAAAATCTTTGCATTAAATGTTCTGGGACGTACATATAATCCGATTAGGAGATCATACTTGGTATTATTCTCTACTGGGACTCGTAATCCTGGATAAATAGATGGTGGAATAAGTATAGGAAATATTTAAAATATCCATAAAATTACTTCAATAGTTTAGATCTTTATGTTGTTATTAACTTTCTATCACTTTATATTATATTTTTGATTATTCTTTTGCAAAACTTAAAGCGACCATTCATAGTGAACCAAGGGCAGTAAAAAAGATGTGTAACCACTCGACATATTTTCGCTCCAATTCGTCTACGAAGGATCGAACTTGATTTTAAGCTTGGAAACACAAATCCTTAATTTAATAAAATGTACTGATTGAAAATGGAGCTGCCGTCAATATCGTCTCTAGTAAGTGAAACTGAAATCAAAGGATGTTTGTATTTTTTTCAAATTTTTTCTGGCTGTTTGTTGTTGCTTTGGTAATATTTTTTCTTCTATGAAAATCTATCATTCATCATTTAATTATCCAAAAAAAAAATTCTATCATTCTTGATTTCTCTTGACGATAAGATTACGTGCTTCTTAAAATTTGTTTGCTAGATGTGTTCTTTAACTTGCTATAGGAAGATAGGCGTTGGTAAGTTTACTGGGTAAATTTGGGTGAGTCCTTACTAAATTATAAATTTGTTAATAAGTAATGGTTGGGATAGTTACATCATTTGAATAATTTATCTTTATTCCGTGATTGAATTTTGGCCATATTCCTAGGGTCTTTCTTGGGAGTGGACATCAAAGCTAAATCACTTTAAACCAAATGTGGGATACACGGGATAAGATAAGTTTAGTCATCTAATCTCATAAATTCCCAAGGAATAAGATAAGTTCAGTTATCTAATCTCATAAATTCGGAACCTGTAGGATTGATTCCGAAAATCTCTATAAATTCCTAAACGTAAGACTCACGATATTACTAAAATAATAATTCCAAGAGAAATAGATCCCAGATCAATTGAGAGAGAGAGAGAGAGAGGGAGGGGAGATGTTTTTGATAGAATTAATAATGATTTTATTATGTAAAACATTTAAAAGATGAAAACATGTCGAGATCAATTGTGAAAGTTATATTTTTGTGCTTATTATAAATGTTTATATTTATGCCCTTGCATGAAAGTCTTGGCTCCACTACTGTGCGACACCTCATATGCATTCACGTGTCAATTTCTCATGCGTCTTCTTAATCTTTGGCACAAGCACTAAAAAAAATTATTAATTATTTTTAAGATACCATGTGATATTACTTAGGTAGTACAGTTTGCAACTAAAAAAATTTAATACACACTACATGAATCATCATTAATGGTCTTTATTTAGTCAACGAAAATGAGTTAATATTGTACTATTGAGAGTATTTTTCATTATGCTATTAAATAGGAGTACTATGTATGCATTGTTTTAAGACCACTAAATAATTACTCTAATCCTAGTATTTACAAGTCGTGTAAGTTTGGAGTTATATATTTTGGGGTCTAGATGGATAGAATGCGTGTTATTATTTGCAATTTTAGGGATATATTATGTAAGAAATGCTCCAAACAACATCGTGATGTGTTTGGATTGCTCAAACTATATTCGAATAATTTTATAGAATATTTGAATTTTTGAATCTAATATGTTCAAAACCATGTAGCTCAAAGAAATTAGGAATTTTTTTGACATGAAAAGACTGGAATATGATTCGAGAACATTATATTAATAGGATAGGGACTAGAAGCAATTTTATTGCAGGAATATTCATATGACATTTCGATAAAAGTATGCACTTGCAAATAAAAATTGAACAAATATAAAAAAACTAAATAATAATGAAGTACGATCTAATATGTTCATAATTTGCTGGGAAGTTCATTACTTTAAGCTCGTTGATTAAACAATTTATGTAAAAAATCAGATTTAATAAAACATCGGTAATTATATAATCCGAGAATATTTGTTTTGAGAAAAATTACTGGCTCAAAGGATTTTAAAAATAAAGCGTAAGACAAATGTGTCCGAATTAATCAAATTATGATACTCCAATTGAGTCGCAAAGGAACTCACAACACACTGTTGTGACTTGGTCACAGCAAGTCTTGAATAGAGTAATTAATTTGGCTTGTTTAAAAATCTTTAAATTTTTTTTTCTTTTATATACATTCTAATACATATTATATTTCAATGAAAATATAAAATTGTCATTCTCACATATCACATGTCAATTTGAGTACATGTTAATGAATAACAATATTTGTCATTTCAATACAGAATATTTTAAAAAAAAAAACAATTATCACACAACATATTTTATTTTTGTTTAATTTTTTTAATTAAAAAATGTTAAAAGCTAAATAGTTATAAAAAAATTTACTACTAGGTTGTAGGGTCCTTTTAAAAAAGAGTAATAAATGTTTGGAGAAAATATTTTACTACATGGTTGTAGGGTCCTTTTAAAAAATAGTAATATAAAAAAGAGTAATAAATGTTTGGAGAAAACATTTTACTACAAGGTTGTAGGGTCCTTTTAAAAGAGTAATAAATGTTTGGAGAGGTGAAATATGCAAAATAATTAGAAAAACACAGAATGGAAAGAAAAATAATTGAGTGAAGGAAAATGCTAGTTAAGTTTAGAGTATTGGCAGTTTGAACACATATGGCGTGAATAGTTTGAATCTGAATATCGTCCCTTAGGAGCACAACCATCCCACTTATTTATAACCCCTTAATGGAGTTGTTAGGATTAGAATGGGACTCTTAAGAGATATAATTAGGTCATGAAAGGTATTCTCAAGGATCAAGAGATCTTATCCAAAGATTGATAATTACCAAAAAACAAAATATCCAAAGATTGATCATTTTCTAGAGAATTAGTGTTCTACTCTAACTCAAGTAGATCAGCTAATGGGTATCTAGTGGGTACCCGACCCATTCGGGTTAAGTATTCGACCTACTAAGGTAAAGTGATTCAGGGGTCACTCGGGCAACTCGAGTAGGTGGAACTCGTGGTGCGACAAGTCTTTTCCTTAGCTAGGATGAGCGTCGTCACCTTTTTGTGAACTTGAAAGAATTTTGTATGAAACTTGTTGACCATGTCTTCCCAAGTAATGACCGATCCTTATGTAAGATTGACATACTAACTGTATGCCTTGTCTATCAGGGAATTTGAGAACTTCCGTAGGCGTAGTGTATGGTCTCCTCTGTAGGCACCCAGTGTTTCCACAAATCTCACCACGTGTTCCCTTGCGTACCCCTTCCTTCCATCGAACTTCATGAACTTCGGGTTCACATAGCCTTCTGGGTAAGGCGCCCATAATAGATATAGTAGATAAGGCGGCTGAATATTTGGATATGGCAAGGATGGAAACTGCCGCTTCGTTCTCCCCTGTTGGGATATCACCTGAACATCTACAATCGTAGCAAACTGGACTTGCGTTCTTGGTAGGACGGGATCAGGGTTGATAGACCCCTGCATCGTGATCAGAGTTACCTACGCTTGGGACCGAGTTTACTTTATCGGCAGTTGTTAACTCATTGGGGTTGCCTGCATATCGACTGTTACCTTCTCAATTGGTGGCCTTTCGAATGGGGCCTATATTCGATTGGCATTTTGTCACTGCTACCAAAAGCAAGTTAGTTAGACTTGCGATTGCATTCAAGATACTGGTTTGATCGTTCTGAATGGCTTGTAGTGCGTCCAGGAACAGACAATCGCGGTTGTGGTTTGGATTCGCCTGTTGCTCCATCCCAGGATTATTGTTACGTTTGCTGCTATTGGAATGACCTTCTAACATGGCTGGTTTAGGGGTTGTATGTAATCAGCTCCGAGTACTAACCATTGACAAACTCACCTCCCTAGTGGAATTGCCAAATAATGTAGGGTCCTTTTAAAAAAGAGTAATAAATGTTTGGAGAGGTGAAATATGCAAAATAATTAGAAAAAACATAGAACTGAGAGAAAGATGGTTGGGTGAAGGAGAAGGCTACTCAAGTTTGGAGTATTGACAGTTTGAACACGAATGACGTGAATAGTCTGAATCTAAATATCGTCCCTTAGGAACATGATTGTCCCCCCTATTTATAACACTATGATGGAGTTGTTAGGATTAGAAGGGATTCCTAAGAGATACAATCAGATTATGAAAGGTAATCTCGGAGATTAAGAGATCTTATCTAAAGATAGATCATTTTCTAGAGAATTAGTGTTCTACTCCAACTCAACTAGGTTAACCAATGGGCATCCAGTGGGTACTCAACCCATTTGGGTCAAGTATTCAACCCACTTGGGTCAAGTATTCGACCCACTCGGGTCGAGTGATTTAGGGGTTACTTGTGTAACTCGAGTGGATGGATCCCGTGGTGCAACAAGTCATTTCCTTAGCCACTAAGTCACATGTCTCCTAATGTCCCGTACAGAATTGTACTGCTATTGTCTTCGTTTGTCTCTGGGACATTCTTTCGATTATCAGAGGAATCTATATAGTCTGTGCTATATATATTTAGTCATTCAGTCTGTATTGAGGCACATAGTCTATGCTATATCCTTAGATAGTTAGAGCTACACACAATCTGTGTTGTCTTCATGGTTTGCGCTATGTCAATATAGTCAAGTAGTCAGTGCTATTGTCATAATCTGTGCTATGCTTCATAGTCTGTGCTGAGGAATGCCTTCATTCATAGTCAGGGCTACGCTTTATAGTCTGCAGCAATATTAGTTGGCCGAGCTATGGGGGATCCTAGTAGCTTAGGACATCCAAGACTAGAGTGGCTCGAATATAGTGCATGGTACTTCGTCTCACTGCTTGCATTAGGTAACAGAGCTATAATGGCCATTCGAACTACTATGAGTCCCACTAGCTCGGATACCTTGGTCCAAAATACGAGTTACAAGATATAAACTCTCGCTTGCATGACGATTTGGCTCGGATAACTGGAGCTTGGCATGCGGCATTTTGTATGGTAACAACAAAGGAGACCGAGTTACTCAGGGGGACGAGTTGCTCGGGTCCAACATGGCTCAAGTTGCTCATATTTTGGCCAGACACTCCTTTTGAGTCGCACAGTTGTTTTACCTGCCTCTTCAATTAATTCAGAATACCCGAGCTTTTATAGGTATGAATAACTCGAGTCGAGATATAGGTTTGGATATGGTTTCCATTTTGATATACCACTTTCTCCTTCATATAATACCGAGATACTTGCTCGAGGTAGCTAGGGCTTTAAATTCATCAATACTGAATAATCACGTCTTTTATTTATTTCTGGTTATCTACATTTTGGTCCTTGTGTGCACGTGAGTCGTTTTGTCCCCTGTTCGTGCGTATGTTACACGCGCTGACTCGTACGCATGCACTCCAATAAATGCTTTTAACCATCGCGTCACCTTGCATTCTCATCGTCGTTGTTATTAATGCCTCGAGACCTTTGGGTTTGCATCTTCCTTTATTTAAGTCTCATGATGGTCCCCATTCTTTCACTTTCGTCCTTTAAACTCTTACAATCCTCTACTCTATTCTCTTTTTCAAAACCTTTTTCGTATTCATGGCTGCTTGCTCCTCTCGCTCTGTTGTGAACGTTGGCAATCGTCGGGTTTATCTTGAGTGTCGACCTGTTCCCTCTCAATTAAAGTTGCGATCAGCTCCTTTCTTTGGGGGAAAGGCTAATCTATTCTGGCGTTCAGTTGACACTGCTCCCTCTAGACCATTCCTCTTGAATCCATTGTCGTACATCCCTAGTGTCGACATAAAAGAAGCCGAGATGATCACACCATCGTTTGTAATTCGCTTTCAGATTGAATGTAGGGACTACCCCTATTTTTTTTTGATAATTAACTGTGACATAAAAAGAAAAACTACCCCTATTCTTTCTTACAATTTGAGACCCCATTTGGACCTGCACTGGGCTGGTTCAAATGAGTAGAAGAGGTGTTTCAAAACGACCAGTTCCGTCATATTTTAGAGTGAGTCGGCGTTCTCTCAACCATCATCATCTCACAATCTCTCCACATCTGTCGAGGCACTGCCAGTCGTGAATCACTAATATGTCATTGGAGTTCGATTTCACACATGCTTATGGCTCCTTGGGGTGAGTGAACCCCACATTAGAAGATGTCCATGTCATACTCCTCTTACTCCATCTCTCAGTTTGCGGCAAGGTACCGCATGACCCTAGTTGCTTCTCCGAGGTCGACGATGCCATTATCTTTGAAATTCGAGTGTGCCTGACTCGAAGTGCTACCTACAGAAGCTATTTTGTCGAAGACAGTCGTCCCTTGCCATTGCGTCGCTCATCCATGAAGTCGAATACGCTTCGTGGATTCACTATTTCTTTAAGGACATCTAGCCTAAAAATATTGAAGATGACAGAGTTGAATTCCCTAGGGAAGGTTACTAGGGGAATCTCTTCCTTCAAGCCTTCGTTTCCCTCTTTCTCTCTACATTTGTCATACCAAGCAGTCCCCCTGATAGTGTTAGCTCATCTATTTTCCCTCTAGCTGTTGAACTATCACGAGGGGAGGAAGTTTCCCTTTCTTGATTGCTCCTTTTCTTCATAAAGTACTTTCCGTCATCGAATTGCCCTCAATGGGTCGGATTGGCTAGCTTACCTCCTCATTTACTGCATATTAGAGACGCAACCTCAACTCTTTTTCTAATTTTTCTACTACTGGAGCATAGGTAGCCACTGTGGCTCCACTTCTCAAGTCAAGCACTTGGTGCCGGCTTCCTAGCAAGCAGCGCGCTCGGGGTACTCACAGTAGGTACGCCTATTAGTGACCGAGTCTGGGATAGTTCCTCTCCCGAATGTTGTTTGCACGGAGCCATAAAGGGCCATAGAGAGGCGAATAACTAGATCGATGAAGCAAGTGACGATTAGAGCCAATATAGCAACCCAAGCTGGGGCTGGAGCCTCAGCTTCCTCGCCAACTCCCTCTGCTCATGAAGGAGGATAGGTCCCTCCTCCTCTTAAGCGCCTTAGACGGGTAAGGTGTAGAATTTGTTTATTATTGTTGCTCATCATTTTTTTACTTACTCTTTTCATTCCTCCCTTTCTCCCTCTTTTGTTTTTTTAGGTATTAGTAGGACCTTCTTCTCGACCCCTTGCTCGACTGGCCACTTCTTCATCTTCAAATGATACATCGAGCGATGATCTCCCACTTGCTCAGCTCGCATTGACTCATCGCTGAGTTGTTCACTCTCCACTAATTGATGTACCTAACTCGCCCCCTAACTCTTTCGGTGATTCGAGGGTAGACCTTTCTCACACTTTCACACCTCCTGTTTCTCACGGAGTGCCTCTACTTCCTAAGTCTAACTTTGATACCTCTATCGATGAAGTCGTTGCGGGCTTAGGTGCTCTGATTGCCTTCAATGTAGAGGTCAGTGGTGCAGCTTGGACGTCACCTCCTACCAACCTAGATTCCCTCTTGAACTTCCAAGTATCTAAGGCAGAGGAATCCCATGCTGACGTGGATTTCGTTGACCATGCTAACACCGAGGAACTTCATCTGGAGGGTGATGTTCTTAATTTTACTATTGTTGATTTAGGGGAAGTGCACATGCCGGTGGAGGCCATCTAGCTACCTTACTTGGAACCCGTAGCTAATCCCTGTCGCCCTAAGGAGGCCCCTAGTACATTTTTGGGGGATCGGCTCAGTTCGGAGGATGTGTGATGGGAATCAAGGTGGTCTTAAAGATGGTGGATATAGTCTCAGAGATCCGTTGCAAGGACGCAATGAAAGGATTGGTGCAATCTGTTTGGACCGAGCATGCTAATTTATTATACAAGAATTCACCATTTAAGATGGGATCACAAGAAGAAGAACCTGTTCCACTTCATGTGATACAAGCTACGAAGAGAAGCACAACCTAATGTTTTGGATTTTAATATTCATGCTTATGGGCTTGTTGGACTATTTAATTTGTTGGGTTTTGCTTTTAATTATTAAAAGAAGAATAAGGGTTTGGGCCTAAGTAATTTCGACCAGCTCTTGATTGGGCTTAGTTAGGTTTAGCTTTGGCTAGCACATGTTGTCCCACATTGCTTGGAAATAAAAAATTTCTTCCAACCTTCTCCTATATAAAGGAGCCTCCATGTATTATTTTGACATGAATAAAGTGAAGTTCAATTTTCTTTGAGAGAAAGTTTTTCTTTTAGTTCTTGAGTGAATTAAAGGACTTATCAATGTTTTTTTCTTGTGGCGTTCTAGCTAAAATCTTGGTTCTTGAAACAAGAGTTCAACGGGTCAAGATTTGTTTCTTAACTTGATTTTGACGTTCTTAGGTTTATTTCAATTTGTTCGTGGGTTCAAGGAGATTCAAATCCTTGCCGGTTCACATCATTTGATATTAGAGCTCAGGCTTCAAATTAGGTTTATCAATCCTTTTACGTACTTTGTTTTGGGTTTTTGTCGAGACATTTTCTAGGTATCGTTCTTGTCTTTCTTAATTCTTGGTTTTTCTTGATCCTTGTTCTCTCTTGAATTTTTGTTCCTTCTTGTTTAGTGTCGTTCTTGATTCTTGTCAATTCTTTGTTTTTAATCTTTGCTTGAGTTCATTTGTTTTTATTTTCTTTTTTTTTTAAAAAAGGAGATCAATCAATATTTTGTTGGAGGCAACACTTTATTAAGATTCTGAAATCCATATCTTGTGTTGAAATTAAGATCTTTTGAGTTCAATTAATCAATCAATATCTTTTGAGATCAATCAATCAATTAATATCTTTTGAGATCAATCAATATCTTTTGTTGAAATCTCGTGTTGCATAAGGAGGGGCTAGGGTTTGAGTTAGCAACATACTCTAGGGTTTCTGCAGGGTTTTAGCCGCACAAAAAAAAAGTGGCGGCATCAGCATTCTAGGGTTTCGGCAGTGGTGTGCTATGATTTGCCAGACCTTATTTAAAAAAAAGAGAAGAAGAAAAAGTTGTTTTTGGCAATGAATATTCAAGTACTTCATGTGCTAAGATAGTGAACCTTGTTTTCCAATTGTTTGCGTATATCATCATTACGTATATCATCATTGGTATTTTTTCGTTTGTCTTTTTCTCTCCCCAACGTCCGTATATTTCATGTCACTTTTATTCCCTTTTGTTTCTTGAATCTATTACTAGTTGGGACAATTCAAGTTGTTCGTTTGTTGAAATTCAATTAGTTCTTATAGAACTTGTAAGGGAAACAATAGTGGTAAAAGGCAAGAGTGGGTGAGCTTATTATCAGGAAAAAGCCAAAAGAGTGTATACATGAGTGGAGTGACCTTATTTGAGTGCGAACACGAAAGGGAGTGCGTGAAAAATTATTTCTAACATTTGTTTGTTTCTATAGTTTCAAATAAATGTCTTCTAGGGCTGAAGGTTCAGACAAGCGAAGTGAGCCACTCATGTTGCAGGCTATACAGCAACAACTTGAACGCATGAATGTGGTGTTTAATGAAATCCGGGATCGGATGGATAGCATAGGCAAGACACTGTTATTGTTACATGGCGTGAAGAACAAAACCAAAGAAGGCAAGACGAGCGTGCTTCTGATGACGACCAGGAGGTTGAATTCAACGATGAAGAGGATCAAGAAACTTTGGATAGAGACAGTAGGGTCGTACCAAGAGGTAGAAGGCGTGGTCTAGATTTTCGAATAGATCCCAGATGGTGAGATGGAGTTGATAGAAATCTAGGAAGCATCAAGATGATGATTCCATCGTTCCAAGGAAAGAATGATCCGAAAGCATACTTGGAATGGGAGAAGAAGGTTGAGTCGATTTTTGAGTGCCATAATTACTATGAGGAGAAAAAGGTAAAATCGCCGTCATTGAATATTTTTTTTTGGGTAATTGTCATTGAATTTATCGATCATGCTATTATATGGTGAGATCAACTTGTGATGAACAGAAGGAGAAACCATGAGAGGCCTATTGAGACATGGGAGGAGATGAAGGCAATCATGAA
>JAULJZ010000023.1:6223314-6240092 GCA_032270985.1 Heliamphora pulchella
GAACTTTTGCTGGATTCTTTTGTTTCTCTTTTGCTTTCTCATACAACCTCCCCCCCCCCCGATCCCAAAACAGAAAAGATGGTAGAAAAAAAACCAAAATGAAACAATACGAAACAAAGTAAATAAGAATACAAATAACCAAAAAGATTTCCAAGAATTTCAATATAACCTTGTTTTGTACTAATGTTTACCCAAAAGTCTAATCCTAAGCTGAAGATATTTTAAAATCTAGACCTCTTTACTGGGTCCTCCTATTATTCACAGGGTTTCACTTTTTCTCTTGTTTCTAGATCTGATAAAGCCGAATCTTTAAACTTTGTAGATAGTCAATCCATGGCTTCTCTTTAGCTCTCTTGAGCATTGATGTTATTGCAATATTTAAATCTTTTTTCTTGTGTAAGATGCAAAAATCTGCTACATGGTCAGAAAATAAACATAGTCATTCTGAAATTGGATATGACAAAACTAGGATGAATTGCACCCACACCTCCGAGGTTTTTTACAAATAAAAGGTCATCGTTTCCTTTTAAAAATTAGATAGAAACATGACTTTTGCGAACAATATGCAGGGACACTCCTTGTGTTAACA
Organism: Heliamphora pulchella; assembly: GCA_032270985.1. NCBI lineage: Eukaryota > Viridiplantae > Streptophyta > Magnoliopsida > Ericales > Sarraceniaceae > Heliamphora > Heliamphora pulchella. The sequence continues at coordinate 6,223,904 of JAULJZ010000023.1, forward strand.
GAATTTTGATTGACCAATCGAAAGTCGTGATGTCAACAATATTTAAAATGCCAAATGCTCTTATTACATATGTTAGATTATTATTTATACAAAAATGCCAAAAGAATGCACTCATCGATATATTAGATTATTATTCATATAAAAATGCCAAAAATATCCTTGTTGGATGGAGGTATAAGGACATTCATGTCGTTATAGTGAAATGCAATATGTGTCGTTATAGTGAAATGCAACATGCTAAGTATAATTTGAGTACCATTTGTGTGGAAGAAAAAAATTATTTACATTAACTACATTAGTATACATTTTAATTAATTTCCTCACAAGAATTAAATGAACATATGATAATAATATATAAACCAATCTAACTCTACCACTTTAGTAAGAAAAAAGGGCAAAGTTTAAGAGTGATGATTGACCTAAATTAATAACCATTACTATTATCAATTAGTTAAGGCATGTACAAACTAAAAAAGCAAATTCTAAAGGGGTTGTGTGTCCGCAACTAAAAACTAGAAGCGGCGAGTCCTAAGTACACCCAGTGTGAGGTAAGGAAGTTCATAGTGAGTCTTAAACCTCTAGGGAAGAAGCAGCTAAAAAAAGGAAGAACAATCTTATTCTAAAAGCGCATTCTGGAAGAGTTAATGAGCCGTGTAATTGGAGTTCATTTCACATGGTTCTAGGAGCACTTAGTTAGCCGCCGGTTCCTGACAGGGTCTTGACCCCTATTCCACATCGGAAACTTAGTTTGGACTGCGGGATCCCATAGAAGACAAATAGCTAGAGTGAGGCCAGGACGATGGTTTAGACTTGTTGGACACTTGTCTAAATGCATAACATTGATTTTTTTTTAATATTCAAAAAATTGGGATGAAACTTGCTTATGATGCTTGTGGGATGTGTATGTCCTCACTTAAAACACATGAAACACCATGTTTGGTAATGTTTACAGTTTTTTATTTTTTCCAATAAATAGAAAATGTTTTCATTTGTTTTTCTAGAAAACTAAAACAAAAACACATTTGACAGATATATTTCTTTATAAAATTTTATTTTGAAACAATATGTAGTTAGAGCGAGTCATTAGCAAGAGAGGAGTCGCCCAAGAGCAATGTCAGATGTAGGAATGATGGCCGAATGTGATGATGGGCGACAACGACGACAGAAGGTGATGTGGCGAAAGTGGCCAATGATGATGAGGTTAGGGAGCTCACAGGTATAAGAGTTGATAAAGGTGGTCATCAAAGGCCGGAGGTAGTGAATGGAGGTACGCGAAGTCGTCAAGAATAATAGCCGCATGTGGTGACGACGATAGTGGCCGACAATGAAGGGTGGAGGTGACAGATGGCAAGTAGATGTGACAACCGATAGGGAAATGTGGTGGGTGGAGATGGCGTCTGGTGGGGAGAGTTGGTGGGTGGAAGTGATGACTGATGGGGTGCAGGTGGTAGATAGAGGTGGTAGGCGTGGGGAGAGGTGGTAGTCAGTGAGTAGAAGTAGTGTTGTAGTGGTGATGATAGTGACTAGCAATTCTCATCGTTGACAGTCAATGGGAGGAGGTGGTGGTTGGTGGGAAAGGTGGTTGGTGGAGGTGGCCGTCGACAGTCGGCGGTAGTGGCTGGAAATGGTGATCGAAGATCATGGCCAAAAATGGTGGTCGGTTATGGTAGCTAAAGGTAAGAATGGTTAGAAGTGATGAAGGAGAGATGAGGAAATGAAAAGTTATCTACAAAATTGGTGAAACATATTTTTTTGTTTACAATAATTTAGTAAATTTTTGAAAACTATTTACATTCTTTTAGAACAAAAATAATTCAAATGTGTTTTTGTTTTAAATATACAAAAATTCTGAAAACAAAAACAAAAAATGGTAATCGTGAATATTACCCAAAAAAACTTGACGATCCTATAAAAATAATGTATATTTTATAAATATTAATCACGTATTTGAAATTTTTAGTTTTAACATTTATAAATCTCAAAACTTCCAATTTGTTTATGAAAAAATTTCTAAGATAAATATTAGGCGCCTTTTGTCCAAACTTATAGAATGTGAAAATGATTTCATATTACTTTTAAATATAGTTGTCAAATCATGAATTCAAATTTTAGTTTTGTTAAGCGTGAATCGAATCGAATCAAATCAAATCAAGAATCATGATGAAATCTTAGTTTGTGAATTATGAATCGAATCGAATCGAGAATCACATGATTCAACATAAATTATGATTGGTTATTTCTTATTTTCATAATACAACTTAGTGATATTTTCAAAAAAAAAAAAACTAAAACATTGTAAACAGGGGTTCAAAATTTATTAGATCTTAAGTAGATCGTAAATAGTGAATCGAGTCGGGAATCGACTTGTGAAGATCCATCAAGACTCTATTGCAAAATAGGTTCACTTATTCTTTCGTATTGATTTATGCATAATTTTGAATCAAATCATGAACTGAATCGTGAATTATAAGATTCTAATAGTATGCTTTTAAATGATAAAATATAAATGTGTATTTTTTTTTTGAAAAATTATGTGTTGGCGTGTCAGTAATGTTCTGTATTTGTCTCTCTAATTCTTTGTGTATATTATGTGATTCTATAAATGATCGCGTATTGCTTTACCTAAAATTAGGACTGCATCGATATTAGGAACTCAATATATTTAGTTATTGTCTTACTAAAAGCATGAGGCGGCAAGATTTTGTTGGATATTAGATCTTTTTATTTGGCCAAGGGAAAATATATATTTTTTAATATGGTGACTTTTTCCTTTAAATAGTCGTATTTAATTAGGAGAAATTACACCAATACTCACTAAGGGATATTCATGTATTTGTTGGAAACCAAAATGGTGTTAATGTAATTTACACTACTTGGTTGTGTGGCTAAAATTGTAAAATTACAACTTCCTTCAGCTAAGAAGTACAGACACTAACACCGAGGCGCCTCCATGTCGGACACCTGTCATACATTGACACTCGTTCAATGCTGCTGACATTTGTTGAATTTCATTGTTGGTTTTTATACATTGCTCATGGGTTTGGACGACACTTATCTAGCTTTCTAGTTCTTGTGTATTAATCAAATTGCAGAAAATGTGTACGAGATGATATTTTCTTAGTTGTAACTTGCAAGTCTGGATTTTATAGGTTGTGGGCAATGAACTATTATATTTTCTTATATTTGTATGCGGATCATGCACTCATTGTGAATGCGTTCATGAATATGTAGATTGGTACTTATAGAGAACTTTTGGTGGACAAATGGTAGTTCAAGTCTTGCTACGATAATTCATCCATTTTTCTCCCAAAATTTATGATGTTCTACTCTAAAAGTTGAATCACATGCTAGCTTTTTATTTTCTTTTCTCTTGGTGGATGTTTTATTTTCATAATTTGTCAATGGTTTTGTTTCAAACTTTCCAGGATACATTTGGGAACAATGGGTATGTTTGCCTTTGTCAGAATTCTAAAATGGCCATTGCCTAATGTTGGGGTGCCATCAATGCAAGGAAATTGATTACCACGTAATAAACGACCAAGTAAATCAGAGAATGAAATGATACTATCTAATATTGGGCTAAGGTTTCGTTGCTTGAGTTGAGTCTAAATAAATCATTGAACTCGGTGTTAGGAAGCTGTTACTAACTTTTATTTCCTAGTAATATAATTTTCTAGTGAACTCAATAAGCCTCGCATATGGAGCATTTGGAACGTTGAAAAATTACTATTTAGGTACTAATAATAATTGTGTATAACATTGAAAAATTACCACTTAGGTACTAATAATAACTGTATATATCCTAGAATAATTCTATGGTATTACAGAAAATGTCCGTTTCGGAAGTTTTTAGATATCTTTGGGTAATGCTCATTACTGTTTTGATTGAGTTCCCTATGGTTTTCTTCTTTGTTTTTCCTTGTAGACAATATTTGATAATATTCTCAACCGAAAAATACCTTGGCCACGAGCACCTGAAGAAATGAGTTACGAAGCACAAGATCTCATTGATCGGTAAGGAGAACTTTGTTGATCGTATGATTCACAATTTTATGATTCAGTTATTTTGGTTATTTATTACACAGTAATTACTTGATTTTTTGTTGACCCATTTTGTAGCCAGTTGAGGTAGTTATTGAGTGTTTGCCTGCACATTTGTTTTGTAGGTTATTGACAGAAGATCCTCATCAGAGACTAGGAGCAAGAGGAGCATCGGAGGTGATCTTGGTTCTTTTGACAGTTTGATATGTGGCTATCTTCATTATTTCTGACTTCATGTTCTGGTAAGTAAATTTGGTATGTGAATAACTTGGGACAACTTCTTATCCAGGTGAAGGAGCATCCATTTTTCAGAGACATTAATTGGGACACCCTCGCTAGGCAGAAGGTGCGTTGCTTTTCATATCTTTCATAATATAGATAAATTCATACTGGGTGTTCGGCAAAACTTATTTTTGCTGTTTTTTCAGCTTTCAGCTTAAAAAATGTTGGGCTGGTGTGTTTGTTTGTGCTTAAGCTACTCAGCTTGTAGTTTATGCCAGCTTATTTTGCTGGGCTGAAAGGCTATTTTTGAAAAGCAGCAAAAAAGCTTCTGCTTATCACGAAAATAGGATATTTGTGCCACAAGGACAAAATTGCTCCTAGTGTTACACTTATTTACACCAATGCCACTTTATTAATGACTCCTGTATGTACATACCACTTTTAGAAGGAATATTAATAATTAAATTATCATTTTGGAAGTCTTGAACGAGGAAAAAACCCCTCATTGAAGGGCAAAATAGACATTTACTCAATAAAAAGCACTTTTATAGCTTTTACTTCAAACACAACTCTACTACTGAAATCCATAATCAATCAGCTATCCCAAACATAATAACTTGTGCTTGAAGTTATAATCAATAATCATTTCAGCCACAATCTATAAGCAGCAACTAGTTTTAATAATACCAAACCCACTCTATAGCATTAAAATTTGTTTGAGATCTTTGAATGTAATTTGAAGTTCATTACTTTTCCCAGGCTGCATTTGTTCCCGCCTCCGAGAGTGCTCTTGACACCAGCTACTTTACAAGTCGCTACTCGTGGAATCCTTCAGATGAACATGTTTATGCAGACAGCGAGTTCGAGGACAGTGATAATGGTAGCACAAGTGGCAGCAGCAGTTGCTTAAGCAATCGCCACGATGAACTGGTACTGTAATTGACCACAATCAAGAGATGGTTTTTACCTTTACTATTGAGAGTATTTTGGATTTATTTTCATTTCGGTGACAATAACGAACAGGGAGATGAATGCCGGGTTCTTGCAGAATTTGAATCAGGCTCTTCTGTCAACTACTCCTTCAGTAATTTCTCATTTAAGGTATCTTTGAGCCAACTAGTTGGCAGGATAAGTATCCACTATTTTGTTTTGTTTTGCTCTGTTCTGTTACCTCTCTTCCTTTCAGTTTTGTTGTTGTGTCTCACCTGTTTCACATACAACTGGCAAATTTATAGCTTCAATGCATGGAACTTAGGCTTGAAATTGGATAGCAGTATAGTTGTTGCCTTTTTCTTTTCTTCTTGAGGCCTTGTTTTAGTTCCATCCACAGTTAGATGAACTCGAGCAAATAATTGGACAAAGGTTGTGACTTGTGAGTTAAATCTGCTTTTGCAAGTGATTCCTGTATCAGGATTTTGTATGTATTGCTAGCTGTTATGTCTAAACCAAATCAAATGAGAAAATAGCACACATGCAATCACACAAGAACAAGAAATTCAGCTTAAAGCCTTATCGGCAAAAGTCGGCAGAAGATGCACTATGAAAGAGGAGAATACAATATGTCAGCAGTTTCTGTAACTCTCATATGAAGCTCTAAATTCAAAAATACCATATATATATATATCAAAAAAAATCCTAATATGACGAATCGGGTTGGACCTATGGGTTGCACGAGTCGTGAACGGGTTATAAGAGAAACCGGGTTAAATACAAGGCATCAACCCACAACATTAGCCTGTCTTATGCTCGCAAGAGCGCAAGAATAATATATCTTCTTCAATCTCCATCCACATTTCTTTGCCCTGAGATTTCATTGATTTTTGTTTTTCGCTCTGACTTGTTTGCTCATACTCTTCAGAATCTATCCCAGCTCGCATCAATCAACTATGATTTGCTGACTAAAGGTTGGAAGGATGATCCACCGACAAATCATAATGTATAACTATCCGGTCAAAACTCGGGATTGGGTTGTTGTAACTTAATCAATTTAAACTTATTGAGGAACCTACCACCTCACTGTTGTTCGTATACCCTGTAAATGTATGTTCATACTATTCCTTTAATTCAATGTTAGCTTAATATCGTGTCACTCTGGAAGTAATTTGGTTTTGTTTACTTCCCTTGCAGACATAAAAGAAAGCTTGAGACTGAAGATGCCCCAGGATGTGCTCTTTCTTCAAACGGCCAATAGCTCCAGAGTATGGGGTTAGAATTTTATGATTTGAGTTGTTTTATTTATTTGGGTTTTGAATCTTTTAATGTTTTTTGATTTACACGCCTGCAGTGTGAGATTTTATACTTGCTTTTACTTCCATATATAGCAATGAAGATCATGTCCCTTTTTGTCTTAAATGTTCAATATGTTGTGTGATAAGTTTTCCCTTGTATTTATTCACAAACCTGAAAAAGCATCCCAACAGCTGGTTGTGTTTAAGGTTTCCCTTGTATTTATTCACAAACCTGAAAAAGCATCCCAACAGCTGGCTGTGTTTAAGGTTTTTTATGTGAATCGTGGCCTAATAAGCACAAACACTTCCACGCATCAAACATGTCGTATCGGACATTGACACTCTTTGGACATCTCTAAAAGCGTGTTTGACACTTTTTCAAGTGTCTTTAGTTAAAAAAATAAAATTTATAATATCAGTAACGTTTTTTTTATATTTTGCGGATACTTCGATGACATTTCTTGGTTTGTTCGAACACGTTCAATCCGGCAAATCTTGTCATAGTAACAACATTTTGGATTCGCTTACCAAAAAGTGTTTTGGATTTTTCAAATGCAGCTCATGCTTTCTAAATGTCATGGAACATTTATTGAGTGAAATATGTTTCTATTAAATTCAATTAGTGATATATTGCATATTTTTTTATTATCTTTAAATAAGTTAATTATACATATAACATATAAAAAAAGATAACTAATATAAAGTTCTAACGTGTCCTGAATGCATCGAGTCTTGTGTTTCTTAAAAGTTGATGTGTTCCATGTTTGTGTTCATGTTAATTAGATCTTAATTGTCAAGATGTTTAAAAAATGTATCTAGGGTTCCAAAGACACTACTAGTTATAAAAAATGAAAATATTGGAGTAAATGTTGAAGTCATGATTACTATGAAACTCATTCGGAGTGCATGGAATCCTCTGTTTCGAAAATGAATTTTTTCTGTTTTAATGCATTAAAAGTCGTTAGAGTATGTCTTGAGATTTCGGTATCTTGACATGATCTGATAGCTTTTCATGCATTAAAACATAGAGACTGTTAATATCAAGAGAGGAAATTTCTAGTACTTTAGGTGTTTCTCTGAATTTGTGTGTTTTGTGAATGGAAATTGGCTCATGAAGTGTCAATTTAGACTAGGTAACACTTTCCATAGGTAAAGTGAGTTTGTCATAAACTCCCTTAAAATGTTGTGAAAACTAGGGATGTGTTGATAATTTGTCAATTTGCTTTAATTTGCTAACTCAATCTAAATCTAACCCAATCCCACTGGTTGTGTTAGTGAGTGGGTCGGGTTGGGTTGGTGGGTTGAGTGAAAAAATAAAAAGTGTGTGCTGGTTGTTAGTTTATATTTATTCAACTCATCGTCGACCCAATTCGCTTATAGTATATATTAGTTATCGCATTATTACATACGATGAGTCTCTACCTCATATATATAATTACATTTATATATTTTTTAATAATTTATAAAGGCAAATTAAAATATTTATAATTTTAATCACTACTTTATGTATTGTGAATATTTTTTTAATAAGTATGTATTATAAATATTATTGTTAGAGATATTTAATTATGTTATTATTATAATTAGTCGAATGATTCTTGATATTTTTAGTTAGTTTTTTACTTGATTTGTTAAATGTGAATTTTCTAAAAAATTACAATTAATTTTTTTATTTTTTAAAAACTAATTTAAGAAAATAATTTCAAAATTTAATAACTTTTTAACCCGCCTCAACCGCGGGTTAAAATTGCTAAAAAATATCATCAAACCGTTGGTTGTTGGTTGGTGGTGGGTTAAAAAAATAATCTCTGTTAAAAGTGGACTGATTGAAATTTTTTTTTCCATCTGTTTCAGTACAACCCGCTCACACTCAAGTGAAAACTCTCTAATGTCGCCTTGAAGTGTTTCAATTTAGATTAGAAAGTGTGATTGTCATAAACTCCTTTAAAATATTGTGAAAGCTCTCTAATGGCACCTTTCTCCTTATTTTTATTATTTTTGTATGCTCTCAAATTTTATTATTGTACAATAAATTTTGTATTGAGTTTCTAGAGAAATTATGCAATTAGATTGGAAGTATATATTTCTTTATACTTTATCTTACTATTATTAATATTTAAGTATATATTTCTTTATATTCATATTTTATTACTTCAAGTATTGTCTCGCGCAGACAAAAGCAAGCACTATATATATATTTTTTCTTTTGTTGTTTTGTTTGCGACGAATTGGAAAGCCTACCAACCCATGTTGTGCTTAGCTGTGGCTCGAATTGGATAAAAAATCTTGAAAATTGAAGAAGCTACCAGGCATAGAGCTAAGATGTATCATGTCGCCCTTTAAGGGGTTTTTTTAAAAGAAAGACTTAAGATTTTTAGAAAATAATTTTTATTGCTGAAGGATATACGAGTAAAAAATAGGCTTAATTAATTATTAGTCTTTTTTATAAGGTTTGTATAAAGAATAGTTTTAATGCCAAGTTTTTTAAAGGTTAAATCTTACTTTTTAAACTAGAGATATTTTTAAGACAATCTTACTTTTCGGTCTTCCATTTATATCATAGCTGCAGTTTCTCTTATTCTGAAAATCCTAACTGTCTCTCATCGATTCTTGTCGTAGCTTTCGTTATCACCGTCGATCATAACTGTCACCGTCGATCATCTCTGTCACTCACAAATCATCGGAGAACGATACACCAAAGAGCAATTTAAAGCAATTTTTATTTCATTCCAATTCAATCAATGCTTCAAGAAATTTATCTAACCACCGGATAATCTCGAAATCAAATATTAGGATTTTTGATTAATTTGCCAAATAACAAAATATCATTGAGATCGTCGACGAACCTTGCATTCTAATTTCGGTTATGGCGATCAGGTGGCCAGAGCTGCAAGAAGAGTAGGACGGTTTTTGAAGTGTTGTGAGAGGTCGATGTAGATGTGTTAGGGTTGCAGGATGTGAAGGCGGAGGAAGAGAAAAGAACGCTGTCGACCTCTGTGCATTTAACTAAGAAAATGACAGCAAAATCAATTTCAAAACATAACCAAGAACCTCAGTTCCTTTTTTGCAACGCGATTCTTGTGCAATTCTCGAAAGAGCAGTGTGATTTTTTTTTCTTTCTTTTTGGTAGTTTTACATGAATTATGGTAAAAACAAAGTCCAATGTTTTTGCTTGTAACCGAGAAATTCGAAAATAGTCTAATACAATTTCTCAGTTAGTTTGGGATCTTATAAAGGGAACCATTTGATACTGTGAAATTTTTTAATATCAATTCCGAAGGCAAAGAAATGCACAAAGTGATACTGTGAAATTTCTCAGTATCATTTAAAAAACAAATTTCTCAGCATTCATTCAATGGCCTTCTCTTCGAAATTGAGCAACTGAAGCTTTGGTAGTTTGAAATTTGAATTTAACTAACATATCTTCAATACAATTTTAAAAATTCGTTAATTACGAAGAAAGAACTCTCATTTTGAAATTGGGAGATTTTCGTTTTGTTAAAAAATCTCACTAATCTTCAAAATAGTTGAACTTGTCGACGGTTAATGATGAAAGAGGAGCAGTCAGCTGTAGATGTGAGGTCATTAATGGTTAGTGCTATAAAGGGTGGCAGCGAGGGTTTAGGGTTTCGACCAAGGTGGCTAGAGTTTCAGCGAGAGAGGGGAATGCAAAGATCAAAAAGGAGAGGAAAAGGGCTAGGGTTTCAGTGGCTAGGGTTTCGTTGATGAGGGCACAAGGCGTCAGTAGCGGAGGTGACGACGACTGGTTGTGGCGGTAACGGCAACTGGTGTAGAGTTTTGACAGAGATGGGGACTGGAAGCAGCCACTGGTGTACGGTTTTCGCATAGATGGGGTTTAGGGGCATATTAGGTATAGTAATATAAAATGGGACCTGCTTTTAAAAAACAATCTAAAATAGGAATAATTCTTCTACAAATCTTATATATTGGACCCTATTTAAAAGCCCTAAAATAATATTTGGTATATTAGCTAAAAATAACTCTTGTTTTGATCTGTGTAAAGTCAAAGATGGATTCGAGAGACTTATTATTACGAGTCAGGAAAGTGTTAGATACCTAATTATGCACATTCAGTATTTTTTTGCGTTGTCACTTTTACAATTGATAAACTCATTCTTTTGACAACTATGGTAAGAAAAAAAAACATGTGTATTCTCTAAAAATATAATACACAATTGTGGATAACATAATGCTGAGAGGAAAGAGAATGTTGAGTTATCACACAACTAATCTTGATTCTTGCCCCATTGCATTGCATGCCATACTAAGTCTTCACATCCCAAACTCTCAAACAAACTCTTTTTTCTCACTCAAAAATTACCCCGTATCTTTGATATTTTTTTCTCTCTCTATATTTTTACCCCTTTAATTCAACTCTCCACACATTAATTAAAATTATAAAATTCTTATTTATAGGCAAATCTTAATACCCTAAACCCCATTTAATTATAAAACCCTATACGTATAAGACTTTTTATGAATTCATGACTTCAACCTAATCCAAATGCATGTAAATAAGATTTTAATTACATTCGTTTGCAAAATACTGTTGGGAGAAATATAGCACCATAAGAAACAAGCTCGGTGATTCAGAAAATACATATTTATTAACTTTTATTAATTACAATAAATAGAATTTACAAAGAATGAAATTGTAAAAAATAACATGAACAGAATATCCAATTTGAGTCCTGCAAACGCAATTTCCTTAAGAATGATTCACCGTCTACCGAATGTGTTGTAGGTTTTCTACCGGCGTTATTCTCCCAGGATAAAATGGTTGACTCGAACGTTGGAACGCCACCAAGAATCGGCTAAGAACGTACCTCGTCTGTCATTCTCTCTCTCACAACAGACTATCAGAATTTGTCTCTCTCTTTCTCATCTCACCGTATTCTATATCTTCTCACTTACCTTATATTCTCTGTGTGTATCCAGAATACTACAAGAGTCTTTTTATATAAAATTTCTCTTATGGAGAGTTACACCAGAATTGAATTAGCAATTGAATGGCCAATTCAATTGTTAATTGAATTCTAGTATTGAATCCAATTGAATGGCCTGAATTCAATTGCTAATTGAATTCAAAAAATAAAACCAGTTGAATTTTGGTAACTATGGTTATGTTATTAGATGAAAAATAAGAGTTACTGAAGGATTATGTTGCTGATTTAAATTTGTGTGGAGATTTTTGGAGATGGAAAAATGCAAGGGGAAATATTGAAAAATAAATCGAATTTTAAGCCAAAATTTTCCCTTTTGGCTAATTTAGGAAATGAAAAGAAAATCAGTATATATTAGCAAAAAAAACAAAGGCGTTCTTTATATTTTAGTTATTTGTAATATATTCTGTTTTTTTTACTATTGTCTGCTTCTTGAAATAAATTTCTTCAGCTGTACCCATTTGGGATAAATTTTTTTATAATAGTTTGATCAAAAGATAAAAAAAATTACTAATAATAAAAATAAATAAAATAAAATAAAAAATAAACAATTATCCCCAACAGGATCATTATAATATTATAGAGGTAATTGTAATGAGAGGATTATATAGCAGTTTGGGTCTGTTTGATTGGAGGATTAGAAGCATAGGATTGGAGGGCCATATCCAATTATATGAAAAACCAAGGGGTTGGGTTTTTGATATCCTCTCGTTCCAAATGACTTTTTTTTGTCCCTTTTAAACCCACAAACAACTCTCTACTTAGTTTTTGGTATAAATTAATATTATTTATTTTTTTTAAAAAAGTTTAATTTATACTTAATATATAAAATATTTAGGTTAATCAAGAAAATTAGTTAATCTCATATGAATTCAAATAATAACTTACTAAAATATTATAATAAATGGATTAAGGTTCACCGATGATCTTATCTAATAATCTCTTTTTTTAAATTTTTTTTAATACTTATTCTATCCCCATTTTAGGATAAGAATTTTATTAAAAGAACACCAAAAATAGATTCTACGCGTCATAGCCACCACTGTTAATTTGCAGCTTCTTGCTTCCTTTGTTAATTTTCATTGCTTTCTTTTATTTTTTTTGTTTTTTATTTTATACATTTATATTTTCCTGCATAGTTTATAGATATACACATCTATACACTTTTCATAATATATATATATATATATGTATATATACTATGCAACAATCAATAGCAACTTATTATTTGAGGTTTTTGTTGAGATACTTTGAGGGTATAAATGAAAATTTATTATTTCAATCATCTATCTCTATATTAATATCTATCTATTTTTATACAAAAACAAGTATGGTATATACCTATGAGTAAGAATTATATATCTAGATTCACATTTTATATCCCCCTCTATATTTATTGGTATTTTATATTCGTTATTTTATCTCCAAACAATCAAACATGCCCTTAATGCATTGGAATATCCCCCTTCAATTTTCTTTAATGGTGTGATATTCTACTTTGGATTCTTTCGGTAATTTGGCTTAAAATAGAAGTTTTTGCTTAAAGTAATTGTGACATCCCATTTTATGGACACGTCGAGACATGCGTAGCTATAATTAAGGGAGATATTCTAGCCATGCATTCATAATTACATATGATAAATACTACATCATTAAAGGTTCGAAACTTGTTCAAAATATTTAACGATTACAGTCATCCAGAGAGTTTAACAAAAATTACAAAATGTTCGCGGAGACTGAACAAAAGAAAAAAAAAAAAAAATTCAACGTCTTCAAACGGCGTTGTTGGGATCAGCTGGCTCTTACCACTCACCCTCTTTCTCGAAATCTTCTTCCCTTACAAGCACACCCTTCTCAAAAAGTTCTTCTTCTTCACTTGTGGCACGAATGCCATGAGTCAAAATTCAGTAGTAAAGTTTCTAAACCTTCTAATAAGCTCACAACAAAAAATTCTACAATACATATCGTATAATACCCAATACAAATTAAGGGTAAGGGGATAGACAAATTTGACATTTTCAGCAGGGTAAGTATATATAAGTACAATTATGCAAGTGAGTGATACAAATGAATGCAATGTAAATTCTCAACCCGACATACATTCAGAACCATAACATGAATTCTATACCGGGAATTACAGAGTAAACTTAATGGGAATCTGATCACCAAACTTATTTTTGCCTCGTTGCGAAAGGTAAACGCTCACCTTGTCTTTATGCCTCAGCCGTTTTACTCAATGGAAACGACGTGGGGAAGTCAGTTACAACCTTATACCAAACCCTCCACCCTTATTCCAAGTCCTCTGGCCAAATTATATGCGCACAAAACTCACCTTAAGGACAAGAATGCTTGTTTGGCGTCAATTCAAAGTCTAAATTACCGAAATTAAAAGGCTAGTGACGAACCCATGGTGCCTTACCCCTTTTTCGTAATAACAACTTCCCAAATCATTGCCAACCATGGATGTCCTAGATTAAAAATTACAGAAGGAATGATTTCCACATAACCCGACCCACAATGACAGGCACAAAAAGGACTCCGATAAACCAAGAAGCAAGTGTAGCAATGCTCATGGTATGCAACATAATTCTCGTGTACAACTAATTATAGCATAGCATATAAACATGGTATAACACAAGGTACAACTCACTATGGCATAGAGTTCAAGTATATGAAGTACAAGTTATAATTTATGTGACTTGGATTCATCTTATCAGCATGTTTTCTATTTATCAAATTATAAATCTCATATATCAATCATTCACATAATTCATTCTTAGTCCATATATTCAAGTCCCACAATGTGACACGCTACTCATACACTTAGCTAAATTTGGGTAATTGTTCAAGCGTCAATTTTAAAGTTACAACAGTGTTTTGAGGTATTTAGATATGGAGTTAATTTTTAATTTCTGAACATCAATTAGATAAAAATATTTTTTACAACTTTCATATTTAGCACTAAGGTCAAATCATAGGGCAAAATGGTAATTTATTTTAATTAAGAGAAAACCATTCAGCACTTTACAGAGAAAAATACAGAATTTAGGCCTCTGTTAGCCTCAGTTTTGGGGCATCAATTCAAGGGCTATAAGTCTGATTTTTGAGGAGATTTTAGTTTAAGGTGTCCTTACAAATTTCATGTTTTGTGTTAAGGCTAGTTGTTTGGAACAAGTTGATAATTTTGGTCAATTTATAAAGTGAATTCAGTCAGCAAAAAATGGTTCAGCAGAACCGGTTTACAACAGAGAATGGTCAAGACCTTTTAGGAACCATCCGAGGGTATTTTGGGCTAATTTCTGCTCAATATCTAGTTTAATATGTTAGCTACATTTATCATGAAAATATTTTTGGATTTGGCCATTAAAAACATAGGTTTTTGGTCCCACAAAAATGTGTGACAGAGAGTTCTGTCAATCACTGAATCACAACAGTGACTTTGGGAAGAATTTTGACCTATCAAAATTTCATATTGTTGGCTCATTTTTGGTGAACAGTAAGATAAACATACTATATATAAGTTGTATGTTTTGATCTAAGCTCGGTTCTCACTCTAACCTAGGGTTTTTATGTCTGCAAATCAAAGTGGTCAAAATCTGACACTCTTTGGTAAAAATGTTGTATCTAGAGTTCTACTCAACGAAATCACTTTAAACTAATTTTGTATGAAAGAGAACTTAAAAATCTAGGTATGGACATAAACATCACATTTAGATCATTTATCTACAATTAGTTATGGTGGTTTAAAGTTTAAGGCAGAAAGTTAATATGCCCAGAAAATTAGGTTATTTAGGATTTCGGTAACTTAGCTCATGATGTGTTTAAATTTAATGTATTTTTTTTGCATGCACGTAATGTGTTCATAGATACCAAAGTTTCAGAGCCTATTCAAGCCATAAAACTCAAAAACATGTACATGCAAATACATACTACACTTGATCTCGTATGAACAGCCTCTAATCTATTCACACAACGCCTTTTTGAGTAAAAACTTATTTCTTATTCTTAGAGTTGTTTATAGAGATGGATTGATGATTATTTTATGAGAGAATGGAAGAAGGTTTAAGGGATTTACTTACTTATTTTGAAGACCTAATGGTGGAAGAATGATAGAACTTAGCTTTAAGAGTATCTCCTAGCCTTCTTGGACTCCTTCTCCTTGATTCTTCTCATTTCTTCTTCTTTGTTCACTTGAAACACTTAGAAAATTTTTGGTCTCTCTCTCTCTCTCTCTCACTCTCTTGGCCGAACCAAGTATAGAGAATAGGAAGGCTTGGTGTATTTTTATAGCAAAATGTAATGAAAAAATAATTGTTACATGTTAGCTTTAAATTGAATTTTTCTTAATTCTATTTGATGCATGAGAGGTGAGTTCTTTTTGAGATATACATTTTCAGACCATGGCAGGTGGGAATCGGCTGGGGCTGTTTGGGGAAGCACAAAAGCTGATTTTTTTATTAATATGGGGTTGAAATTGTGTTTTGGTACTCTTTTGTACAAGAAAATACATAAAATATTAATTTTATGTATCTTTTTGGTATCTTAACCTACTAAAATTTATTTTATTAATGTGTTTATAATTAATTTAGTCTTTCCATGAATTATCATAATTTTTCTAGCAATTAATTAAATAAGTACAAAATTTTAAGTCAATTTAAGCTAGTTTGACAAGAATTGACTTTTTGGCTTATTCATTGCGTAAAAATTTTAAATAATAATTTATTTACTTTTATT
>JAULJZ010000023.1:6240192-6266903 GCA_032270985.1 Heliamphora pulchella
CAACCATAAGGTTGGCCTCTACTAATCATCATTGGTTCTTTAATAGAATTTCTCAAATGCATACAAATAAAGAAAATAATGGTAAAGAGGGAACATTCAAAATTAAATATGAAAAATACATAACATATGTACATAACACTCCAAATCAAAACAAATAAAGGGATAAAATCCTAAGTCCTATAGCGTGCAATTTCTAACTAATTGATAAATGGAACACTCCCTCATGCAATATTCATGTATAAAAAAAAATTAATCTATCATGATTTGAATGGAAGAGAAAAAATATGCAAAAAGTTGTTAAAACTACCTAAACATGATTTGTTACAAAAGATAAACTAAATTATCCAAAATATGCTTTCAAGTAAAGAAACTAAAACATGCATTAATGTTAACATGATAAAATAATAAAGGAAATGAGAAATGCAAAAAAAAAAATACATAAAAGGAATTCTAAAAAAGAAAGTTTATAAAAGAAACTTATGCTAAGATGAAAAATGTTAGAAAATGCTTATTAACAAAAGAACAATCTAACTATCTACTTTTGCATTCTTTTAAAAGAGAGAAGAAAATAAAAAAAAAAAAAGAAAGAGAAGAAAATTACTCTTAGAAAAGAAATCTAGTTTAAATGACTTTTTGTGATTTTTGAGTTTAACAAAATAAAAGAATAAAAATGAAATACATATTATAAAAGAAAAATAAAGCTATAGGGAAAGAAAAAGAAAATAGAGTTTTTAAAAGAAAAATGAATACTAACATTAAAAGAAATACTAACAAAGAATAATTAAACTAATCACTAAAAGAGAAAGAAAAGAAAATAGAATATTATAAGGAATTTTAAAGCTAATTAACAAAATGCTAGAGAGGAGAACTACACTACCATTAAAAGAAAAGAAAAAAAATAAAGGAAAAATAAAAGCTAGAAAATGAGCATTTAGCTAAAAGAAAATAAAATAGAACATTAGTATTAATGTTACAAGAAGAGAAATAAAAATGAAATAAAGTGCTAGTAAAAAGAAATTAAACTAACTAAAATGAAAGAAAGAGAATAAATGCTAGAATATTAAAAAGCTATATTGAACTAACTATCACAAAAAGATAAATGCTAGAAATATAGAAAGAAAAGAAAAGAGAAAGAAATACGAAAAGAAATTGAACTAACATTAGAAGAAAAGAAAATAAAATAAAAAGAAAACAAAAAAATAAAGAATAACCAAGCAATTATTAGAAAATGTGAATATAAAATTAACAATTATATTCCCATAACTGTTAGTGCATTGATAATAACAATTAATAATATTGTAAGTTGTAATTGTCAAAATATATTAGCACTTATTTAATGAATTAATTTAAGAAAAAGATAATGTGTATAGTGTGAAAGTGTAAACTAAGCAATTAAAAAAAAGATTAAACTAGATGAAGGAAAGTAAGTAAGAAGCAAGTTTAACTATTCAAATGAAAAAAATACACAAATTAAAATGAATTTAAGCCGATCACTCCAAAAGAGAGAAAATAGAGTTAGAAGGATTGGGGATCCAAACAAGGTATCTAGATTGTCGGAGAATCCTTAAGTCGAGAATGTGCCTCAATGGTCCAATCCTCGGGTGGTGATCCAAGCAAGGCTTCAATGTAGGCGTCGGAGGTTCGGATCTCGGTATTTCGGCAGGGGTTCGGCGTCAGGACTTCAAATTGCTCGGCAACTCAGCGAAGCATCTCTCACTAAACCTCTCACTAATTTTTTGTCATTAAAAACGTATCAGAGGTACGGTATTTATAGAAATTTTCCACCAATAAGATGCTGACATGTTCTGGGACATATCAGGGTTTTTAGAGTTGGCGGCCGCCGGGTATAAACATGGCGGACGCCACATCAAAAGAAGCTTCCAGAAGGGTGATATATGTAATTATACTTGCTTTCACCGGGTAGAAATGCATGAACTGCTGTTTACACGTTTAAACCTTGGTTTATGGGTAAAAGTGATTTTTATGCCTTTTCTTGGTTTTATACATGATTCGGATGTGTTGAGATCCGTGGTTTTCTAAAAGAGCTTTGAAAACGAGGTGTTCTTGTGAAATACATGTTTGTGAAGATTTGGAGCTAACCCTTAGGGTTGAGTCTCAGTTTTGTGAAACTATGTTGTTACATGCTTGTAGATCTCTATGTTGATGGATTAGATCCCTTTTTATATACAGGCGATGTAAAACTGTTTTACTATTTTTCATAGTTAAGCTACGGCTGGGTTTTAAATGTTATCTATAGATGTACTGGGACAATGGGTGTGTTTGTGATGAGTTAGGCTTCCATTGCTCCTCGGTGCAAGTTTAGAAACGTGCGCAAAGTAGGTACTCAGTTCCTTCGGGTTAGTCCCCGTAAATTGAGAGTGGGTGCTCAGCTCCCTCGGGCTCAAGTCCTGTAAATTGAGTGGTTGGGTGCTCAGCTCCCTCGGGCTCAGGTCCCGTAAATTGAGTGGTTGGGTGCTTAGCACCTTCGGGCTTAGGTCCTATAAATTGAGTAGTTACATTGTCGTGACTCCGTATAGAACTTGTCATTACCAAGTGGGCCTTCGGTGGTAACTAGGGTAATGGGCAAGAGTCTATAGTTGTTACCTTGTCTGTATGTGGCAAAGTCGGTACATAGGATCTCATTTTACTGTGATCTCCTCGGTTGTGTGACCCGAGTGGAGGAAAACTATTTTATTATTTTATTTTCCTCGGTTGTGTGTTCCGAGTGGAAAAATAATGTTTTTATTCCGGTTGTGTGATCCGGGTGAACAAAATCAGGTTTTGGTTACTGTTTTACTTTTGCTTTCCCTAAACTGTGGCATGATATCTGTTAGGATTATATGCACAGTTTGAAGGATGAAAATGTGAGTTTTATGAGATAAAACCATTTTGAGGTTCACGTTGGCTTGATAGAAAACTTATGGTTTTTGAGAGAAAAACCCTTTTTGGCTCCTATCGTTGAGCCTGTGTGTGTGTGTAATTGCATAGCCTGTTTTGCAGCTTTGTTGTCTTTTCCTATTGGGCTTCGGCTTATGGTGTGGGATTTTGCTGTCAAAACATTTTCAAGTGACCACGTGGAGTTGACCTAGACGCTTGTGGTGATGGAGAGCTTGCTGTAGTTTTCCTGTTTTCGACATATACTTATACATGTGATGCCTATTTCAAAAGGCTGGTTTTGTACGCCTTTCGGCGATATATTTATTCATGTATGAGTTTGCATGATTTCTGTTTATAAGAGATAAACTTGGGATCTTTATTCAAATGTTCTAATATTTTATAGTTGATGGTGTTCCAACTGCAATTCTTATTTCTCAAATGGGTGTTTTGGTGGGCTTCCGCGTGACCCTGGTGTTTGGGGCGTGACACACTACCCTAACCTGTCCTCACTCAAATTGGTGAAGATGGGCCACATTTGGGAGCTATCAAAGGAGATTCAAGACCTACAAACAAGGAAATCAAGATTTGAACCATCAAGGAGCAAAACTCTTGGTAGCCGAAACCTTGGGAGGAAGAAAGTGATAGAATCTCAAGGCTTTGAGCTAATTGAGGTAGGATTTAGATTTTCTCATATGTTTTATATTGATTTGGGTTGATACTTTGCTCGTATGAATAAAACCTAGTTGATTTCATACTTGATCAACAAATTCATGGACTTGTGTGTGATTAGAATTGGGTTTGATGAAAACAGGAGTTTTGAGAAATGATTTAATCATGATTTTGAACAAGTGTTGTGAGAAAAGAGGTTTATAAGACTTTGGATTCCATGTTTTTTTTTTTATAAAAAATGGGTTTGGATTAGCTTCAAAACTTAGAAAAAAATTTAGTTCTCGGCACAAGACCGCTTGATGGACCGATCGATTGGTCTATCAAGCGGTCAAGAGCTATTCTCGGTATTTTCTGCAGGCCAGACCATTGGATAGACCGATCGATCGGTCTATCGCGCAGTCTGTTTCACTCGTTAACATTTTGTTTTTCAAATTAATGTATCTCTCTCATCCGAACTCCGAATGGGGGAAATGTTATACTCAAATCGAAGCCCCAAAAGTCCTCTTTCCAAGAAGACTATTCTCACAAAAAAATTCTTTTTGTAGGAAAAGTTATGACCAAAATAGTACGGGTATATCAAAATTTCTTAACCATTTTACACCAATTTTTGGCCAAATGTCGTAGAAAATGATATTTTTCATCCTTAATGAACTTTTTATCAAGTTTCTTGATCCATGGGCTATGGATACACCTATATTAATATACTTGGATTGGGTTGCAAGTGTTGTACCGGTTGGTTGGGTTTTATGTTAAAATAAGTTTTCTACATATAACGTTTTTCTTTTAAGAATAAGAAAGGGTATCTGAGGGTTGTGATATGATGTGGTCATCATTTGACATTGCTAAGCATTTAGAAGAGAAACTTGGTTTTCAAACTTGTGTATATGCGTATGATGGGTGCATTCCATTTTCCTTCAAATGATATGATTATAATTGAATTAAAATTTATGTTGATACTTGGTGACATTGAAGTAATGATGTGACCTATGAGAAACGGCATAATGAAATTATTAACTTGAATTGAAACCCTACGATTGAATATGGAATATGCATAATGAGGGGCTGTGGTCTTGCGGTGAAAGCCCACGAAGGTTCATACATAATGAGGGGCTGCGGTCTTGCAGTGAAAGCCCGCGAAGGTTTACATTCTGATAATAATGAACCGGATGGATTGATGTGGATTAAGTTGGCCTGGCGGGTCCGCGGTAAAAAACCGAAAACTTGGGCAAGATGGGGACCACGTGCCCACGGGTTAGCTGCCGAAACGTGGTGTTGCGTTGTAGTGAGTTATAGAGCTATTTATTAACCAATGGCTTCGCGTAGCTTATTGGAATAATAGGGAGGGGTTTCTATAAGCTGCATCCGACGCCGGTTCATTATTGTGATAGGTTTTGTGATAAATCAGATATAAAAATATGATATGATTTTTGTGAAAACCGGATAATGAGATAATAATATGGGTAAAATGTGAAAGAACAGAATGTTTTGAAAAAAGCTTGTAGAATTAATGAATTGGCGTGCGTGGGTGTGTGTGTGGGAGTAAATAATAAACTGATGAAACTTGCATCTTTATTTCGGTTGCACCCATGACATCTCACGAATCATGCATTACATGTGAGTTAATTTTTATCCTACGAGTTTCGGCTCATGTATATATGTCAAACACATTTCAGGTTCCGAAGAGTGGGGTGATGTCAAAGCTATGGATGTTTTTGAAAAGAACAAGGAATGGAAGACATGATTTCTTTGTTTCTTCATTTTGTTGTATATAAGATAATGAAAGGGATGTATTGAAAATGATGGTTAATATTGAATGTATGTTATCTCAAACCCTTTGCGATGAATTTGGAAATGAAATTTTGAAACTTGGTTTCTGTTTAACCTTTGAATGATATGTACTATGTATAACATTTTCTTATGTCTCAGGGTTTTACCTGTGGATAGAATTTATGTGTGGCATGTTTCGGGTTTAGTTCAAGGACCCGGGTTTGGGTCGTGATAGAATGGTATCAGAGCCCTAGGTTTGAATACCTAGGAGCTGTGGGAATAATGATGATCTGTAGGTGTGACTTTTTTTATGAGATTAGGCACCACTACACGGCATGAATTGTGTGCTTGCATGGGTTTGTGATTGCATTATTTTGGGCATGTTATGTGTTTATATGAGCATGGAGGGTTGAGTCTTAGGGGGATGTGGCATGCCATTTGGCGTCCAGTCAACTACTTTGGGGTTCGAAATAAAAAAGTGTTTGGTCGACGTTCTTTCTACGAGAAATCTGAATTAGTTACCTAGATTATCGCGTTACTCTAAGGCTTTCCCTCGGTATGTGAATATGTGTTGATGTGATGTGACTAGGTGGTGAGTAGCGCGTAGCTCGGCTTTAGAAGGTTAAGTTGAGTTTCACCTAGTTCGGAGTTAAGATATCCTCGTTATATGAGCTATGTTCGTGGGGCTCGGATGAGTTGTGGTCCAGGTAGTAGTGTGGGTCGTGGAAGTGAGACCTGGTGGTCAATAATCGTGGTTGGTGTATGCCCGTGAGATGAGCATTGAGTGTTTAGTGTGTATTGTGCTACCAGTAGCCTAACAAATGAGTATGGTAGGGTATTTGAAACCTCTTGGAGGTTGTTTGTTGTAGTTGGATATGAGGTGTGGCCTTGGATGCGTTGAGAATTATGTATGTCATGAGCCGTACAATGTCTTGAGCCGTGCTATGTCATAAGTCGTGTGGCTCGAGATTGGGTATGGATGGGAGCATGGTAGACGGGAGCGTAATAATCTCCAGCCTAAGGTATGTTAGAAAGTCTGAGCTTAGGCGGTGTTTGGGAATGTCTCTTACCATGAGGGGTGTTGTTAGTAACCACAGTGGTATCTTATGGTTTTGAAGGCCAGTTTGATGATCCTTGTGCTTTCCTCGTGCTGTGGTGTTGAATCTTGTTTCTTAATAGAAGTCAAAAGTGTATGAGGAATGAGTAGGTGGATTAAAGATGTTGTCAATGGATCGGTTAACGAGTGATGTGCATATACGTATGATGAGATGTACGTTGGAGGTGGATGTGATTTAACGAGCAATGGTTTGAGGTTATTCAAAAATTTTCTCGAAATAGAGGTTTGTGGCTTGATTTGTTGTTCTCATAATTGGAAGATAATGTGGAATACATGGTTTTCGGTGAGAATGTGAGTGTGAGTACATGACATTTGTGGGGCAAGTGATAGATGTTAGTGAAGCTGACTCGATCGTCTTTGGATGACGTGTCTGTGTGAGGAGATCCCATGAAGAGATGTTGTTGGTAGTGTGTGACCTGGCATAAGATCTAAAAGATGGTGATGTTGTCTTACCCTTTGGGGCGAGTGACAGGTTGGCGTTGTTTAGTCTGGAGTCGGTAGGCAAGGTTTATTTGTCTATGTTATATGTAGTCGCCTTTATGTTTGAATAGCTATGTACTGGTGGTATTCGTATAGTGACATAAGAGATGGGTGTTCTCGATTGAGCATTTGTGTTTTCTGGTGGCTGTACCGGAGCCACAAGCAAAAGACTGTGGCGTGGCTTTTACCTACCCATCTGGTTGTTACCTACCTGTAGAAAATTGAGTTGATGTGCTGTAACTCTGTGAGGAGATGTCCTAAAGTGATGCGAATATATGTGATGTTGTCGTTGGTGGTTAATTGATGAGGGTCATATGGACGTGTGTGATGTATCGTTGGGATGTGAAGGAGTGGGCGACCATTAATGTGATTGGGTAGAGATCTAAGTGTGAAGACTTAGTGGGATGAATGATATAACCAGTGTTTAATGGTGGCCCTAAGAGGTAGTGATGTTGAGTGAGAGCGTAGAACCGCACGACTCGTGGTCTTCCTAGCGGGAGAGATGTTTTGTGGTTGGTTGAACAGTGTGATTGCTCTTCCTTAGTGAGAATAAAACGTTGGGTTTGTATAAGTGTGGTTGTATTCACCGTAGTTCCTTGAAGAGCCCGTTTGCTTTTCCCTATAAACCTGAGCATTTTGAGTGACGTTTCTGGAAGGGTCACCTGATTTGTATGAAGGGTTGATAGCTTCAACTCTCGTGAGATCCTTAAGGGAGTTCGGTGATTAAGTTGTTTACGGGGTGAGATTCTCGAGTGTCAGTTCTGTGGGATTCATACGAGAATGCAGGTCTGCAGCTTCGTCGTTATCCTCATGATTAGGAGATCATGTTTGGGAACCGTGCCAGGTGTATGAGGTTTGAAAGGACCATAGGAGGGTTCGGTTGTGTGGTTAGCTTAGTACTGAGATGGTGTATCCTGAGTGGGATAAGTATGGAAGTTGTTTATGTTTGACCTTAGGGTCAGAGGTGGGTAAGTTGTTTACCTATGGGAACGAAGTGTAGAGTAATAAGATTCAACATTTTACCGTGTGGTTTGGATGGCCTGAGGTAATAGGTGAGAAACCGTGGGTTAAGATGTCTACAATGGATATGTACCTCGGAGCGAGAATTTAGGAACCGTCTGTATGATCGCGGAAGTCATTATTACCTTGGGATGAAAGGTTTCAGGATTAGATTTCCTTTTGTTTGGTGTTGTGCGCTTTCTACGTAAGTTGCTTGGACAGTGGGCTTAAGGCGGTGATATAGCCGTGATTTGCCTAATGGAAGTTAGGTCATTGAAGTGCAACCTTGTTAAGTGAGGTCTTAGTGCGATGGGAATGTTGGTGTTTTGTTTCTGTGTGACTGATGATGAGTTTGTAGTCCTTTGGGATGTGTAGTATGAGGTATGAGGGTCGATGATGTTCGTATGTGTGCAAATGAGGTCTGAGAGTTGATAGTTTAGCGTGGCGGGTGATCTGAGTAGCATGGTCGAGGTCGACAGCAGTTGTGTGACTATGGTCAATACAACTTCAAGGTGAGATTTACAAGAGTACGTTAAGGTTGGATCATGGTTTTTGATTAACCGTTTCTTTCTTAAGGAGAAGATACAGTTATCTCGTGAACAGTTATGGTGTACGGGTTTTTTCATCTTGGTGAGGTGTAACTGTTAGGACCGTTGGTTGACTCTTGGTTTGGCTATTATGGGAAAATGGGAGTCCTCGTAGATTAGTGTCCGTGATGTGACCCGTGAGTTGTCTTAAGAAATGGACACTATCGGAATCAGGTGGTTGGAGGGCCGAGTTCCTCGTGGGTTCTTTGTAGAGTTGTGTTCCCTTGGAAGATTGGGTTAGTAGACCAGGAATGTTTGTCCTTGTTAACGAAGAAGTTAGTGTCGAGGCATAGAATCCCTTTCTTCACTGATTAACCAAGAATCGTTAGCCGTGGTGTGCAGCTTGTTCTTGGTTGATTCCTTGCGGCTGGAATATTTACTTGGTGGATTTGATAGGCTCTTGTGAGTCTGGAATTGTGTTCTGTTTGAAGCTTTGGATTTCTCAAAAATTTTAATGTGTGATGAGTGGTTCTACCATTTGAAGGGAAGACGTGAATGTGCATGATGATGTCGATGAGTGGGGTCATGTAAATACGGAAGATCATAAATTATCGAGTTTGAGGTGTTGTAGACTCGAGAGACTGATGGGTAAATTGAAGGCGTCATGACAAGGGATGTGATTCCGTCTGTATAAGTAAGTGATTACCGATGAAGCATTTGATTCATGAGGTGCGCTTAATCCTAGTGACTCATAGAGTTCAGGTGGCTGTGTTAGTGTTGATGGTTGAAGGATTCAAGTAATGTCGTACAAGTAGTGATATGATTTTAAGTTTGTGGTAGTTAATTGACCGTAAGGGCATGGGTGATTTTTGGAGTAACACGAGTAACCCTTGTGAACAACGTCAAAATTTAGCAACATGTGTTGGGGTTAGGAGAGTAGTCCTCGGTGTGCGTTGGGAAAACTCTAATGGTGATAGTTCTTGTGTGTTAGGTTTGATTTTTAGTCCAGATTGAGGATGTTTACTCTCCAAAAATGTGTATATGGTATGATATGATGGTTATGGAGGGATAGCTGGTGACTAATGTAAAAGACGTTGCCTTCAATCTTGGTATTGGATTTAGCCTGGTGTAGTGACCCGACCCGCTTGAATTCAAAGCATTTAAGTGATGATTTTGGGTAAGAATTGACATCACATCAAATAATGGTAAATAGATGATTCTGATAGCTGTGAGGTGTTAGTATTCTAAAGTTAAGTCTGATGCCACCTCTGGGAACAAAATCCCATATAAAACGAACGATTAGCTAATTATGTGGACATATATTAAGATTAAAGGAAAGTTTGGTGTGGCTTGAGACGAATTTTGGGGACAAAATTCCTAAATTGTAAGGACCGGATACGCGTTTATTTTGTGCTTACATGTCCTTGGTTAAGTGAAGAGACGAAATTAATTTTGGACGTGGGCGTTATAAAATTTTGTTTGTTAACGGTTAACTTACTGATATGTGAAAGTGTAATTGACATATAGGATGATAAATGACAATACTTTGTGGCAAAGTGTAGCTTATTAATTTAAACTCTTGGAATATGGGTTTAAAAATTTAGTTGTAAATGTGGGATTAAATTAAGAGGTTAATGGGATTAAATTAGAGTGAAATGGATCATGAGAGTTAAAGTTAGAAAGAAAAAGGAGGAAATCATAATAAGCAAGCCAAACATGGTCCTTTGGCCATTCTAGAGTTTCGTAGAGAAATGGGAGAGAGAGAGATATAAAGCAAGGGTCCCACCCTCATCCCTCATCCACGCCACCCTCACTCTTCATTTTCTTCTCTTCCTCTTCTCTTATTCTCTTGGAAAATGTAGGAGAAAACCCACTATGTGAGATCCGGACTTGTCTCTTTTGAGATCTTTATATATGATGATGTGTTTCTTTCCATATATGTATCTCTGTGTTGCATGGATTAAGTTTTCGTTGTAGAACAACATGTTTTGTATAGGTACTATACGTGTTAAGCATGCGGGGGTTCAGTTATGGTTGCCTTTTTCAGTTTTCTCTCCCAGCGACAACCTCTCGAGCATTGGGGAGCTCGCTCGAGCGGGCTAGTAGCAGAGTGTTGGTCTGAGATGTGCCCGCTCGAGCGGTGGGCGTGCGCTCGAGCGGGTAGTAGCAGAGTGTGGCTCGGAGTGGGGTCCGCTCGAGCGATGCTTAGGCGCTCGAGCGGTGGTGTGGCCGAACCTATGTCAGCAAGGGGTTCGCTCGAGCGAGGCTTGTGCGCTCGAGCGGTGGGTCCTGGGCGCGAAAAGCTATAAAGACAACAAATTATCTTTTTGAGATCTAAAATATCCTTTTCAACTAAATGTCTTTCTCTCTTTCTTTTCTTTACCTTCTCTCTAGTTTTCGGGTGGCCCGGGGGTTAGTTTTTCGCAGTTGGACAACAGATCCTTGTTGTCGGTGACGTGGACTTCACATCCATCCAGACGGATTCTTGTTCCGACGAGGTTGGATTTTGAGACGTCGAGCTTTTAGCTCTTTGAGGTAGGATTCTAGACCTACAGCTGTTAAAAGGGTGATATATGTAATTATACTTGCTTTCACCGGGTTGAAATGCATGAACTGCAATTTACATGTTTAAACCTTGGTTTATGGGTAAAAGTAGGTTTTATACATTTTCTTAGTTTTATACATGATTCGGATGTGTTGAGATTCGTGGTTTTCAAAAGGAGCTTTGAAAACGAGGTGTTCTTGTGAAAAACATGTTTGTGGAGATTTGGAGCTAACCCTTGGGGTTAAGTCTCAGTTTTGTGAAACTATGTTGTTACATGCTTGTAGATCTCCATGTTGATGGATAGGATCCCTTTTTATATACATGCGATGCAAAACTATTTTACTATTTTTCGTAGTTAAGTTACGGCTGGGTTTTAAATGTTATCTATAGATGTACCGAGACAATGGGTGTGTTTGTGATGAGTTGGGCTTCCATTACTCCTCGGTGCAAGTCTAGAAATATGGGCAGAGTAGGTACTCAGTTCTTTCGGGTTAGTCCCAATAAATTGAGGGTGGGTGCTCAGCTCCGTCGGGCTCAGGTCCCCTAAATTGAGTGGTTGGGTGCTCAGCTCCCTCGGGGTTAGGTCCCATAAATTGAGTGGTTACATTGTCGTGACTCCGTATAGAACTTGTCATTATCAAGTGGGCCTTAAGTGGTAACTAGGGTAATGGGCAAGAGTCTATAGTTGTTACCTTGTCTGTGTGTGGCAAAGTCGATACATAGGATCTCATTTTACTGTGATCTCCTCGGTTTTGTGACCCGAGTGGAGGAAAACTGTTTTATTATTTTATTTTTCTTGGTTGTGTGTTTCGAGTGGAAAAATAATGTTTTGATTCCGGTTGTGTGATCCGGGTGAACAAAATCAGGTTTTGGTTACTGTTTTACTTTTACTTTCCCTTAACTGCGGCATGATATCTGTCAGGATTATATGCATAGTTTGAAGGATGAAAATGTGAGTTTTATGAGATAAAACCGTTTTGTGGTTCGGTTTGGCTTGATAGAAAACTTGTGATTTTTGAGAGAAAAACCCTTTTTGGCTCCTATGGTTGAGCCTGTGTGTGTGTAATTGCATACCTTGCTTTATAGCTTTATTGTCTTTTCCTATTGGGTTTTGGCTCACGGTATGGGATTTTACTGTC
Organism: Heliamphora pulchella; assembly: GCA_032270985.1. Classification (NCBI taxonomy): domain Eukaryota; kingdom Viridiplantae; phylum Streptophyta; class Magnoliopsida; order Ericales; family Sarraceniaceae; genus Heliamphora; species Heliamphora pulchella. The sequence continues at coordinate 6,252,313 of JAULJZ010000023.1, forward strand.
AAAACATTTTCAGGTGACCACGTGGAGTTGACCTAGAGGCTTGTGGTGATGGAGAGCTTGCTGCAATTTTCTTGTTTTGGACATGTACTTATACATGTGATGCTTGTTTCAGAAAGCTGGTTTTGTACGCCTTTCGGTTATATATTTATTCATGTAAGAGTTTGCATGATTTCTGTTTATGAGAGATAAACTTGGGATCTTTATCCAATTGTTGTAATATTTTATAGTTGATGGTGTTCCAACTACAATTCTTATTTTCTCAAATGGGTGTTTTGGTAAGCTTTCGCGTGACCTTGGTGTTTGGGGCGTGACAACTTGGTATCTGAGCTCTGGGTTTGTATACCTATGAGCCATGGAAAAGATGGTACATCACCTTGTAAGGATGTATGTGTGCTTGATTGTATATGTTCAAGTGTTTACTTACATACGCATGATAGCCTGTTTAGCATGATAGATGCGTATATGTGGGTATGGAGGGTGGACCTTAGGATTGATTAGTCTTGCCTCTGGGCAATTGGATTGACAAACTTGGGAGCCAAGTTAGAGACGTGTTTCGCAGACGTGATTTTTAGGTATGAATCTGAGTAGGTTGTTCAGATGGACGAGTCTTTCTTGTTGGTTCTCATCGGTATGTGAGATATGTGATGACCTGATCTAAGTGGCTATGTGCTAGCATGCTTATATGTGGTCTGTCTTTTACATTAGCAATACTATGTTGTAGGAATGCTTATCCTGCTATATTGCTTTCGTATAGAATTATGTCAACGCAGGGAGGACGAGGCCGAGGTCGAGGCCGTGGCCGTGGTTCTGGCCGAAGGGACGTTCCAGTCCCAGATGTTGGGGATGCTGATGCACCCCAAGGATCGGTTGGCGAGGGAGATTTGTTGTGTGAGATGGTCGGCTCCATCCGGCAATTAGTTGAGGCTACTAGGGGAAGGAAGAGTGTACCCGAGCCGAGGGCGACGGTCACAATGCGTGAATTTTGCCATCTGGACCCTCCTACCTTTCTTGGGGATCCCAACCCCACGTTGCCACTGAGTGGCTAGAGCTGGTTACCAGAATTATGTGCCACCTTCCAGTTGAGAGGAAGTGCTCATATGTGGTGGAAGTTCGCTAAGACCATAGTAGCAGCCACTTGAGAGGCCTTCACGAAGGTATTTCTGGAGAAATACTTTCCAGCGACACTGAGGGATCCCTACAGAGAGGATTTTTTATTTCTGACTCAGGGGACAATGAAAGTGATTGAGTATGAGGCTGAGTTTATTAGTCTGTCTCGGTTTGTACAGGAGATTGTGCCAACTGATGAGTTTCGTGCGAAGCGGTTCGAGAGGGGTTTGAGGCCTGCTATTAGAGATAGAGTGGCAGCATTTCAGATGCAGGTCTTCACAGATTTGGTACAGATGGCCATGAAAGTGGAGGACACTCTGAATGAGATGTGCAGAGACAGGGACAATCGAGGTCAGCAAGGAGGAGAACGTACACAGTTTCAGGGGCGTAGAGAGAACAAGCGCCAACGGACATCTGGTCCGCATTCACATCTAGTGGGGTCGTATTCTCTACAGTCTTCTGCATTCTTACCTCCCGTGGCTTCAATGGGAAGGTCGGAGTAGAGGAGGGAATCTATTTGTTTTAGATGCCAGCGGCCAGGGCATCGTGTAGAGGAGTGTCGGAGTCCGACGTCGATTCAGTTGCAGTCGCAGGCGCAAGGGAGGGGACCAATTGTGTGTTTTGAGTGTGCCCAATCTGGGCAAATCAGGAGGGACTGTCCCAGAGGAGGGAGCATGCGGAGTACAGCTGGAGCACCTGTTACTCCATCTGTACAGGGACGTCAGCTATCTCGGTTCGTTGAAGGAGGCGCATCAGTATGGTCAGGCAGACAGTCGATAGTCCAGCGCCACAGTGGGTAAGCCAGAGCTTATGTTCTTGCAGATCCCAGTTCGTCCAGAGCACTGGTCGTGCCCGATGCTGCTGCTACCACTTCCATGATTAGAGGTACTCTTCTAGTCTTTAGATCATGGGCCAGTGTCCTCATAGACACCGGAGCATCACATTCGTTTATATCATCTGCATTTGCATCTTTTTTGGGGTTGGAAATAGACTAGTTGGGTGGCACTATGAGTGTAGAGACCCCAGTCAGTGGAAGTGTGAACTTAAGTCTTGTTTGTAGATCTTGTGTGTTGGAGGTCGCCAGTCGTTATTTAGAGTTTGACCTTATTATTCTAGACATGACCACGTTTGATGTCATCCTAGGAATGGATTGACTAACCACCTATTGCGCCTTCATCGATTGCGATCGACGTAGGGTAACGATTTGTACACCGACGAGCGATTGTTTCTGTTTTGTGGGAGACCGGGATGAGGGTTTGATGACTATGCCGGGTGTTGTGCGGAACCAGGGCAACCTGGGTTTCCTCTTTTCAGCCCTCACGTTGGACGAGGAGGTTAGGATTCAGGGAGAGCTACCTCTGGTGGTTTGAGACTATCCAGGTGTCTTTCCAGAAGATCTGTTTGAGTTGCCACAGAGCCTTGAGGTCGAGTTCTCCATTGATCTAGTTCCCAGAGCTGCTCCCATATCTTTACCATCCTATCATTTTGCACCTGCTGAGTTGTGTGAACTCAAGGTACAGCTTCAAGAGTTACTGGACAAAGGGTTTATACGTCCGAGTACTTCGCCGTGGGGAGCTCCTGCTCTTTTTGCAAAGAAGAAGGATGAATCCTTGTGTTTGTGTATCGACTACCGAAAGCTGAATCAGGTAACGGTGAAGAACAAGTATCCTATGCCAAGGATATATGATTTGTTTGATCAGTTGAAGGGGTCGAGCTGCTTCTCAAAGATTGACTTGAGATCGGGGTACCACCAGTTGAGGATTAAGGACGAGGACATAGCAAAGACTGCTTTTTGAACTCGCTATGGTCGCTACTAGTTTCTAGTTATGCCGTTCAGTCTGATGAACGCGCCAGCTATGTTCATGAGTTTGATGTATCGATTCTTCCATCAGTATTTGGACAGTTTTGTAGTAGTGTTTGTGGATGATATTCCGATATATTCACCCATTAGGGAGACACATGAGGATCACCTGCGGACTGTGCTACAGACTTTGAGAGAGCATCGCCTATATGCGAAGTTTGAGAAGTGCGAGTTCTGGATGTCCGAGGTGAGGTTTTTGGGACACGTCGTGTTGTTAGACAGGGTGTCAGTAGATTTGTCAAAGATAGATGCGGTGACAGGTTGGGAGCGATCGAAGAACGTTTTTGAGATTCATAGTTTTCTGGACTTAGCAGGGTACTATCGGTGGTTCGTAAAGAATTTTGCCAGACTTTCTGCACCGATGACACGTCTGACGCGAAAGGGAGTTGTGTTCGCTTGGAGTGAGTCCTGTGAGTCAGCATTCCAGGAGTTGGAGATGAGGTTGACTAGCGCGCCAGTGTTGATCATTCCAGAGCGAGGCCTGGGGTATACAGTATATTGTGACGCTTCACATGACGGTTTGGGCTGTGTCCTGATGCAGGAAGGAAATGTTGTAGCCTATGGTTCTCAATAATTGAAGATGCCTGAGAAGAACTATCCGACACATGATTTGGAGTTGGCAGCAGTGGTTTTTGCCCTAAAGACATGGCCTCACTATCTTTATGGTGAGCATTTCAAGGTTTTTTTCCGATCACAAGAGCTTAAAATACTTGTTTTCGTAGAAAGATTTGAACTTGCGCTAGCGATGATGGATGGAGATGTTGGAGGACTATGATTTTGATTTCCAGTATCATCTAGGGAAGGCCAACATTGTGGCAGACGCTCTTAGTAGGAGATCTTACGGGTCATTAGCTTCTGTAGCTATACATGAGTGGGATATGCTTAGGGATGTTGGGGAGTTTGATTTGTGTCTTGGAGAGACAGCGACGGGCGCTACCTTGTTCTTAGTAGTTACTTGACCAGCATTGATAGCACATGTGCTAAAGGTCCAGCAGATGGACCAAGAGGCTCAGATGATACGAGACCGTGTCGCTAGTGGAGAGGATACAGCAGGATGGGTTGTGGGATCAGATCTGAGTCTAAGATTAGCAGGGAGGTTGTTTGTGCCAGAGTTATGTCATGCGGACATACTACGTGAGTGTCATCATTCTCGCCTTGCTGTACATCCAGGAGGTACGAAGATGTACCATGACTTACATCATCAGTTTTATTGGACAAGAATGAAGTAGGATGTGCTTCAGTTTGTTTCTCGGCGCCTTACCTGTCAACAAGTAAAGACGGAGCACCAGAAGCCGGGCAGATTGTTACAACCGTTACCAGTGTTTGAATGGAAGTGGGAGAACGTTACGATGGACTTTGTGTCAGGACTTCCTTGCTCACCTAGGGGATACGACTCCGTGTGGGTTGTGGTCGATAGGTTGACAAAGTCTGCAAACTTTCTCTCCATCCGCGTGAAGGATTCGGTGGAAAGACTGAGTCAGTTGTATGTCAGAGAGATAGTCCGATTGCATGGAGTGCCAGTGTCTATTGTTTCTGATAAAGACCCGCACTTCACATCGCGCTTTTGGCAGAGTCTTCAGGAGGCTTTGGGGACGAACTTGATGTTCAGTACTGCTTTTCACCCCCAGATGAATGGTCAGTCTGAGAGGACTACACAGAGTCTGGAGGATATGCTGAGGGCTTATGTTCTAGACTTCAGAGGTTCTTGGGAGAATCATCTACCGTTGGTAGATTTTGCATATAACAACAGCTATCCGTCCAGTATTGGGATGGCACCGTATGAGGCTTTGTATGGAAGATCGTGTAGATCACCAGTATGTTAGATAGATGTGGGAGAAAGCACAATCTTAGGACCCGACATGGTGCGAGAGACGACGGAGAAGATTGCAGTGATATGTTAGCATCTTCAGATAGCGCAGAGTCGTTAGAAAAGTTGTGAAGATTAGAGGAGAAGACCTTTGGAGTTTTCTGTGGGAGATCATGTGTTTATGAAGGTCTCGCCACGTAGAGGTTTGATGAGGTTCGGTTGTAGCGGGAAGCTATCGCCGCGCTTTATTGGACCTTTTGAGATTCTAGAAAGAGTTGGAGAAGTTGCTTATCATTTAGCTTTGCCACCTCAGTTAGCATCTGTGCATAACATGTTCCACGCTTCTATGCTACGGAGGTACGAGCCTGATCCTTCCCATATGTTAGATTGGGCTGAGCGGCGGGTTGATGAGGATGCCACTTATGAAGAGCATCCAGTGAAGATTCTTGATACAAAGGAGCAGGTGTTGCGGGGAAGGATAATTGCTTATGTCAAGGTTCTGTGGCTTTATCGCAGGGTTGAAGAAGCGACATGGGAGCTCGAGTCTGGGATGCGTGCTAGATACCCAGACATGTTTACCTCGTGACGTTGTTGCGAATTTCGAGAGCAAAATTCTTTAAGGGGGGAGAGTTGTGAGATCCGGACCTGTCTCTTTTGAGATCTTTATTTATGATGATGAGTTTCTTTCCATATATGTATCTCTGTGTTGCATGGATTATGTTTCCATTGTAGAACAACATGTTTTGTATAGGTGCTATACACATGCGGGGGTTCGGTTATGGTTGCCTTTTTCAGTTTTCTCTCCCAGCGACAACTGCTCGAGCAGTGGGGAGCTCGCTCGAGTGGGCTACTGGCAGAGTGTTAGTCCGAGATGTGGCCGCTCGAGCGGTGCTTAGGCGCTCGAGCGGTGGTGTGGCACGTCCTATGTTGGAAAGGTGTCCGCTCGAGCGGTGCTTGGGCGCTCGAGCGGTGGTGTGGCACGACCTATGTTGGCAAGGTGTCCGCTCGAGCGGTGCTTGGGCGCTCGAGTGGTGGGTCCTGGGCGAGAAAAGCTATAAAGAGAACAAATTATCTTTTTGAGATCTAAAATATTCTTTTCAACCAAATCTCTTTATCTTTTCCTTTTCTCTACCTTCTCTCTAGCTTTTGGGTGGCTCGGGGGTTAGTTTTTCGCAATTGGACAGCAGATCCTTGTTGTCGGCGACGTGGGCTTCACATCCATCCAGACGGATTCTTGTTCCGACGAGGTTGGATTTTGAGGCGTCGAGCTTTTAGCTCTTTGAGGTAGGATTCTAGACCTACAGCTGTTAAAAGGGTGATATATGTAATTATACTTACTTTCACCGGGTAGAAATGCATGAACTGCTGTTTACATGTTTAAACCTTGGTTTATGGGTAAAAGTGAGCTTTATGCCTTTTCTTGGTTTTATACATGATTCGGATGTTTTGAGATCCGTGATTTTCAAAAAGAACTTTGAAAACGAGGTGTTCTTGTGAAAAACATCTTTGTGGAGATTTGGAGCTAACCCTTGGGGTTAAGTCTCAGTTTTGTGAAACTATGTTGTTACATGCTTGTAGATCTCCATGTTGATGGATTGGATCCCTTTTTATATACATGCGATGTAAAACTATTTTACTGTTTTTCGTAGTTAAGTTACGGCTGAGTTTTAAATGTTATCTATAGATTTACCGGGATAATGGGTGTGTTTGTGATGAGTTGGGCTTCCATTGCTCCTCGGTGCAAGTCCGAAATGTGCGCAGAGTAGGTACTCAGTTCTTTCGGGTTAGTCCCAATAAATTGAGGGTGGGTGCTCAGTTCCCTCGGGCTCAGGTTCCGTAAATTGAGTGGTTGGGTGCTCAGCTCCCTCGGGCTCAGGTCCCATAAATTGAGTGGTTACATTGTCGTGACCCCGTATAGAACTTGTCATTACCAAGTGGGCCTTCAGTGGTAACTAGGGTAATGGGCAAGAGTCTATAGTTGTTACCTTGTCTGTGTGTGGCAGAGTCGATACATAGGATCTCATTTTACTGTGATCTCCTCGGTTGTGTGACCCGAGTGGAGGAAAACTGTTTTATTATTTTATTTTCCTTAGTTGTGTGTTTCGAGTGGGAAAATAATATTTTGATTCCGGTTGTGTGATCCGAGTGAACAAAATTAGGTTTTGGTTACTGTTTTACTTTTACTTTTCCTTAACTGTGGCATGATATCTGTCAGGATTATATGCATAGTTTGAAGGATGAAAATGTGGGTTTTATGAGATAAAACCGTTTTGAGGTTCGCGTTGGCTTGATAGAAAACATGTAGTTTTTAAGAGAAAAACCCTTTTTGGCTTCTATGGTTGAGCATGTGTGTGTGTGTAATTGCATAGCCTATTTTACAGCTTTATTGTCTTTTCCTATTAGGCTTCGGCTCACGGTGTGGGATTTTGCTGTCAAAACATTTTCAGGTGACCACGTGGAGTTGACCTAGAGGCTTGTGGTGATGGAGAGCTTGCTGTAGTTTTCCTGTTTTGGACATGTACTTATACATGTGATGCCTGTTTCAGAATGCTGATTTTGTACGCCTTTCGACGATATATTTATTCATGTATGAGTTTGCAAGATTTCTGTTTATGAGAGATAAACTTGGGATCTTTATCCAAATGTTGTAATATTTTATAGTTGATGGTGTTCCAACTGCAATTCTTATTTTCTCAAATGGGTGTTTTGGTGGGCTTTCGTGTAACCCTGGTGTTTAAGGCGTGACACACTACCCTAACCTTTCCCCACTCAAATTGGTGAAGCTAGGCCACATTTGGGAGCTATCAAAGGATATTTAAGACTTACAAACAAGGAAATCAAGATTTGAACCATCAAGGAGCAAAACTCCAAGTAGCTGAAACCCTAGGAGGAAGAAAGTGCTGGAATCTCAAGGCTTTGAGCTAATTGAGGTAAGATTTAGATTTTCTCATATGTTTTATATTGATTTAGGTTGATACTTTGTTTGTATGAATAAAACCTAGTTGATTTCATACTTGATCAACAAATTCATTGACTTGTGTGTGATTTGAATTGTGTTTGATGAAAATAGGAGTTTTGAGAAATGATTTAATCATGATTTTGAAGAAGTGTTGTGGGAAAAGTGGTTTATAAGACTTTGGATTCCATGTTTTTGTATAAAAAATGGGTTTGGATTAGCTTCAAAACCTAGAAAATAATCAATTCTCAGTGCAAGAGCACTTGATGGATAGATCGATCGGTCTATCAAGCGGTCAAGAGCTATTCTCGGTATTATCCGCAGGCCAGACCGCTGGATAGACCGATCGATCGGTCTATCGCGCGGTCTGTTTCACTTGTTAAAATTTTATTTTTCAAATTAATGTATCTCTCTCATTCGAACTCCGAATGGGGTCAATTTTATACTCAAATCGAAGCCCCGGAAGTTTGCTTTCCAATAAGACTACTCTCACAAAAAAATTCTATTTGTAGAAAATGTTATGACCAAAATAGTGCGGGTATATCAAAATTTCTTAACCATTTTCACCCATTTTTGGCCCAATGTCGTAGAAAATGTAATTTTTCTTCCTTAATGAACCTTTTTTTTATCAATTTTCTTGATCCATGGGCTATGGATGCACCTATATTAATTTACTTGGATTGGGTTGCAAGTGTTATACTGGCTGGTTGGGTTTTATGATAAAATAGTTTTTCTAATATAACGTTTTTTTTAAGAACAAGAAAGGGTATCTGAGGGTTGTGATATGATGTGGTCATCATTTGACATTGCTAAGCATTTAGAAGAGAAACTTGGTTTTCAAACTTGTGTATATGCGTATGATGGGTGCATTCCATTTTCCTTCAAATGATATGATTATAATTGAATTAAAATTTATGTTGATACTTGGTGACATTGAAGTAATGATGTGACCTATGAGAAACGGCATAATGAAATTATTAACTTGAATTGAAACCCTACGATTGAATATGAAATATGCATAATGAGGGGTTGCGGTCCTGCGGTGAAAGCCCGCGAAGGTTCATACATAATGAGGGGCTGCGGTCCTGCGATGAAAGCCTGCGAAGGTTTACATTATGATAATAATGAACCAGATGGATTGATGTTGATTAAGTTGGCCTGGCGGGTCCGCGGTGAAAGATCAAAAACTTGCGTAAGATGAGGACCACGTGCACACGGGTTTGCCCCCGAAACGTGGTATTGCGTCGCAGTGAGTTATAGAGCTATCTATTAACCAATAGCTTCGCGTAGCCTATTGGGATAATAGGGAGGAATTTCTATAAGCTGCACCCGACGCTTGTTCATTATTGTGAAACGATTTTGTGATAAATCGGATATGAAAATGTGATATGGTTTTTGTGAAAATCGGATAATGAGATAATAGTATGGGTAAAATGTGAAAGAAAGGACTGTTTTGAAAAAAGCTTGTGGAATTAATGAATTGGCGTGCGTGGGTGTGTGTGTGGGAGTAAATAATAAACTGACGGAACTTGCATCTTTATTTCGATTGCACCCATCACACCTCACAAATCATACATTACATGTGAGTTAATCTTTATCCTACGAGCTTTGGCTTATGTATATATGTCAAACACATTTCAGGTTCCGAAGAGCGGGGTGATGTCAAAGCTATGGATGTTTTTAGAAAGAACAAGGAATGGGAGACATGATTTCTTTGTTTCTTCATTTTGTTGTATATAAGATAATGAAAGGGATGTATTGAAAATGATAGTTAATATTGAATGTATGTTATCTCAAACCCTTTGCGATGAATTTGGAAATGAAATTTTGAAACTTGGTTTCTTCTATTTAACCTTTGAATGATATGTACTATGTACAACATTTTCTTATGTCTCAGGGTTTTACCTATGGATAGAATTTATGTATGGCATGTTTCAGGTTTAGTTCAAGGACCCGGGTTTGGGTCGTGATAGTTTTCATCATCGAATTCACCTAAGATTAGGCGGGATCAAATTGGGGTGTCTACAATAATTGTAATGATAAGTGTTGTAAATGAACTTTTGAAAATTAAGAACTTTGTTTGTCCTTTGTGACAAGTTTTATTATGGTTATTCTAAGAGATTGGGTTGAGTTCACGGGTTTCCCGGGGTTTGGGACGTTACATTTTAAAACAACGAGTTGGTAGAATCACATGGATGTGATGGTAATATGTGTGCATGCATGTGTACGCGCTGACAAACTTGGGGTTTTCTGTAGTAAAACCTTTTTGAGAAAACTTTATGCTATGTGATTGTATATCCTGTTTTACTACATCATAGTCTATTTTTATTGGGTTTCGGCTCATGTAGTGGGATTTGTTAAAACCTTTTTCAAGCATTGAGGTTGATGATTATGAGGAGATGATATAACCGTGATGGTAGAAGACTGTTATATAGTTTTTTTTTGTTATAAAAACATGTATGTCTACATATGTTGCCTGTTCTTAAAGACATGTTTGTAAGCCGTGTGGCAGGTTATATTATGCATGTATATTATTAGAGAGATGAACCTTGAGAACTCTTTTACACAGTTGTAATTTTGGTTGTATGGTTTATCAGTAAAAATTCTATCTTTTTACAAAATGGTGGTTTGGTGAGTTTTTCACGTGACCCTGGATTTTGGAGCGTGACATCTTATTTACTCCATAGGTCCCTATTGTAACCTATTTATATGCGGTTATAAAACCTAATCGCCAATTAATCAATATCAGTTATAGGATTTTCACATATTTTGAATCTAAAGAACATGTGTCTAGACAAGTTTTAAAGATCACGATAGATTAAAGCCCACACTTTATTCATGCTCTAGCATTCCAAAATACAGTAGAATGCTTGTGTTGGAGATTTGCCTAGAAGTTGAAAACCGCGACAAATTATTGACTAAAAATTATTGCAGCAACCAAAATCATCCAATCAGATTTCGAAAGGTATAATCTTAAAAATAACTTTGGGAGTATTGCTTGGTTTTATTTTGATTATTTAATATCAAAAGTTTTAATCTGGAGCATATTTTGGTATTTGCTCGTCTAGATATTTTTTTGACTAAAATCATTGACATAATATTAGAATCTTAGTACTTTGCCCCAACAATTGGCATCAGAGTCGTTTTTGATTATGCATGATTGAATGATGGGTTTGGGTAGATTTAGATTGAGCTAACTCTGTTTTACAGACAATCTAATTCCGACTTTTAATAGTTAATATGATTACATGTTTGATTGCATAAAGTTTATTGATTATTAAATAAATTTTTTTAGCCACGAGAGTTGATCGTGGAAGATTGATTTTGAACTCCTCCAAGGCGTAGGATCAATATAAAAATAATTATTTTTGGATTTTTAGTTCTTGTATTTCGGTTTTTATGTAATCGAAAGTACATGATGAATAACCAAGAACACATCAAAAGCAAGCTGCGGCAAAACCAGTCCATGTGAAGGAATATTCGTCATAATCCTTGTGGCTTGATAATCATTGATATGCAATTGATCTAAACCGTGGCACATCATCCATGAGTTCATATTGAAAAGATACGTGGCATGTTTGGAAACTTTTGATGGATGATTATACCACGAAGTCCAAGGAAAAAAAATAACATTCAGTCCAGAATGTGTATTCAACGCAACAAGCAAAGGCCAAACCGTCCAGAACAAGCACATCGCAGAGCATAACACCACGTGGGCGCGGTGTACGCGGTGGGGCAGTGGTGGTGCGTGGCCAAGCAGCAGCAACAACAGTGTTTTAGTGGGACTGTGCCTTATAGTAACTGAGTCGTACAAGGATTCTGGTTGGTTGCAGTATTCTGTCAGGACTAGAAGACTAAAATCCTGATTCTCATAGGATTACGAGTTTTCTAGATAAACAAAAACTCTTTGGCTAAAAAGTTTTAGAAAGTCCTTAAAAGCCAAAATTTAATGCATTTATTTATTTAAATATGTGGATACTTTTATTTCAATTTATTTATTATGTTCAATTTTAATTAAAATTTTTAATTCAAAATTAATTTTTTTGGTAACAAAAAAATAAAATAAAATTAATTTTTTTGAAATAAAATTTTAAAATTTAATTTTTTACATAAAAACACGTTTAAAGATGATTTTTTTAAAAAATTTAGATATTTTGAAAAAACGTGATCGTTAATTTTGAATTTTTTGAATTAATTAAAATGAGTTTCATTTTAATAAATTTTTTTTTTCAAAATATGTGTAATGGAAAAAAAATTAAATTCTAGTTTTTATTTAAAATTAATTTTTTAAAATAAATAGAATTTAAAAATTTTATTTGTTACACATAAAATACGTAAAGATGGTTTAAAAATTAGAATCCCTTGTAACGTGTAGTTTTTGAAAATTATTAATTTATTTTAATTAAATTGATTTTATAACTCTCAAAATTATTTTAAAAATTAAGTGGGTGAGGAAATTTATTCACAGATAAATCTTACGGTGTCCATCACTAGTTCGTAGGTGATATAATTAATTTTGCGTGTTGACATTAGGGCCTTTCTTCCTTCTCATTGGACAGAATTAATTACGTAATCACCAGCACGAACCCCCTTTAGGTCATTGTGAAGCAATTGATTTAGATTAAGTGATGGTATATACTTAACTATAAATAATAATTATATCCTCTCCATCTGAGTAATTGCTATTATTTACAAGACCGAAGTTACATCAACTATTTAATTTTACTTTGCAAAATTTATTGCTTTGATAGTAAAATTAATAGGAATTGGTTTGTCTGAACAAATTATGAATAGTAGACAATCTTCACATCGAGGTATGCTATCCACTGTGTACCAGGCTGCTGGCGAATGCTTTTTTAAAATGGTAGAATGAATTGAATTTAAAATAAAATTCAAAGTTTTTTCTCATTGTAATTAATGGTTTTTAATTATGTGATTGTTAGGATAAAATGGCTTTTAATCTATTCGCGACTATGATCAAAGAAAAATAAACTTACGGGTCCTAATTATGTTAACTAAAAAAGTAATCTAGATATCATTTTAACTGCGGAGGATTATGAGTTTGTGTTGTCTGAGATTTGTCCACCAGTAACTGATGAGGGGGCAATCGCACAGGAAACCCAAGCTGACCAGATGGCTCGTTGTTACATTTTGACTTTCATGTCAAATGTATTGCAGTATCTACATCAGTCAATGTCTAGTGCCTATGACATCATAATGAACCTCAAAGAGATGTTTGGAGATCAAAACCGTGCCGCTAGGCAAGTGGCCATGAAGTTTCTGATGAACACAAACATAGTTGAAGGCACCCTAATTAAAGATCATATTCTGGAGATGGTTAGTCTTCTGAATGAACTGTAGATCCTTAGAGCTGAGATTGATGGAAAAATCCAGGTCGATATCATACTCTAGTTGCTGCCTGACAATTTTAAGCTGTTTTGCCTTAATTATACAATGAACAAACTCAGTTTTTTCCTGGCAAAACTACTTAAAGAACTTCAAGTAGCTGAGGGTGTTCTTAAGAAGCCAGAAAATGTGTTTGTTGCTGAAAAAGGTTCTTCCTTTAAGAAGAAAGGTAAAAAGAAGAAAAATGTTCATAAACAGGGAGGCACATATCCAAAGGTAGCTAAAGGGCCAAAAGTTGGATTGAAAAAGCCGACATGCAAGTGTTTTCACTGCAACCCGACAAGGCATTGGTAGATGCAATGTCCAGTTTATCTTGGTAAGTAGAACATTTTTTTGTTATACATAAAATACGTAAAGATTGCTTAAAAATTGAAATCTTTTATAACATGTGATTTTCAAAATTATAAATTTATTTTAATTAAATATATTTTTTAACCTTAAAAAATATTTTAAAAACTAAGTGGGTGAAAAAATTTATTCAAAGATAAATTCTGCAGTTTTCATAACTAGTTCGTAGGTGTTGTAATTGATTTTGTGTGTTGACATTAGGGCCTTCCTCCCTATCGGACATAATTAATTTTGAAATGTAGCAACTCGGACCTTTGATAATTTTGAGGCATTAATGAAAACGAATGTGTTATGTCCAATGAAGATGTTCGGGAGTACAAAATGCGCGTGAGAATTAAATTTCTAGATTTTTATGAGCTCGTTAATGATGATCGAAGGTGGATTTACATAGAAGAACATTATTGTGAGGCATTTGGCTTATACTTGGTTCAGTTTTGGCTGCTTCTGTTCGGTTTTACAATCAGGGTTGACCGCTCGAGCGGTGGGGAGCCCGCTCGAGCGGATTACTGGCAGAAACGTTTCTGGGGTTTGACCACTTGAGCAGTGGGAGTCCGCTCGAGCGGACTGTCGCGGATCTGGTGTTTTAAAAGTCGCACGGGGCTTCTTTTCTTCTCATTCTTTTCTCTTCATGCTCTCTCTAGAGCATATGTGAGGCTAGGGTTTGGGTTGGGGGGCTTGTTTGGCACTTCCTAGTGAGTTTTCCTTGCTCCACTTTCGGTGGAATGCTCGTTGGAGACCCGGGCTTGGCATTGGAGAAGCTTTTCTTACCGTGCGGTTGGAGATTCTTGTAGATGGAGCTTGTTTGAGGTTTTCTCTTATGGATCTAGTATCCCTAAGGTAGGATCTAAGACTCTCTTTGAATATTCTGATGATATGTGTTGTATTTTTGAATTCGCAGACATAAAAGCATGAAATGCATGTTTTCAAAGCCCTAAACCGAAATTTGTTGATACTGAGGATTTAATCTTGAATCTATGAAGGATTTAACATGTCTTTATCTTGACAATGTCATTTATGGGGGTTGGATTACGAAATGAGAAACTAGGGTTTGGATTTTGAGCTAGGGTTGTGAAAATTGGGGGTTTTGGGTTTAAAGGATCGATATG